>OY740717.1:47926469-48443397 GCA_963513945.1 Hydrotaea diabolus | reverse complement strand
AATAGCTAATATCATGGGCATCTCAAATGATCGAGTCCATTTAATTTTGCATGAAGAACTACAGATGAAAAAGCTTTCTGCAAGATGGGTGCCGCACTTGTTAACAGCTTGTTTGGATCATTGACAGCTTGTTTGGATCATTTTCAGCGAAATAAAATGGATTTTAAGCGTCGTTTCATAACTGTTGATGAGACATGGATCCACCACTATACTCCAGAGCCAAAAGAACAATCTAAACAATGGACTGAAGCTGGAGGAAGTGTCCCAAAGAAGGCAAAAACAATTCAATCGGCTGGTAAGGTTATGGTAACGGTTTTTTGGGACTTCAAAGGTATTTTATTGATTGACTATCTGCAAAAGGGTAAAACAATAAATTCAGAGTACTATTGCAACCTTTTAGATCAATTAAATGTACAAATTCGAGAAAAACGTCATGGCTTACAACACAAAAAAATAATGTTTCATCAAGACAACGCACCAGCGCACAAGAGTGTTTTAACAATGGCTAAAATGAACGAATTAAAGTACGAGTTGCTTGACCACCCACCTTATTCTCCTGATTTAGCTCCCAGTGACTTTTACCTGTTCCCAAATCTAAAAAAAATCCTTGCTGGCAAGCGTTTTACCTCAAATGAAGATGCAATTACAGTTGTAAACCACTATTTTGAAGACCTTGAGGAAAACTATTTTAATCAAGGGATAGAATTGCTAGATAAGCGTTGGACTTCAATACACTTATTGAAGTTTCAGGAGATTATGTTGAAAAATAAAAATATTTTTGAAAAACTAACTATTCTCTTTCATTGATAGGCTTAGAACTTTCCGAACCGCCCTCGTAATCTGTGAAAAAACCAGATTGAAAAAAAATTCGAACAAATAGGGATAATTCCACCAGCCCAAAAATAACGCACCAACCAATTTTTTTAAATTAATTAACATAACTTAAATAATATTAAATGACATAATTAAAATTACTTTAATAAATTTTAATAAATAACATTAATTTTTGTTATTATAATTAGTAAGTCATCCCTAGTCATTTCAAGTTATTACATCAAGTTGAGAAAATGATATCGGCAAAGTGACAGCCGCCAGACATGACTATACGGGCTCGTTTTATCTCTTCAGTCGACAGATTCTCGCAGTCCTGGCAATTATTCTTAAGGCATTCGAGACTGAGGCTTGTTGGAGTAAAACCGCGACTTCTAAAAATTCCGTAAAAATAAGTTAGGAACGATTAAATCGGGTGATCTGACTGGCCAGTGCAAATCACCAAATCAAGAGATTAAGCGACCAGGAAATGCTTTCATCAGAGTATCAGTTGTGGCTGCAGCAGGTTGTGTCGTTGCGCCGTCCTGTTGGAACCTCTCCAACAGGACGACGCCCCAACTCATCCAATTGAGTAGAAATAACTTCGGTAATCAAGACTCTGTAGCACGCGCTGCCCACACCCGTCGTTTGCCCGCGGGGTTCTCGACAGACAACAGCTGATGCATTGTCAGCCTTTTTTAAGGGAACATTATCAAAACTTGCACCAATAATCTGCATAGGGACCGCCTGCTAATGCCTAATTGCATGTTCCAGGCTACTCTTCGACATTTGGCAAACAGCAGCAATATTCTCAATAGAACGGCTGCTCCGGAGCCAGTGTCTTCAGGGCGAGTGGCCAAACGCTGCATTCTTTGTCCAGTTGATGTCGGACGGCCAGAAATCTGCGACGAAGTTCACGAATACAAGGAGTTGCTCCAAAAAAAAATTAAACATATTTTCGTCGTTCTTGTGGAGTTGACCGATAAATGGCTTGTCGATTTGTATCTATGTTTGTTTACTTTACAAATGTCAATACCTAATGGACATTTGACACCAATTGCCAAAGTTGTAGCGTTTTACAATAGGGTGATTACTATAGCCCCCACCTTGTACATATTTCCAGAAAAGTAAGTAGGGTTTGGAATTATATGCACTAAATACAAGTGTTTTAATCGCTTAAATATGCACCATAGTATTGGAAAATATGCACTTAAATATACATTAATAAATTAAAAATATGGGCTTTTCCATCGGAAGGCCAACCACGACGAAAAAAAACTAAAGAGCTTAAAAAACGTATTTTTCGATGCTCTTCAATGAGGATAGCACCGATCTTTGCTTTTTATACTAGAAATCCGGCTCTAACTTTAGATTATGATCAAATATGATAGTTTTGATGTTTTTATTTTATTAACATTCTATTTAAAATTTGTTTAACATACAGAAATACGTAATGGCAACCAACTTTTCATTCAATTTTAGCAACATCCTTGGTCCAAGAATCAAACATCTGCTAAATTTCATCAAGACTGAATGTAAGATAGATATAGCTCCTAGAGCTTAAGGCAGAAAAATGTGGGAGCTATACCTAAATCTAAACCGATTTCCAAAAATTTTAATAACATCCGCTCTTGTTTCAAAAAACAAACGTGTGCTATATTTCACCAAGGTTGGATGTAAGATGTGGCTCCTAGAGCTAAAATCTGAAAATGCTGTTAACATATGTGTGGAAACTATATCTAAATCTGAATCGATTTTCTTCAATTTTAATAATTTTCGCCCTTGGTCTGAAAAACAAACGTGTGCCAAATTATATCAAGATTGGATGTAACATGTGATGTGGATGTAACTTAAGCCCTTAAATCAGAAGAACATATATGTTGGGAGCTATATCTAAATCTTAACCGATTTTTGCTGATCCTTGTCCCACAGAAAAGGGTGTGCCAAATTTCATCAAAATTGGATGTTACAAGTGGCTTCTTAAGCTAGAGGTATAAAATCGGTTGAACATATGTGACAGCGCATAGAGAAAGGGACCTAAGGGTAAAAAAATCAATTTTCATTTTTTTTCTTTTTTTGATGTGGACAAAACATCTGAGCATCGAATGAGACCGATCCCATGCCCCAAAAGTGTTCCCTCCCAGAGATATGCGCGTTTTATGAAAGTGAATTCTAAGCGGAAATAGAAAGGTACCTAATCTGAAAAATGGCTCTCCCGAACAAAACTGGTTTTTAACCTTAGGTCCCTTTCTATTTTGTGCCTATATTATAGGCTGGGCCATTAATCGTTTTAAATTGGCTGTACAAAAATATACTGATAATTTTTTCAAAATTCTGGTTTTATTGGAAAGGTTGAATTTAATTTAATAATGAAACACTATCCGATGCGTTTCCCATCGCCCAATGGGCTGAAGATTGTTTAGCAGGGTGTTTTCGATGAAGCGCATTTCCACCTCGGTGGCTATGCCAATAAACAAAATTGCCGCATATGGGGTTCAGAGAAGTCATACGTGCCTATTGAGAGCCAATGCATTCAAAACGAGTCAGTGCTTGATGTGGATTTTGTGCTGGCGGCATCATTGGGCAATTATTCTTCGAAAATGAGCAAGGAGCCGTCGTTATCGTCAACGGTGAGCGCCAGGCTCTATGAATTTTTATTTCCAAAAATTAAAAAAAACAACAATGACATTAACTACATTTGGTTTCAACAAGGCGGGGGCCACATGTCAAACAGCTAACTCAACTTTCGATATTTTACTCACTGTTTTTGAGAATCGAATAATCAGCCGGAAGTGTGATGCCAATTGAGCGCCTCAGTGGCTGGGATTTGAGCCTTTTAGATTAATTTCTGTGGGGAGCCATTAAGGATAAATATAACGCAATGCCTCCATAGAAAATTGAAGCGTTGAAAAATGTAATCGAAGTTGCTATTAAAGAGATTCGACCCGATACAAATGAAAATGTACTGAAAAATTGGGTTGATCGGATGAGGTACTGCCGAGTCAGTTGTGGTAATCATACGAATAATATTGTGTTCCATTAAATGAGAAAGTTCAACCCTTCCAATAAAACCATAAATTTGAAAAAGACAATTTTTCAGCCAATTTAAATTTAAAATTTAAATCTCCCACCGTGTAAACATTTGCGAGCTTTATCTAAATCTGAACCAATTTACTTCAATTTCAATCGTTCTTGGTCCAGAAAACTTACTTTAGCCAAATATCATGAAAATCAGACAACAATAGTTTGATTGCAATCTTTAGATGGACGGACGAACGGACAGACAGACATCGTTAAATGAAATCAGCACTTGATTATATTATTGATTATATTATATATAAGTATATACTTAAAGGTGAGTGTGGCTCAAATATTGAAACAAGAAACTTACAATACCCAGTTCCACAGGGTAATGCAGGGTATTATAAAGTCACTGCTTTTAATACTAATTTTAGGTAAACCAACAACAATCTCTTTAACTTAACAAAAAGAGGGTTACAAGTTTTATTTTTGTTTGAAAGAGTGGAGAATACCAAGCAAGATTTTTACTAAATATGACCATTGTGCGGCGTGTTCTTAAAAAAACGCGAAATCAAATTTTTTTAGTAAATACCCTTTGGTTGGAGAAGTGCGATATATTGTTCAACTGGAAAAGAAATGGAGAACATAATTCAACTATTTGATTTATTTTCTATGGAAATTTTTTCTTCGGCCATGGTACAATAAACAAGGTATAGTCATTAGCACAACAACATCAAAATAGTTCGCTAGATTGTCAAAGTCATTTGAAAGATAATGCCAAAAATACATTTTTATGAATGTCTGATGATAATTGTGAATGTTTGATAAAGAATTTTTCCTTTACAAACTTCAACAAACGCCATTATCATAATTCAAAATTGACAATTTAAATTACAACGAGAAAAAATTTAATAACAGTTGTTAGTATAACTCTACCTTCTTTAATGTACCATGTCTTCGAATTTTAAAATTGTTTTCCTATTCTAGAAGGGTCAAAACGTCCAAAAGTGCGTTTAATGAAAGGTTAATATGTTGGCTACAAAACTGGATCTTTAAAAACATACTTCAAAGCATAAATTTTTCTAGTTATGAGGCAATTTTAGTAAAAGATCGTAAAAAACTACCAATTCTACCAATTCTTAATGGGTAAACAGATGGAATATATGTATGTATCACTGAAATGGTGTTGTAATTAGTTTTCTAACGATAACCACACAAGGGTTGCAATATATATTTCTGGCCTAATAATGAAAATGCGAATATTTGTCATCAAAAATGGTTTTATTGCTTTTCAAAGTATTCCCCAGCATGATTTATACACTTTTGCATGCGCTCAAACCAGTTGTCGAAGCACTTTTTCCACTCCGATTGAGACACCTCCAAAACATGGTTTAGAACGCTTTAACAGCATCTTCTGGCGACGAAAATCGTTGACCACGCATTTTTTCTTGATGTGCGGGAACAAAAAGAAGTCATTTGGTGCCAAGTCAGGGCTGTACGGTGGATGACCCATCAATTCGATGTTTTGGCCGGTCCAAAGGCGCTAGCTTGAGCCGATGTGTGAGAGTTCGCATTGTCATGGTGCACAATGATTCGTCTTCTCTTGTTCGTTTTTCGAATTTCTCCGAAGACTTCAGGCAAACAAATTGTGGTGTACCACTTAGAATTGTCAGTCCTATGTTGCTCAAGCGAAACATGAACAACTATCGTTGGATTTGGCTCGTCTTCGAAGACCTACACGGTCGATTTCTGTTTTGTTTCGGGTTCATACGCATAGATCCATGATTTGTCACCTGTCTTTTGAAGCACCGCTATCGTATTTTTCAAAATTTTCATTGCACTAATCGACACGAGCCTTTTTTTAAGCGATTGTTAAATTGTGCGGGATCCAACGAGAACAAACATTTTTTACGGCCAGGTGTTCATGCAATATCGAATGTTTGCTGGTGGAAGAAACGCCCAAGGATGCCTCTGTCTCACCGTATGTCATATGACGATCTTGCATTATCAGTTCACGCACGGCATCAATGTTCTCTGGTACAATGACCGTTTTTGGACGACCTTCGTCTTTGAGCGAGCGTCGGCCACGATTGAATTCATTAAACCAGTTTTCCACAGTGCTATAGGATGGTGCTTCATCACCATACAAAGATTTAAGTTCATCGATGCACTCTTGTTGCGATAATCCACGTCGAAAGTTGTGAAAAATGATAGCACTAAAATGTTCACGAGTTAATTCCATTTTTTGTCAAATTGATTTTTTCAAGTCACTGTAAACAACACGAATGATGCCCGTACGTCAATACGTTGTGAGTACGTTTATGCTAAAAATGTCAAACTTTCCAATGGAAATGTCAGATGGCGACAGGCAACACTTATTGTTGCCTAGGCCAAAAAATATATATATAGCAACCCTCGTATTGCTTAATAATAAGGGAAACGTTTCACATATATGATTCAATATCTGAAGTATACGTCTGAACTTCCTCGGAAACTATGGGAAACCGCCGTTTTTTTTTAATTTTTCTTTATCTGCTTAAAATCAAAAGTTCTATCGATGGTGAAATCCGTGCAAGAGTTGTTACTTAACTACCTAACTGGACGGACCATCCGACCAAACCTTAAAATTTAAAGTCCTTCGACCAAGTTTGGTCGGAAACGCTTAAAACGGCAGAGACGGTTAGTGAACATCGATTTATGGAACCCTTGGTTAAACTCTCTTTTTAATACTCTTTGCCAAAACCAATTCTGCGATTTCTCTTTTCACCATTAAGCCAATGCTTTTCAAACTGCAACTTAACAAAAATGTGATTAAGAATCAAAACAAATAAAACCCTGCACAAGTTACTCAGTTGATCTCACAGTCAGACGGTCGGTCAGTGAACTTAACAAATATTAAAAACCGTTACATTTTGTCCACATCGCGAAGAGAAAACGAAAGAACAAAAACCATAGAGATTAGAACAGAGAAATGTTAAAAGGAGGAGGGCAAAGCAAAGACATAATAATTGCATCAGCCGAACGGCAACGAATGGCAGAAGCATTTGCCAACATCAGTTTAACTTTTGTGACCACACTCGCAGTACTTGGGTTTTCTTTTTCTCCTCCCTTTCCTTTTTCTCCCCTCCGTACAAGTGATATTTTTTTTAATTTAAAAAGGTGTTTTCTTCGTATGGTAATAATTATTTGTTGAACGGGACAATAAAAAAAATCGTTACCAAACTACAGGTGTTATTAACAACTACAATATTATTTCTACGAAACAAAACGTGCTAATTTTGTTGTGAAACAAATTGTGAACTGTGAAAACGCATAAATGCCGTTTTATAGAGACTGGAAACATTTGAGCCGTTTTGTCATGAACTTTTGCGTTCTAGAAATTAATGAAATTTTGCAAAATTTATTCCACGCAATTTATTTGGATTTTCAGTTATTCTTTGATATAAAGTGAATATTATAAAAAAATAACACATCTGAAATTTAAAAACGCAACAAACGAGGTAAGTTTATTTAAATTGGAAAGTTTTTTGTAAAACTTCGGCAGTTAATGTTGCCGATCATCATCGTTCGCCATATTGTTTCATCATTTCCAATATTTTAACTTCAAAATATTCTCAATGGCTGAGATGTCAAAGGACATACTAAAAAGTTCTCTATTTCAATAAGTTGTATTTCTTTTCAAACGATTTGGACTATAAAGAATAAATGGGGAGTCTATTATAGGCTACAAACTCGATGTACAAGTTGACTTATTTTTTTAAACAAAAAATTTATTCAAAGTTCTTTCGACTAATAGAATTTTTTGTGGAAAAAGTCGATTTTGTTTGTGTTAAAAAGTCGAATTTCTTGTATTAAAAACTCGAATTTTTTGTGGTATAAACTCGAATTCTTTGTGGTAAAAACTCGATTAAACGACTTTTTCCTATTCGAGGTTTTTGTAACCAAAGTCGATAAATTGTACGAGATGGGCGATTTCAGCTTTATCGAGAAATCGAACGAGTAAAAATCATTTTAGGAGTGCTTTTTTGTGTTTGAAGTGTGCGATTTTAGTGTTTTAATTTTGAGCTTCTAGCGTTCATGTAATTGTGTACAAAAATGTAGAAAAATAAACCCCGAGAATTTCTGCGTTACTGAAGGTGTGTTTTTCTACATTATTGCAAAGGAGAAGCACATCGCCCATCTTGTACAATTTATCGTCTTTAATTGTAACTACATATTTCAACGCTCCACCGAAGGGTATTCTAAATTTGTCATTCTGTTTGTAACACCACGAAATATTGATCGGATACCTTAACTTTGTGTCGGGGTGACGCCCTTGGCCGAAGAATTGCTCTTAGGGTCAATCGGGCTGTCGTGGGATTGAATGTCGTTAAATTTGATGATGCTCTAGCTATATCCGTCCATGTGTCTGCTAAAAGCACGTCGCGTTCAAACGAACCAAGCTGGGATTCTGAATTTTTACTTATGATGGTTTATGATTTCTGATTGTAAATGAACAAAATCGATTTCGAGGCGCCTCGAAAATGGTTTTTTTATATGTTGTAGTGGAACTTTTTTTCTCACGCCAAAAGCTATCAAAAAATCGATGGCACAATATTGACAAATTTTTGTCCTTACGACGGCCCACCCAGCGATCATGCTGCTATACTCTAGACGACTGGATGTGTAGAAAAGCCAGTTGAAAGCAGACTTTTCAACCATACAAGCGCTCTAAATGTACACAGACTACAATTATGACACTTTCGAATTTTTGAGAAAATTTCGCTATTTTTCGGTACGCATATGTCCACATTTAATTGATTCCGGTTTTCGGATTAGACGGTTGAACATATGTGTGTTAGCTATATCTACACCAATGTTTTTCATTTCAAAAACTCTGTTCTTGGTTCAAAAATTTTACTTCTAAAAAATTTCATGAAGATTGGATAACAATTTCGGCCTGAAATATGATTTAATCGAATCAGCTCCTAATTCTAATTCGACCGGTAAATTTTAATGTGGGTCTTGCTCAAACATTTTTGGAAGTTACAAACCTTTGCCATGGAACTTACTTATAATACTCCGTAACACAGCGGGGTAAAGCCAACGAAACACTTCACAACAAACGTAAAATAAATCTATTGATGGATGGCTCTCATTGTGGGGTCTCTGTAGAGGTGGTAAGAGTGAATTGTATTTTCGTGGGCAATTGTGTGTGAAAAGTAAGATTTTAATTAATTAAGTAAGATTTTAATTAATTAATTCTCTTACGTTTGATGAGAGCCGGTCTTAAAGATCAGTTTTTTCTCTCAATAATTGCTGCGATGCTTTTTGATAATGGTCGTCACGGACCCTAAATTGCGATAAAAGCCGTGTACAGCCCCGAAAATATTATTAAGTTCCTAGACCCTATTGAGAGTAAATCGCTGCTGAATGATTGTCAATGTGGCTTTCGGAACGACAGAAGAACCTCTGCTCTATTAATTGGCCTTACTGACTCAATAAGGAAAAATACTCATGATCAAAAAATGTGTATGGTTTTGTCTTTGAATTTAGCTATTGCTTTCGATAGGATATATTATGGAATTTTTAAAAACAAATTGCATAAAGATTTTGGACTTGGGAAAAGTGATTTTAGGTTAATGCTATCTTATTTTTATGATAGCACTTTGTTCGTCTTAATGGAGTTTGTTTTGTCTGTTAGGAGTGGGGTACCTCAAGGCTCTTGGTCCAATTTTGTTTGTGTAGTTTATTAATGACAATTTCAAAAGTCTAGGCGATTGGCACTCGTTTGCTAATGATGTGCAGCTATTATTTTGCGGCGAAATCCAGTATTTGGATGTTTTACAAGCCATAACTGATTATGTTTTGAATTTATTAAGCGCATGGCTGTCCTCCAACAAGCTTTGTACTAATCTTTCTAAAATAAAGGCAATACTGTTTTCAACATCTTCTTTTATTAACCTAGATTTGCAATAAAATAGTACGTCTATAGAATTCGTTCAGAGTATTACTTGTTTGGGAATAGTGATGGATAACAAACGTTTCTTTGAGCAGCATATTCTCAGTATTGGTTTCAAACTTCGTCAACTATACAACACCAATTAAGGTGAAAACATTATGCCAACCAAATATTTTGTACTGCCTAGAGTTATATACTGGAACTTCTCAGAGTAATATGAATATAATTAAGGCATAGAGTTATGCACTACTTAAATTCTTTTCAACCGTATGCTCACATATCGCGTTTGTGAATGACTTATTAGGCTGTTCCTTTGTGGAATTTGTGTACCTTCGGTTACATTATTTTACAAGATATATAAAATTTATATAAAATTCTCAAAGTAATATGAATATAATTAAGGCAATGCTTCATAGAGTTATGCACTACTTATATTCTTTTTAACCGTATGCTCACATATCTCTGTTTGTGACTGACTTTTTAGGCTGTTCCTTTGTGGAATTTGTGTGAATTTTCCAAAGGTAACACCGCTTATAGATCGATCAATCGTATGAGTAGTCCGACTATTTAACAAAATCGCTTAACTTGTCTTCCATGACATTTCTTAAAAATTTAATGGAACATTTTCGTTTGAGTACAAAGTAATGTTTTTCTTTATGTTTTTTCCTTGATTATCACTTATACGAGGGCTGCTATATATAGTTCTGGCCTAATAATGAAACTGCAAATATTAATCATCAAAAATGGTTTTATTGTTTTTCAAATAATTCTCCAGCATGATGTATACACTTTTTCATGCGCTCAAACAAATTGTCGAAGCACTTTTTCCATTCCGATTAAGACACCTTCAAAACATGGTTTTTGAACGCTTCAACAGCATCTTCTGGCGACGAAAATCGTTGACCACGCATTTTTTCTTGATGTGCGGGAATAAAAAGAAGTCATTGGCTGCGAAGTTAGGTGCCCATCAATTCGATGTTTTGGTCGGTCAAAAAGGCGCTGGTTTGAGACGATGTGTGATGAATGGGGCATAATGGTTCGTCTTCTCTTATTCGTTTTTCAAATTTCCCCGAAGCAAACAAATTGTGGTGTACCACTCAGAATTGACCTCCGACGTTGTTCAAGCGGAACAGTCGCTCCATGACCAGATTTGAAACAGGAGACCATTTGCTTCGAAGTGCTTCTTCCACAAACAACTTTCGTTGGATTTTGCTCGTCTTCGAAGACCCACACGGTCTATTGCTATTTCGTTTCGGGTTCCTACGTATAGATCCATGATTCGTCACTTGTGACGGTCTTATAAACGTCTTTTGAAGCACCGCGATCGTATTTTTCATAATTTCTTTGCCCCAATCGACACGTGTCTTGTTTTGAGCGATTGTCAAATTATGCGGGATCCAACGAGAACAAACCTTTTTTAAGGCTAGGTTTTCATGCAATATCGAATGTATGCTGGTGGAAGAAATCCCTAAGGGTGTTTCTATCTCACGGTATGTCACATGACGATCTTGCATTATCAGTTCACGCACGGCATCAATGTTCTCTGGCACAACCACCGATTTTGGACGACCTTCGTCTTTGAGCGAGCGTCGGCCACGAATTCTTTAAACCAATTTTTTACAGTGCCATAGGATGCTGCTTCATTGCCATCTAAAGATTTAAGTTCATCGATGCACTCTTGTCGTGATAATCCACGTCGAAAGTTGTGAAAAATGATAGCACGAAAATGTTTACGAGTTAATTTCATCTATTGCCAAATTGAGTTTTTCAAGTCACTGTAAACAACACAAATGATGGTCGTACGTCAAAACGAACTGAGTACGTTTATGCTAAAAAAAATGTCAAACTTTCCAATGGAAATGGCAGATAGCGCCAGACAACATTTAGTGTTGCCTATGCCAGAAATATATATAGCACCCTCGTATGATTTCATCAGTTTTTTTCTCTTTCATAAGGAAAATGAAGCATTATTTTAATTTATATTTTTTTATGCTGCATTTATGCATTTATGATGTTCTATTTAACATTTTGATGCATATTGCAATTTACTTTTAAAAGGCCCCCAATAGGCTTCGAATTACATACTCGTAAAGAAATGAAGAAATCAGTGTCACTTTGCCAACTTGTCTTCTATATAAATATAGAATCAAGTGGTCTCAAGCCGGTTAATCCCTGTTCACTAATTATAAATGTAAACTGAATTTAAGATTTGTAATTTAATAATATTATTCATTTTAATGAAAAAAGCTTAAAACATGTGCCGATTGTCCCTCGTCCAACACGTTTTGTGTGCATCGATGCATATGTGTTGAATGCTCTGCACACAACTTAAATAGCAATAGATAGGCCTTTGTTTTCCGCTCAAAAGATCAAAAATATGTTCATGAACACTAGAAATGGTTTTTTCTTGCATTTACATCAAATGCTTCCATTGCGTTCCGTATCCTTGGATTTGCGGTTCAGCGTTGGTTTCTTTGGAAATGAAGTAATTGTCACTTATTTGGTGGACCATCAGTTTGTTTCTCTTCACCATCACTAATAAATTCAAAGAAAACGTTTGTGATATGTTCAAACAATAAAACATCTAAAAAAAGCTACAAGAAAGTATATTTATTAATGATTTATTAAAATGTCAGTACAAAGAACCCAACGACATTTTCACTCGTTCATTAAACGATTCTTGATAAAATTTCCTTGAAATACGAGGGCGACCGCAAAACTAACTGGTCTGGCACATATTCTGTTTTACTAGCAACTTTTGTTTTTTAAAAGCAATCTTATATAAGCCATCTGTCAAAATTTCCGAAATATTTAATGATTATTTTCTTTGTTATAGGTGATTGAAGTAAACATGTTTTATAATTTTTGAAAAATGGAAAATAAAGAGTTTCGTGCGGTAATTAAACACTTTTATATGAAAGGTTTAACGCTACAACTAATCAAAGATGAATTGGATTCTCTTCATCGTGATAATGCACCATCATACTCCACCGTTGTTGAACTCCTGGGTTCAACAATTTAAAATGGGTCGTTCAAGTACGGAAGATGAACAACGCTCTGGAAGACCGAAAACTGCTACTACTATTGAAAACATTTAGAAAAATATTTAATGAAGTGACTAAAGATAGACGAATAAAGCTCAGAGAACTTGCTGATATTGTTAAAATACACGAAAAACTAGTTTGGAGTATTTTACATGATGAACTCCACATGGAAAAGCTATTCGCAAGATATGTGCCGCGTTTGTTGACTTTTCCCCAAAAAATCGTCCGTTGGACCAATTCCGAGGAGCTTTTAGCGATTTATCAGCGTAATCCAATAGAGTTATTGCGCCGATTCATAACTGTTGATAAAACATGGATCCATCACTACATCCCAGTATGCAAAGAACAGTCAAAACAATGGATAGAAGCTGGTAAAAGTGGTCCCAAGAAGGCGAAAACTGTTAAGTCAGCTGGAAAAGTAATGGCCACAGTATTTTGGGATGAAAGGGGTATAATATTATTGATTATCTTGAGAAAGGAAAAACTATAAATAGTGAATATTATTGTGCATTATTGGATCGGTTGAGTGAAGAAATCAAGATAAACGACCGCATTTAGAAAAAAAAGTTCTCTTTCATCAAGATAATGCTCCTTCACACACTGCATTTTTAACTCAACCAAAACAGGCCGAATTACGATTTGAAAATGCTCCGCATCCACCATATAGTCCAGATTTAGCTCCTTCTGATTATTTCTTGTTTCCAAATTTAAGAAAATTTCTCGGTGGCAAAAATTTTTCGGCCAATAGCGAGGTTATTGCTGAAACTGAGGCATATTTTGAAGGTCTTGAAAAATCTTATTTTTCGGATGGAATTAAAAAACTTGAAAAACGTTTGATGAAGTGTATTGAGTTGGAAGGAGATTATGTTGAAAAATAAATAATAATAATTCCAAAAAAACGGTTCTTTTTATGTTAGGCCAGTTACTTTTGCGGTCGCCCTCGTACATGTAAGGGTCGGGAATACTTCAAGTTGACCACCATGTAGTAATTTCATTTTGAAAATGAAAAAAGTCTCCGGGGACCTTCTCGCTTATCGAAGGGTTAATTATTATTTTGTACTATTGTTGAAGGTTTTTTTTTCGTTGTAGAACTTTCGAGTTATCTCTTCTTAAGTCTACCAAGCTTTCTTGAAATTGTATGTGCTTAAAATCCTGTAGATCTAGTTTGTTCTTAATCTTTTTTCTCTATGTAGTGTATGTTTATAAATCTAGATGTAAGTTTTTATTTAGGATTATATAACCATGTAGTATGTGTTTGGCCTTGGAGGCTTTTGTATTACTATATGAAAAAATATGTAAATAAAATAATAATCTTTTTATATTTTCATTTCAGCATTTACTACATAACTTTTGTATTTTACACACAACACATTAAACACTTCAACAATTAACTCACTTTTCAACATAACCTTAACTTGGCACTTTTAAATAACAACGACTGATACCCCCCCAAACTACATTTAACTTCATCCTCTGGAGCACCATGATTTCCTGTATCAATAAACTTTTATATCCCACCGCTGCTTCGGTGGCTGCGGCCTCTGCCGCCGCAACTTTGGCGCCTTCGAGCGGTGCACCAAGTGAGACGCAAAGCGAAATATCATCGGTGGACAGTGATTGGAGTGACATTAGAGCGATAGCATTAAAATTGGGTGTTTCGAATCCGGACGATTTGCATACGGAACGTTTCAAAGTGGATCGACAGAAACTGGAGCAGATGATTAAAGGTACGAGTTGGATTGGTTTTTACCTTAATAAAATCTTATATACTAAAGCTTTTTTTCTTACGCTGCGTTTTTCTTAACTTCCGGTAGTCTGACAAGCAATGAAATTTACAAAAAGGTAATGATATTGTATTGTCGGCATCAAAAACCCCTGCCACAATGTTTTTTGGGTTTTGTGCTTTTGTTTCCGACTACCGGAAGTCGAAGAATACTCAGCGTCCGAAAAAAGGCTTCAGCGTGCCCGAACCTTAAAGCGAGTAAATTGTCCTTAGTGATATAAATTGTCATGATTTGTATACACTTCAAGCTTTTGATTACGAATCTGTTTAAGAAAATCCAATTCCAAAGACAAATTCTCAGTTGAGTTTTACTACATTTTAACCCGCAAGTTTTTTTTAATGTTACCAGTTTTTTTTTGAGTCACGTTTAGTTTTCGAAATAATACAATTTTTTTTAAACTATCCATCATTTGGAAGCCCTGTAGGATGCAACCGCTATAAATAAAAAGAGAGAAACTGATATAATTGTTTGGATGTACAACTGAGCTAAATCGGGTTTGTATTAATTAAGGACATACGAAATATTTTATACTCCTTAAACAATAAAACACAAAAAAAGAGTAACAGTTTTTGAAATAGTATAACTTTGAAACCCTTAAATAATTTCAATATGAATAAGTCCAAATTTTTTTATAGGCCCAAGAAGTCGTGATTTCATATTGTCCACTTTTCTGGTGATCAATCTAGAAGTATTTTTTCCAAAATAAAAAAAAACAAAAGTTCAAATCATGTGTGAAATCTTTATTGTTCATTTGCTTTAAATGTTGACCGCAAGTAAGCCCCATTCTGGGGGTCCAATTTTGAATGATTCGTATGAGCATTTCGACCGGTATGGCGAAAATGACACGCGTAATGTTGGCTTTTAAAATTTGAATCGAAGCTGGTTCGTCAGCATATACTTTAGACTTTATGAGCACAAAATAAACTAATCTAAAGGTGTGATATCACACGATCTAGGCAGCCAACTCACCAATCCAAAACGTGAAATAAGCTGCTCTTCAAAATGACCCCTCAATAGATTTATTGTTTCAGCAGCTGTAGGGCAAATGGCAACTAAGCGAAAAAACATCAGGATAAGGAAAAAATGTAAAAGGTCATAAAGAAAAACTGGCACATACGAACGCAAAACCCTTTGAGGGTTTTAATATACTGACCTAGTACCATCACCCTGACTTGGAATTTCTCACCCTCCAGACAATAACCCCAAAAATGTTCCACAGTGTTATAGCTACCATAAAAAGGTCTAAGAGCATGAAAAAGTTTCTCATCGAACGCTTATTTTCATAATGGAGACGTTGTTGCGGTGTAAGTCTTTCCATCATGAAATGGCAAACAATACTGAAAAGAAAAATATAAGGTTTAACTCAACTCACGCGTAATCTGTGAAAAAAATCCTATTGAAAAAAATTCTTCTAGATTGATCACCCGTTATTAGACCTTTTAAATGTATCAAAATAGCCTATTTGGCCATTTTCAATCGAAAAAATCTCAAAATTTTTTCGATTTGTCACAACTTCGTTAACAGATTTTGATTCAGGAACTTGTAGTCTTAAGTATGCCTTGTATTTAGCATTGAGAAATTGAGTATTAATATCAAAATCGAATTTTCTTTTTCAGCTGAAAGTTCCATTGAGGGTATGAATGGAGCTGAATATTTTTTTGAGAGTGTAAGTATATCTTTCAGGATATCTCGCAAGTATCGATTATATCTTAATGACTTGCATTATAGGTTATGAAAACAACTGAGACCTATATAAGCTGGCCTTGTAGACTTAAAATTGGAGCTAAGAGTAAAAAGGGTAAGATAAGACCGCTCAGTTTTAAACATAGGGTGTCTGAAAAATAAAGCAAGGCTGAATATTTAAATTTTCTTGCGTTTGTGCAATGTTGATGATTCAGGTCGATGAAACTGACAGTAAGGGTTGTTAGAAAATTGGCCCGAAGTTCTCATTACCATGCAACTTGAGCCAAACTTTAATAATGTCGGAATTTTTGGTCTTGAGTGTATTTTGGCACACCTTTTTTTAAAATTCCTTTACATACTCTAATTTCTTCCATTATAGATCCCCATGTACGCATAGTGGGCAAAGCCGAGGAGGTGGCTAAAGCTAAAGAGCGTATTTTAGCCAATTTGGACTCAAGAGTATGCAACTTTCTACAAATTTGTATAAAATATAAAATGACTAAATTCCATTTTCTTAGGGCACCCGTGTTATCATGAAAATGGACGTCTCTTACACCGATCATTCCTATATAATAGGACGCGGTGGCAACAACATCAAACGTATTATGGAAGAAACTGCCACACACATTCACTTTCCCGATTCGAATCGTTCGAATCCTACGGAAAAATCGAACCAAGTTTCTTTATGCGGTTCACTAGAGGGCGTAGAGAAGGCCAGAGCTTTGGTGCGTCTCTCTACCCCGCTATTGATATCATTTGAATTGCCAGTTATGGCACCTGGACGTCCACAACCGGATAGGGATACCCCTTATGTAACGATGGTCGAGCAGAAATTCAATGTGCAGGTAAGCATAAAAGAATATTTAATATTTGAGTTGTGTTTTATTTAATTTTGTCGATTTACTTGTAGGTCATTTTCTCTTCTCGCCCGAAATTGCATTCCTCCCTGGTTTTGGTTAAGGGTTCCGAAAAGGAAGCTGGACACGTTCAAGAAGCTACACAGAATTTAATTAATTTTTCTTGTGATAACATTGCGGTTTGTATTGTCTTTTCTGTATTTATTTTATCTTATATCAATCGCAAAATCTTAAGATGGATCTTATGATGTTAGGTTTTCATTCGGGGTTATTTTGCAATTTATTTATTATCGAAAGTGGGTTTGATTCAAAACTGCAGTGTGACTGACTAAATAAGACTATAAGTATAGGAAACTTTATTTAAATTAAACAATTGTGAGATATCTAAAGGATTGTGGCTTTATTTTGAAGTTATATTTATTATGTGGTTTTCAAGGAAGAAAAATATTTTATATAATTTAATATTATGGCCAAGAATTTATCTTTATTATAAATTATATTTTAAAAATGATTTCGGGCAAGTGGCAGCGGAGCGGCCCAATTTTCGACCACTTTTTGCAGCATTTGGGACCGTGTGGCTGTAATAACGTGCCGAATATTCTCTTCCAAGGCGTCAATCGTATCGGGCTTATATGCGTAGACAAGGGACTTCACATAACCCCACAACAAATAGTCCGCCGGTGTTAAATCGCACTATCTTTGAGGCCACGCCACAGGCCCACGACGCAAGATAATGCGCATACCAAAAGTATCCTTTAATAAATTGATTGTTTCGTTGGCTGTATGACAAGTAGCGCCGTCTTGTTGAAACCAAAGGTCGTCCGCATCAACATCCTCTATAGCGTTCCCCATTGACTGTAACATTATGGCCGGCTTTATAGCCCTCTGCCCATGAGCACACCAAACAGTGACTTTTTGAGGATGCAACGGCGTCTCAACAACGGCTTCTTGATTTTCATTACTCCAAACAAAAGTGAACTTCAACCAACAACCAAAAAAAAGTTGCTCAAATAGTCCAGAAACGCTTTGTTGAGTGTAAAGCCCCATTAAACGCTTTGTTGAGTGTAAAGCCCCTTTAATGTGGAATATCTTGACTTGCAAGATAATTAATTAGAAATCGAAAATGATGTGTCTTTTTTATGCATAAATAGAATTATGGTGTCTTTAATTCGGACGAAGGCATATCAGCAGACCTTTAAACTTTCTTCAGATAGGTTAAAAATTCGACACGCAATATTTCCTCCCTTTGTATGTAGATCAGTCCTATAAAAATACCTAATATCGGGTATAAACTGATCAGTCAGCAGAATAACCGAATAACTCATTCCTCGTTTTCAGGAGGGCAGCATTTACAGGGTGGTTGATGAATATTGCTACATTAAGAAACTCAAATAACTTTTTTTCAGTGTATAGAATTCAATTATCTTTCATGCATGTTAAAGCCTATTCAGTTTTTTTAAAAATAGCTTATTTATTTTAAGATGAATGGAATTTAAATACCCTTTCCTGATGCATGTGCGGTAATTTACCAAAAAGTTGTTCATTGCTGCTTGTAGAGTTGAATCAGGAATAGCCGCAATTGTTTCTCGAATGGTTTGCGTTAGTTCATTCAAATTTGTTGGTTTTGTTTTGTAGACTTCCTGTTTTCAATAATCCCACAACGGGGGCCAAATCGAAATGGCCCTCGTCAGACATTAAAAAACAGTTCAACATGTTTCCGTCCTTTCCACCATTTGAAACATCTTCTGGCAAAATTCCAAGCGAATCGGAGAGCCTGATGCGTCCAGTTTGTTGGCCATTTGAATTTTATATGGGATTAAGTCCAAATCTTTGTGCATAATTGACTGCAATGACTGTCTGCTTGTACCCATTTGAGCAGATAAGCTTCTTTTCAAAACTCTTGGAATGCTTTGTAAGGCAGCAGCTACATCAGCGACTGTTTCCTCCGTCCGAACTTAAGGGTTTCGATGGTAAGCTCTTCAGTTGACTGTCCCATGCTCGGCAAAATTGTTAACAAGTCTCATTATGGTCCATCTGCTCGGAGAATTGCCGCCAAACATGCGCCTATACTCTCTTTGAACCGAAACCACGGACACCAGTGCGTGATAATGCCGGACAATCCAAATTCCTATAGTGTTCCAATTATCCATTTTTGTTAAATCTAAAAATCAATCTGCAAACTAAAAAATGTAACCAGATTTTTTAAATAGAAAAAAGATATTACATTTTTTTTGGTAGCCGCTTTCATCAGCCACCCTGTATGTTCTTGAAGAAATCTTTTTGAGCAAGTTCGATATTAGGGAATGATGGCCCATAAAAATAGTAGATGAGTAGCAGCATGTGCTAACGGGTGCTTAAATTTTAAGGGCCGATGTTGATTAGTCGCGCAAAAGAGTAATTGTTTCGTTAGCTGTCACTGGCACCTGTTAAAACCACATATCGTACACATCCATATCTTCCAACTCGGGCCATAAAAAGTTAAGATAGCGAATACCATTCACAGTAACTGCCTGACCGGCCTTATTTTGAAAAAAAAAAATACGGCCCGATGTTGCCGCTAGCCCATAAACCGCACTTAAAAATCACTCTTTGTGGGTGCGTTGTTTTTTCGACAATCACTCTTGGATTATCATTCACCCAAATGTGGCAATTCTGCTTATTGATGAAGATGATTTTCTTCGAAAATAGATTTTCATTTCATAATAAGCCTGAATAATTTTAACGTGTTGTTCGCTCATGTATATTTCCATAATTCGAATTGAGTTAGTCTGAAATTGAGAAATATCAAATGAAATACAGAAAAAAAAACTTGACGTTTAGGTGTGGTTCACATTCAACATCGGCCCTTAAAATTTAACCGCCCAAAATGTAACGCTGACAATGACTAAGTTAGCAGGTTGATGATGCATCGTCATTTAAGTACATATCTAGATCCTCTTTAAAACTGATGGCTAAGGTAATTAAATTATCTTCACTTCGCACCAAAAAATGTTTGGTTGGTGGCTTGCGATCCAAAACAGGAAAAACAACCAACTCGGTTGGGTTATATACAACTCGGCTGGAGTTTTGACGAGTATACTGAAAACTTTGACAGCTGGATGGCATTTAAAATATAGTAATTGGAATAACTATCATTTCTACCCAGTCACAATTAACAATTTTACTACAGAATGAACTTGGAGGAGTTCCAGGATATGTTGATGAGATTGATGGAATCGATCTAATCGTAATGATATGATAGGAATTGGGTCAAAAACGGGAACTTAAACTCACTTTCGATGGAATATGAAATTGCAGAGTACCTTATGAATACTAATGTGTACATCCTTTTTATGCTTTCAGAGTCAAATTTTAGTTAATATGCAATTGGAGATATCACCTCAACATCATGAAATTGTTAAGGGCAAAAATAATACCAATTTGTTGAGTATTATGGATCGTACAAACACTAAGGTAATTATACAAATCCATTTAAACACATTATATAAATAAGCTTCGATATAAGTAATTTCCTACAATTGTGATCTAGTAGTAACACTCAATACATACTTTTATTGCAAACCATGCTAGTTGATGTATGTTATTTTAGCTATTATCAAAACGGACCAATTTCTAATATACATTGGTCCCTTCATATCCGTGGCCGTTCCGCAATAGGTATTTTAAATATGATGAAAAGATATACGTACGAGCAGCGAAAAGGGATGCCAATGGGTTCTCCAGCATCCCCAGTAATAGCCGACATAGTTATAGAAGAGCTTCTAGACACCTCACTAGACAAGATGACATACAAACCAAAATTGTTAACGAAATATGTGGACGATCTCTTTGGAATTTTTAAGAAAAAAAGAAATTAAGAACACTCTGGATGTACTCAACTCATTAAACCGACAAATACAGTTTACAATGGAGATGGAACAGGACGGAAAATTACCATATTTAGATTCAATAGTTTGTCGACAAGGTCAGTTACTAAAATTAGACTGGTACCAAAAACCTACAGCTTCTGGCAGACTTATTAACTTTAGTTCAAAGCATCCTAGACGACTAATTATTAATACAGCGACTAACTTTATCAAAAGAATTTTAGATATTAGCGACATAGAGTTTCACAAACATAATTTAGTACAAATTAGAACCATTTTAAGGCAAAATGACTTCCCACACAAAACCATCACAGACCTACTAAACAAATGGAAATCAAAATCCTATTCCTCAGCTGTCATTGCAGAACCTGTAACAAAAATATATAAACCAACAACATATATACCGGGTTTTTCAGAAAGGCTTAACCATTCCAACATTTATAACAAAGACAAATATCAACTTGCATTAAAGACACACAGTACAGTTAACCGTTTATTTAGCAGGACAAAATCTCGAATAAATAACGAAGATAAATCAGACGTTTTATACCAAATAAAGTGCAATGGTGACAAGTCCGACATATGCCAAAAGATATATGTCGGCACTACTAAAACTAAACTTAAGACAAGAATTTCGTCCCACAAATCTGACCTAAAAGCCGTAAATATCCCATAGAACAAAAGACCGCACTTGCGGCCCACTGTACATTGACTGGACATAAGCCTGACTTTACCGACGTAAAAATTGTAGCGCAAGAGAGAAATTATAGAAGCAGATACACTCTCGAAATGCTTATCATTATTGACGTACCTAATGAGAGGAGAATTAATTACAAAACGGACACAGATGGGATCGCACACATATATAGAAATGTGGTGCATAAGCACAGACGTAAGCTGAAGAGTAACACAAAAATCAGTTGACAGCGATAATCAGACTGACGACATTGTTTTGTTAATGTAATTATTTTTCAAATATTGTGTTAATGTTTTGTTTATTAAATGTAATCATGTTTTGTATTTTGTCAGTGACAACCCCTGAAGATGATTGACGAAGTCAATCGAAATATTGGGATAAATAAAAATTAAACAACACATAGAACAACGAGTTTAAATAAATGACCTCAAGCCGAAAAATTAATTTAATAAAATAACAACACTAAAGGTCAACTATTCACTTACAACGGAGTTACAAATACTTATAAGGGCCCGCCTTCCCAAATTTTTGTAGTAAGTACCTATAACGGATACAAATTTCATAAAAGAAATTTTCGCAAACCACCGTCTAATCAAAAACAACTGTTTATAATTGCTTATAAGAAAAAATCCTATAAAAGAAACCAGTGGTTTTTCCCGACTTTCTTATATCAGTTATATACTTAATAATAAAGAAACTTGTGTTTTTGCCTGACTTTCTAATATCTATTACACTGTTCTACAAATATTAAATTTTGAGCCCTTCTTTTGACAAAACCAATTGATCTTTAAGTAAAATAATCTCCTGAATCCGAATTGAGTGTCCATTTGGGTCATCACGTGTAGTTTTCAAGATATCGTGACACTCAATTTGCATTTAGGAAATCCTTTCGCATAAGGATCATTTGGTTTCGTCTAAAGAAGGATTTTGTTGTAGAACAGTGTTATCTACCGTTCTGCTTCATTGTCCGATTTGGGGATGCAGTATTCTTAATTCCAATTGATTGCTTTGAATTTCAATTGCTGTGTTGTGTTTTACATAAGTTATTTTCTGAATTGGCATATTTCGAAGATCAAGTGGAATATTCTAAATTTCACATAATAGCTGTTGAATTTTAATTTGCGTCTATTGAACTTCATTTGGTGTCTATTGAATTTAAATTGATATTTGAGAAATTTCCTGAGTGATACCTAATCGACATGACACCACTATATACATGATAAAGTTCCCAATTTGTATACTCTCCACCATAGGATGGGAATAAATATAAGTTTGTCATTCCGTTTGTAACTTCTTCAAATAGTTATCTGAGACCTAATAAAGTACATATATTATTGATCGTCGTAAAATTCTTGGATGATACTCGTATAGCAATGTCCGTCAGTCTATTGAATGCACGATTAAAACGAAAAAACCATACCATATATAAGTATAAGTATACGTCTTATGGTTGCAGAATGGTTGGTATTAAAAATGAACCAAATTCGGGCAAAAGGGGGAAAAGTTTCCCTTGAAGGGACTAAAATGTTGCGAGTTTCCTTATCGGCTCCCCAAGTGCTGCCGGCAAGCGACTTGCGGTTTTTATTCTGCATTTTTGACACTGTCTAATTTGACTTCTAGAATATTGAGATGATGCAGGGTCGTAATTACTTCCCCGTCGACTAACACATTTAGACTGAGTCTTACTACCCTCGTCCAGTTGGTGAATAGTGTGGCGGACATCTCCATATGTGACAGCGCATAGAGAAAGGGACCTATGGGTAAAAATCAATTTTAACTTTTTTTTTGATGTGGACAACATCTTACCATCGAATGAGACCGATCCCATGCCCCAAAAGTGTTCCCTCCCAGAGATATGCGAGTTTTATGAAAGTGATGGTACACTAAAAATACACGAATTTAAATCTTTAAAATGGCTCTCCTGAACAAAACTAGTTTTTACCCTTAGGTCCCTTTCTATTTTGCGCGTCACATATACCACGCTTGAAAAAGTTGACAAGATCAATAAGATATTCGTTTTTTATGCAGCAGATGCTTTCGATCGTGCAGTCGTCGGTGTAGGAAACGTTACACAACCACCAGAACCTTAGTCTGGTGGTTGTGGAATTTCGGGAAAGGTAACAAACAGCATCAACGATAGTACCCCTCGCTGTGGGGCTCGCTGTTAAATTCTACGGGACTTCGACTTGTTGTCGATAAATTTCACATACAACTGGCGTTGACAGATTTAGTTCACGACTTAAGATTTCAGATAGTTTGAAAGAGTGTGTTGGCAAGGTCCTTAACACATTATGACAGACCTATTGAAGGCGCCCTTGCTAGCTTCAATAGCGGGACCTCCTAGATTCCAGGATTCGGGAACTTTTAAGGTGGCCAGTGACAGGTTAAGGAGCTTTGGCAGGTACTCGACTCCCAGCTGCTTTAGCATGTACATAGAGGTTCCGTCCCGGCATAATACTCACGATGACTTAG
This sequence comes from Hydrotaea diabolus, assembly GCA_963513945.1. Classification (NCBI taxonomy): domain Eukaryota; kingdom Metazoa; phylum Arthropoda; class Insecta; order Diptera; family Muscidae; genus Hydrotaea; species Hydrotaea diabolus. The sequence continues at coordinate 48,419,222 of OY740717.1, read as the reverse complement.
CATTGAGGATCACATCAGCATTCTCGCCAATAGCAAACTGCGTCGGAATTTCATCAACTCGGAGGTCATGTATGCGAAGCATAACTCTCTTTTTCGCCTTATCACTTTCGGGGTGCCCAATGAACTGCCGGTAAAAATAACTGGCGCACCTCTTCCGATCTGTCAAAGTCTTTTCACCAAAATAATCGTCTACCACAGTTCACAAATTCCGGTCCCTAGGTTGCCTCTGCTGGGAACTTTGGTTGTATATTGGGTAGTCGACCAGAAGAAATAAAACGAGCGGCTGCTGCGTTCACGGTGTCCCGGAATTTCTTCTCCGCTACCAGCACGTCAATAGGAGTGTTTAGATCACTGAAAAAGCGGCTGGTATATTTTTGGAAACCTTCCCAGTCTGCCTTCCTTTGATTGTGGATGATACGCCTTAACGAGTTTATGAAGTCGCTGAGGCTAGAAATGCTTACGATTATGGGCAGTGTGTCTAATACCATAGACATGACAGATCACCAGCTAGTGTCATTTATCAGCTAGTGTCATTTATCAGCTAGTGTCATTTATCAGCTAGTGTCATTTATCAGATGATGATGTCTGCAAACTCGCGCAATCACCCATAATCCTGGTCGGGGCTTCTTCATTTGCTGTGCTATCGATTTGTTCCGCAAGAAGTATTCCTCTTGGGTCGTCCGCTTAATTCGAATGCAACAGTTCACAATATGCATTGAAGTCCCTTGGACCAGGCGATTTTCGCTCTGTAGAAGGCTGCTGATGTCGGCGTTATCGGCTGTACGTTATATATTTCTATCTCGGCAGCCCAGGACGTGAATGCTACCCCTATACACTCAATGCATGGATCACTAGGGTCAAGTCCTGGTACTTGGGGAAGGAGTTGTTGTTATGACAACAATATATTGGGTATTGTGAGTCCAGTTCGTCGATGGGGGATCTGCTTCGACGTCCAGCGCCTCTCGAACAGACTACCTGTGGGTCAGCTCAGTGGACTTGGTCCCACAATTAAAAAGATGCACAACGGCATGTCGTCCCTGATGACTAGCGGGATGGATAACCCGTTGATATTGCTATCAATTCGCTTCCATTACGAATTTTGAGGCAGCTGCACTATCCAGATCTCGACTGAGCCGGTACCACGCCGAGGTAGCTTCTTCTCCTCTGGTGAAATCTTCGGAAGATGTACCCTAAGTACTACATACATATATGCATTTACGCTGGACACTGCCGCTGCGAAGTCATCAGCTTGAATCTCTTTCAGATGGTGATGGTGGGGCCTATATCTCTAGATCATAATGCTCATACCTGATCAGCGTGGGAAGCTCCTGTTTTTTTGATGGTGCTTAGAATGGCTACTGCGTAGACACCTGTGTAGAAACTGCTTACTGTCCTTACCGTGTCTGTGCACGGTAAGGACATTCGTCTCCTCAAAAGTGATATTCAAAAGTCATGAGGAGACAACCTGTTGATGTTCTTAGGTCGGCATTCTGGCAACTCTGATTTCTCGTCCACTGTGTCTTATTTATATATTCCCACACCGCTTTGTAAAAGGTCAACAAGGTTTCTTTGTCAGCTCTCCAAGTACTGCCGGCGACTGACTTAAGGACCTTGTTCCTACTTTTCAACTTAACGAACGAATCGATCTTGATAAATTTTGGTGTAGTTTGGTAATTATTAACTGGGCGGGCTATGTTGGGTAGTGAGCGCTTGTAGCACATTAAATATCTCAGGTTAATATTCGAGTTAGTACATCCGGCTGCAACCCTTACCAGTAAGAGAATTCTCTCTAAGAAAAGATAACGCTTCGTTAGCTGCAAAAAAAATAAGTTCAGCTCGTGGTTTTAAGAAAAGTTTCTCGCTTGTTTCTTAAAGCGCTGTTGATGGAAGTACCTTTGTTGAAAGTTATAGATTGTAATACATTTAAAAAATGAAATTATCCATTACATTTCAGATAATCTTCCCCGACCTATCGGATATGAATGTTAAACCATTAAAAAAATCTCAAGTGACCATAACTGGGACCATAGAAGGTGTCTATAAGGCACGACAGCAATTACTTGTAAGTAAAACAAATCAATAAAGGCCCAACAGATAGAAAGCCTGTTCACTTTTCTTTGCTTGAGGCACAGGCTTCCTAACTAGATGGGCTTTTAGGGCCATTTTTTATGTAGTCAATAATAAAACCTTCATTTCTTGTTAAACTTTTCTCATTTACAGGGTAATTTACCGATTGCTTTAATATTTGACTTTCCCGACAATCAAAACGATGCCTCTGAAATAATGAGCCTTAGCACTAAATATGGCGTGTACATAACATTGCGCCAAAAGCAACGACAAAGCACTTTGGCCATTGTTGTTAAAGGAGTCGAAAAGTTTATAGGTGAGTCCCAAATATTTTATCTAAACCATAATTGTATCGCAATTGTTTTTTTATATCTCGCCGATCCATCCAGACAAAATCTACGAAGCCCGTCAAGAGATTTTACGTTTGACAACACCCATTATTAAACCGGAAGTACCGGACAGATATTTTATGCCTCAGGACAAAGACTTCAATCTGGTCTATCGCACCGCATTGACTGCTTTGTTGGCCGGCTACAACGAGAGCCCTAAGACACCCAGTGTTATGCCGGCGACAACAGGACATATACCATTGTCACCGTATGGCAACAATAATAATTTGTTGCTCAACAACAATAACAACAACAACCATCTGAATAATAACAATGCAAATTTGAATCGACAACAATTCGGTGGTCTATATCCGACCACGCCCACGGGCATTTGTTCGCCCACCCAAAAGTATTTGCAGATCCATAATAATGCCTATGCGCGGCAACAGCAGCAGCCGCAGGTGCCACAAGTGCAGCAGCAACCCCCTCATATACAACATCAGCATGGAAACCACAACAACAACTACATGCAGGTCTTGCAGCAACAACAGCCACAACACCACCACCATCATCATCATGCACAGTCGCAACAGCAGCCACAACCACAAATGCAACCGCCTGCCCACATGCAGCAACAGCAGCAACATGTCCAACAGACACATAACATTTCGCCACGCAACAGTTGCAGCAACAACACTAGTGGCTATCAAAGCTTTAGCAGCAGCACCACTTCTTTGGAGCAAGCTTATCCGCCATTTGGCAATGCTTTGACCTCGGCCCCAAACAATGGACCGAATGCTTCGTCATTGCTGGCTGGCACTCGACCATCGCCATTCTCGCCCGACTCCACATATAGCAGTGAGGCTGGCTGCAGCCGTTTAGGCAGGCGGTCAAGTGATGGTGTTCTCCTGGGTCTGGGAGCTTCGGGACCCATAGGACCTATGATACCAGGAAGCGCTGAAAGTTATCGTAACTTACACTATGACTTGAAGGTAAGATTTTTATTTTAAATTCCCATAGTGTCCAGTTGACTTGGAGATGTTTTTCTATTTACAGCACAATCGTACTTTTGATTTTGACATAAAGCGCGCCATGGGTTTCAAGGCCATGGAACGTCCTCCGACCGCTGGGGAACTGCGTACACCCACGCCTAGCTGGATGGGCATGGGTCTAAGTCGCACTTCACCCACTCCCATTGACACAGTTGACGATATATCGCCTTGGCATCGTGGACCATCTGGTGCCTCTACAGGCCTGGGCGGAGCTGGTCCTCTTGCCTCTCCCTACAGTTTGGGGGCAACAACGGGTATTGTTGATTCTACGCCGACAAATCGCCGTTTACAATTGACACAACACAAGGATATACATTCGTTGTTAACAGCCTTGGGTTTGGAACATTATATCAGTAAGTACATTATTATAGCCAAAATATTAGTTCTGTAAGTCAGTTCTGATTTTGGGCGATTTAAAATTGTACACTATTTCTTGCAAAATTCTTTATCTGCTGCCAAACAATCTTCAGCCCATTGGGAGATGAGAAAACGCTTCGAATGGTGTTCCATTATTAAATGGCAGTTCGTGAAAGTTTAACCTTTTCAATTAAACCAGAAATTAGAAAAAATTATCAGTACTTTCTTCTACAGCCGATGCAAATTTAAACTGTTAAATAGCCCACCCTGTACTTCACTTGTAAAAAAAGAATGTAATAAATGCTTTTTCTGTAGACAGATTTAAGTCTTTGTGAAATTATTAGGAAATAACTTCAGTCGCATTCACAAAAGAGTTTACAGCGTCATAAAAAAAAATTAAGCACATGGCTTTTTATACCCGGTATGGCTTTTATACCCTACCCAACCCTGTACCACACATTGTAAGATGATACAAATATCTGTACTAAAGAGATATTACATTATGTTTAATTTACCGATTAACTCTGAATCTCGATCTCATTTGATTATGCTATATCCGTCCGACCTCCTTCGCATCTATTCGTGCAATAAAATTACAGTTCGTAACAATAAACCGATCTCGATGAAACTGCCTATAGTCCCCATTTACACGAGGCAACTTTACTTGCCGCAACTCTCAGTTTGTTGGAGAGGGAGGTACGGGGAATGGAAAGGGAACAATTTTGTCTTACTGCCAATTCCTTTTGTATTTTTCGTAGTGTGAAGTTGGCTGCAGATAATTTTAGTATATTTTCACACAAAAATCAGAACGCATAAATCACAGAATGTCAAAAAGACAATAATGAAAACAAAAATTGCCGTAACCAAATTGCCTTGTGTAAACACCAGAACCATTATCAAAATTGAATCATAAAAATTGACATAAGTAAAGATGCCTCTGGTAAATGGGAACATACATCTTGGACTTCATCATTACATGTTGCGCAACAGCTCCCGCTTTTGGCGATTTAAGTCCCTGTTGTTCTATGTCCCTCTCTTGTTGAGTTCCTGTTGCTCTAAAAGTCTCATTTCTAATTCAATCTTCTTCAAATTCATTATTGTTTGTACGTTATACGATTTTAGTCTTACTGAAATTATTAGAGCAAAACTTCAGTCGCATTTACGAAATAGGTTATAAAGGCATAAAAAAAGTTTATACACATTTTCCGGTATGGCTTTTTATACTCTAGACCACCCTGTACGACAGTGCTAGGTAATATAAACATCAGTTCTAAAGAAATATTACATTATGTTTAATTTACCGATTGACTCTGAATCTCGATCTCATTTGATTATGCTATATCCGTATACTGCCAATTCCTTTTGTATTTTTCGTAGTGTGAAGTTGGCTGCAGATTATTTTAGTATTTTTTTCACACAAAAATCAGAACGAATAAATCACAGAATGTCAAAAAGACAATAATAAAAACAAAAATTGCAGTAACCAAATTGCCTTGTGTAAACACCAGAGGCAATATCAAAATTGAATCATAAAAATTGACATAAGTAAAGATGCCTCGTGTAAATGGGAACATACATCTTGGTCTTCATCATTACATGTTGCGCAACAGCTCCCGCTTTTGCCGATTTAAGTCCTTGTTTTTCTATGGCCCTCTCTTGTTGAGTTCCTGTTGCTCTTATAGTTTCACTTGGAATCCAATCTTGTTCAAATTTATTACTGCAAATTTATAATGGGCCCAATCAAATTGAAATTGAATCATATTGGTCCATGTTTTCATAACTTGAACATATGCTGGTTCTAAAAGCTAATTCCAATTCCTATCAAATCTAAAAATCACATCATAGGCGACTTGGAGAAATTAAACCATGTCGGTCTATGTTTCTATTTAGACCGTTTTTTTTAAAATTTCTTTAGACCGTTTTTTTTCTAATTTCTGGTTTTATTGAAAAGGTTAAACTTTCATGAACTGTCATTTACTATGGAACACCATCCGATTCGTTTTCTCTTTCCATATTTTGGGAAGCAATTGGATTAATCCGGCAGATTTAAGAATTATTTGGTTCATATCTTTCGAGGTAAATGAGCAATTTTCATATGAACATTTGCTTTTTCCAATCTGTCGATAGCTACGAGCTCGTATTCTCGAATGTAGAGGTTTTTAAATTTTAGTCTTTTCGATATCGATACTTCTGGTATCGAGTACTTTAGTTTCTATACTGTTGAAAAATCGTTACTTTACGTCTGAGTTTCGATACTTTTCCTTTGACACCCAGATCGAAGTTCTAACGATTTAAAAATTGCATAGTCATAAACAGATTTTGCATAAATTTTGTACTGAGGCAACTATTTTTCTAGATTTCTGATTAATTGAGAGCCGTTCCTAAAGGCCGTATTCGTAAATATCAGCGACTTTACGATTCAAAGATTTATTCTTAAACCATGTAACACCTTTTCTATAATTTTCATTAGACGTTCGCTTACTCCCAGTAAAAGAATAACATCGTGCACAGCTTACTGATTTGAGAGAGGTTTCCTTTTGTTCCTTAATGGGATGTTGAGGATATTACATACGTCTGAGTAATGTGGTGTATCACATGGTCGCTTTTCCCTAGTCTAGCCTTTTATATCGGGTGGGCTATTCAAAATTTTTAATTTGAATCGGCTGTAAAAAAAGTACTGATAATTATTTTTAAATTTCTGGTTTTATTGGAAAGTTTGAACTATGTCATTTAATAATGGAACACAACACGAGTATCATTCATATGACTACCACAACTGGCTCGGCAGTACCTTATCCGATCAACCCTACTTTTTAGTACATTTTCGATTGTTTTGGGTAGAATCTATCCAAAGGCAACTTTGATTTCATGTTTCAACGCTTCTGTTGTTTCTGGATACTTTGCGTAACATCAACCTTTAATGGCTCTTCACAGAAAATAATCCAAAGGTCTTAAATCACAGCTCCGAGGCGGCCAATTGACATCACAATTTCGGTTGATGATTCGATTTTCAAAAACAGTGTGTAAAATATCAATGGTTGCGTTGGTTGTGTGAAATGTTGCTCAGTCTTGTTGAAACCTAATGTCATCCATGTCACCGTTGACGGTAACAAAGGCTCCTTGCTAATTTTCGAAGAAAAATGGCCAAATAATGCCGCCAGCCCAAAATCCAGACCAACCAGTGACTCGTTATGGATGCATTGGCTTCTCAATAGTCACGTATGGGTTCTCTAAACCCAATATGCGGCAATATTGCTTATAGACATAGCCACCGAGATGAATATGAGCCTTATTTTAAACACGATTTTTCGGTAAAATTATTTAACTCCTGTCAAACAATCTGCCGATCCAGTTGTGGTAGTCACTTGAATGTTATTGTGTTCTATTAATTAATGACAAAGTTCAACCATTTGAGTATTATCAGTACTCTTTTTACAGCCGATGAAAATTTTAAATATTCCATAGAAAATTTTATTTATCGCCTTTTTCCTAGATGCAGCTCTTAAAGCGCCAAGGCTTTACGAGGCGTTACGAAAAAAATCACTCCGAGTTTTACCTTATACATTTTCTATAAAAAAAGATTTGTATCAATTTAAGCTAAGAGATTTTAAATAAAAAGAGTTCGGCCACAGTTGTGGATAAGATTTTGTCGATGGAAAAAACTAAGTCTTAGTTTTGACTGAGACTTTAACTACAGGAAAATTTCCATTACGGGTTTGCCGATATTTTTCCGCAAAATACATATTTAATTATGGGAAAGATTTGTGTCACTAAGAACCCTCAGTCTAAGCTATATCTGAGACTTTTGCCATTGAAACGGCAGTTCCAATTCTAACAGATAAGTTAGGTCACCGGTTTCACAGAGACTTCCTATAGAAACTCTTCAGCCTCTTCCTAATCATGTTTTTTTTCGAGAGAAAGTACTATTGTAAAAGTTTAGTGACGCGTTTGCCGTGGTTTCAGCTATAGCTATATATATATAAAAAATTCTGATCCATTCCTAGTATAAGCGTTCACTGTTTCCAAAGCAATATTCGAAATCAGCTTTGACTAAGGCTTAACCCATAAAATTTGTTTGGTTGTTAATGTAGCGGTGCATAATTCCGGGGTGACAGCCCTTCGCCGAAGTATTGTTGCTTCGGGTCGAAACAGTGCATAGAACCGACTGTCTTGGGACAAATTTTACAGGGATTTCTTTAAAGACAAAATTAATTCACAATTTTTACGGGGAATTCGTTTTATGTTATATATGTATTTACTGGTTTGGCTACGAATTTAACTATTACAAAAGTGTTGTCTTAGTTTTTACCAAGGCTTGATAGATCCTGAGACTTAGGAAAAATTCTCAGGGTTTGAGGGAACATTTTTCATACAAATTATTAGTTATATTTTTGCAGAGGGTTTATTTATTTAGAATAAGTTTTAACATTAACCTAAAATTTTATAACTAAAATTCACTTCAATATCAGTGTTGACTGTAGCTTTAAGTGTAGAAAATGTTCTGTTCTGGGTTAGATTGGATCTGTATCGCTGACATTTATACTTAAGATAAAGATAAAGTTTTCATAGAAACGGCTCAACGCCCGTATGACTTGGACATTTCGATAGTAAAATCTGAAAATAATTTTTGGCTCAACCATTTCTATATAAATAGATCGATGACAATTTTTGAAGACTATTTGTATGCAAAAAGTTCAGTGACTGTTATAGTTTTAACTATATTTTTTAATTATAAAATCTTTTAGTTTTGCTGAGATACGAGGGCTGCAACATATAATTCTGGCCTAATAATGAAAATGCGAATATTTAGCATCAAAAATGGTTTTATTGTTTTTTTTTTAGTATTCTCCAGCTTGATCAAACCAATTGTCGAAGCACCTTTTCCACACCGATTGAGACACCTCCAAAACATGGTTTTTAAACGCTTTAACAGCAACTTCTGGCATTGAAAATCGTTGACCACGCATTTTCTTCTTGATGTGCGGGAATAAAACGAAGTCATTGGGCGCCAAGTCAGGGCTGTACGTCGGGTGACCCATCAATTCGACGTTTTGGCCGGTCGAAAAGGCGCTGGTTTGAGCCGATGTGTGAGAGTTCGCATTGTCATGGTGCACAATGATTCGTCTTCAATTTTTCGTTTTTCGAATTTCTCCGAAGACTTCAGGCAAACAAATTGTGATGTACCACTCAGAATTGACCTCCTACGTGGCTCAAGCGGAACAGTCGCAACATGACCAGTTTTGCCGAAGAAACAGGCAACCATTTGAGATGTCGAATTTGCTTCTTCCACGAATTACTTTCGTTAGATTTGGCGCGTCTTCGAAGACCCACATTCGATTGCTGTTTTGTTTCTGGTTCATACACATAGATCCATGATTCGTCACCTGTGACGATCTTATAAACGTCTTTTAAAGCACCGAGGTCGTATTTTTTGAAAATTTCACCAATCGACACGAGAATTTTTTTGAGCAATTGTCAAATTGTGCGGGTTCCAACGAGAAGAAATCTTTTTTACGGCCAGGTGTTCATGCAATATCGAATGTATGCTGGTAGAAGAAATGCCCAAGGACGCCTCTATCTCACGGTATGTCACATGACGATCTTGCAATATTAGTTCACGCACTGCATCAATGTTCTTTGGCACAACGGCCGTTTGTGGACGACCTTCAAGACCTTCGTCATTTTTTTGCCAAATTGATTTTTTTAAGTCACTGTGAACAACACAAATGATGGTTGTACGTCAAAACGTTCTGAGTACGTTTATGTTAAAAAAGTCAAACTTTTCAATGGAAATGTCAGATGGCGCCAGACAACACTTATTGTTGCCTAGGCCAGAAATATATATAGATAGAAAGCGTCGTATCTTTGGAGAGACTACTGCCCGCAGAAACCGCTCAGTCGTTGATTTATAAGAAACTTTACTTAAGCAAAAGGGTCAGTAACCAAGTTTGAAACTTTTTTTTAAGTTTAGTTCATTAAAGCAAGCTTTCGTAATAAATATACCTACGTAAGACACTTTATTTTCTTCAGAAAAATCTCATCGCTATTCAAAGCCATATTCTCTTACAAAACTTACTACACAAAATATTTTCTTTCTCTTTTAGAAATTTTCGTATTGAACGAAATCGATTTGGAAATGTTTACAACCCTAACCGAGGAGAATCTCATGGAACTTGGCATAACAGCCTTCGGGGCACGCAAGAAAATGCTGGTGGCTGTCCACACCTTGCAGGCCAATGAGGCGGCTACATCAAGCATGCCACAGCCATCATCGAATGCCTCATCTCCGCGATTCTCCGGCTCAGCTGCGCCTGGAGCTGAGCGAAGACCTTCAAATCAGTGGTAAAACATCATAGCAACTAATCTGATTGTAGGCTATGACCTTTTTAAAGATAAAAGGCACAAACCGCAGCTTTAAGCTTTTTCGAAAATCTGTCAATGTTTAAAGTTGAGCTTTAAACTTTTAAACAGTCATAATAATGTTTTTTTCTGATCTTATAAATAAATTGCCTGAACTTTAAACTTTAACTTTTCTAAAGCTTAAAGTTGCATTTTGGGCTTTTTCTTTATATATATTTATATTTTTTTCACATAATTTAAGTATTTTGCATGCATTTTTCGTAAAGTTTTTCTTATTTATTAACCATTGAATTCACTGATACATTTGAAAATAATGTTTTTCTAAAGAAAAGAAGACTCTCTAAAGCGAATTTGTAAAAACTAACCGAACACAAAACCAACTCACAGTTCTCTACACAAAGCGGAAATTTGTGAAGATACAAACTGTTGTCTGATGAAATTTAATTAATAAATTTTATAACTTTTTATAACAAAAAAATGATAAAAAAAACAAACGAACAACAAAACCGATTACCCACTTTCTGAAAACCTCTTTTGACTTATACTCGTATTTGTACACAAATTTCTTTAGCAAGGGAACAGTTTGCCTCTTTTCTTTGTTTTATTCCGTAGTTGTAGAGAATAACGATTGATTGATCTCTAAAGAAGTCTTTTGGCTATAACATATTTAATTTATTTATAGTAATTTTCTATTTATTTTTTTATTATTTATTACACCTTTTATATATTTATTTATGGATATGGCATCTTTGTAACGAAGTATTTGAACTTTTCGCATGCATTTTGAAAATTAAAAACCCAAAACCTTGTATTATTAAGTTGAAACTACCTTTACCAAACACACAATTGTTAAAAGATTTATAATGAAATTGAAAACAAGAAAGTAATAAACAAAAAATTTGAGAAAATAAACCTAGAACTCTTTCGGTGATTCCATATTTACGTATATCCACTTTAAATCGTTTGAGAAGCAAAAAATGTCAATGTTTGGATATATCTATTACAACCAGTTCTAAAATGGTAAACTTGTCAGGTCGTTCCCTTTTGCTGAAAAAGTATAACTGCGGTAGCTCAAAGGGAGTGTATAATATTGTCACAGGTGACGAATCATGGATCAATGCATATGAACCCGAAACAAAACAGCTATCGACCGTATGGGTCATTCAAGATGAACCAAATCCAACAAAAGTTGTTAGTGGAAGAAGTACATCGACATGTTGCCACAGTGCATTTACATCACACGATCTTGGCGACCAACTCACCGGTCCAAAACGAGAAATTAGCTACTCTTCGAAATTAACTCACAATAGATCCATTGTTTGAGCAGCTGTACGTCAAGTACACCACCATCCTGTTGAAACCAAATGTTGTCAGGAATACGGGCTTCAATTTCAGGTAATAAAAAGTCATGATATCAGATAGGCCATTAACGGTTACGGTCCGGCCGTCATCATTTTTGAAAAAAATGGTCTAATGATTCCACCAGCTGATTCCAACTGCACCGGCTCTTCATGATGAAATGACAAACAATACTGAAAAGAAAAATAAATACATTTTAACTCAACTCACGGGTAATCTGTGAAAAAAACCCTTTTGGAAAAAATAACTTTAGATTTATCACCCATTACGAACTTATCGAATCCTTAGGTTTGTGGCGATAAACATTTGCAAATGTACATATGTGACGAGCAAAATAGAAAGGGGCCTAAGGTAAAAAAACAGTTTTGTTCAGGAGAGCAATTTTAAAGATTAGGTCCCTTTTTATTTGCGCTTAGAATCGTCGACTTCACTTTCATAAAACGCGCATATCTCTGGGAGGGAACACTTTTGGGGCATGGGATCGGTCTCATTCGATGCTCAGATGTTGCCCACATCAAAAAAAGAAAAAAAAAAATGAAAATTGATTTGTTTACCCTTAGGTCCCTTTCTCTATGCGCTGTCACATACGGCTTCCTCCTTATTTCGCATAATTTATTAGTTTTTGCACTGAAATGTCGCCATCGTCATTTGGCCAAAATTTAGTTTAAAAATCGTTCAAATGACGACAAATCGTCCAAATTGGCAGCCCTGCAGTTTTCCCCTTCTTTAAATGTATTCTTGGGTACTTGCTAATACAGTTTGAAAAACACTGAGGTGGTTTCCATTGAATGGTGAAGTAAGGAATAAATCGAAATAGTCATGCCAAGAGCCGACACGCCAGTGAGTAGATCATAGACATACACCAACACATTCACAATAACGACGAGAAAGTCAACGCTGGTGAGTACCAACAAATCCGATAGTGGTGAATATAACGCAGATACTTCTAATGCTTAGCAACGCCAACAACCAGCATAGTAAATTTGTCTAAAGTTGCGTGTAGTTCACGAAATGGCCGACAATTTAACGCATTAAAATTAATCGCGGTTTGATATTTAATCTTGATTTCCGCCCTTTTGCTATGAAGATGTTGTGTTCGTATGAATTTATAAAAATTGAGGAATTCCTTCTAAATCATATCATTTTTTTTGTGGAGTCGTTCATTTTTTTTATTAGCTATGTATAAGGGCTTTGGAGCATAATACAGGGTGATTCATTCACGACTGAATAAATTTCACCAGCGTATTCCTTGGCTCATTTCATGAAAATATTTTCATCTACGATCATGCCCGAAAATTCAAGGAGTGAAAATGGCAGCGGTTCAAAAATTTTCGGTTTGGTGGTCGGAGGGTACTAGGGTAAAATTGATAAGTTCTGAGCCAGTGGTCGGATTTTTTTTTGCTATTTGCATTTCAGTCATATAGTCATTACTTTGGAACGGTAGGAACTCGATTATAAAAATCAAACGGGAACATGCGATGTATTCTGGTAAGTCCGATGATCAGCCCCGAGAAAATAGTGCTGGTTTGCTACTCCCCATTGACTGAGACCCTATTCGGATCGAACATTTACAGCCAAATTCAGAAATATTAATTGTGTACAGTAACGTGCCCACTTATTAACGTCATAGTCCCACAAAAAGAAGACTTCTTTAATATCTAAGCAAGCAACACGGCAGCGGTAAACAAAGGAGATATTATGATACAAATGGGCGACTTTTATGCTCAGCTTGAGAGCGTTATGAGGAAACATGCATTGGAAAGAGCGACGGAGAATGGTCAACTATTCATTAAAATGTGGCCAGCGAACAAATCGTAAAACGAATGATATATTTGGATTCGTGACGAAATTTCGTTGAGACTAGCACCAAATCCAGCCGAATCTTCATTATTTAAAAGATACGAGGGTATATCAATAATTCAGTGACTTTTCCAACTTCCCTCTTAGTTATATGAAATGCAACACTGCTCCCATTAAGTGGAGAGCGATAATTTGCTTTTTTTGCACTGCTGGATGTGGTGGCACTGTTGGTCGAAGAGAGAGAGTGTGCGTGGCTTAGTTGCCATTATGCATTGGACACATGAGAAGAGGTCATTTTGTGTTGAAGCGTATTTTTTAATTGCGCACTCGATCATTGCAGTGCAGCGTGCTTTTCGTTTACGATTCGCTGTTCCCCCACGCGGACGTATTTCTGGACGACAATCAATTGTAAATTGGGTAACTTCATTGAGAACAGCAGGAAAGTCGAAGGTATATATCAACCGTCCCAACACCTTGGAAGACCTAATTAGCAATATTGAGGCTGAATACCAATCGACATGCTTGTTAGAGTTCATGAAAACTTCATAAAACGAATGCAGCAGTGTGTGGATAGCGACATTAGCAAGATACACTATTTAAAACCACGTAATTTAAAAATTACCTTACTGTTCAATATAATGGGTGTTTTAATTTTAAGGGCCGATGTGATTTTTATTAAAACACAAATAACTTGGGAAATTATTGTAATTTCTTTTTATTATGATAATATTGGTATGGTTCAATTATATATGGAATACCTCGGCGGCACATCTCCATCCGATGGTCCAAAATTTTTGATGACGCTGAGGCATAATTGAGGTTCTATTCCGTTAATGTGCCGAATTGTCTCATCCTTTAGCTCTTGAATTGTTGCTGGCTTATCGACGTACACCTTTTCTTTTAAATAACCCCAAAGAAAGAAGTCCAACGGTGTCAAATCACATTATCTTGGCCGCCAATTGAGATAACACGGCCATTGAATTTGTCGCGCAAGAGTGAGAAAATGTGCCTCATCATTGAAGGTGATTTTCTTCGAAAATTGATTTTTCATTTTCATAAGAAGCCCGAATAAGTTTAGCGCCTTGCTCGCTTGTGTATCTTTCCATGGCTGAAATTGAATTAGTCTGAAATTGAGAAATATTAAATGGAATGCAGAAAAAACTTGATGTTTAGGTGTAGTTCACATTCAACATCGGCCCTTAAAATTTAACCACCCTTTTATTAAAATATATGGTTAATAATTTTTTTATTTTTTTCCCAAAAAGGCAAAATAACGCGCTACAATCTGTATTATTGCTGCCGTGACCAATAAGTAACCATGTCTTTTCTCTGCGTGTATTAAGTGAATTCAAAGCTTATTGATAACAATTTTTTAGAATTTGTTAAAAGTCATTTTTTATTTTTGAACCTAAATTATTTTCCTTTTGTTTTTTTAGTCAGCTTTAAATTAGAGTTTTAATGATTGATACGAGGCTGCTATATATATTTCTGGAATAAAACTGAAAATACAAATATTTATCATAAACAATGTTTTTATTGTTTTTCAAAGTATTCTCCAGCATGATTTACACACTTTTGCATGAGCTCAAACCAATTGTCGAAGCTCTTTTTCCACTCCGACTGCGATACCTCCAAAACAGGGTTTTTTGAACGCTTCAACAGCCTTTTATGGCGACGAAAATCGTTGACCACGCATTTTTTTCTTGATGTGCGGGAATAAAAAGAAGCCATTGGGTGCCAAATTAGGGCTACTCGGCGGCTGACCCATCAATTCGACGTTTTGGCCGGTCAAAAAGGCACTGGTTAAAGCCGATGTGTGAGAGCTCGCATTGTCATGGTGCACAATGATTCGTCTTCTCTTGTTCATTTTTCGAATTTCTCCGAAGACTTCAGGCAAACAAATTATGGTGTACCACTCAGAATTGACCTTCCTATGTTGCTTAAGCGGAACAGTCGCCACATGACCAGTTTTGCCGATGAAACAGGCGACCATTTGCTTCGAAGTGCTTCTTCCACGAACAACTTTCGTTGGATTTGGCTCGTCTTGGAAGACCCACACGGTCGATTGCTGTTTTGTTTCGGGCTCATACGCATAGATCCGTGATTCGCCACCTGTAACGATCTTATAAACGTCTTTTGAAGCACTGCGATGGTATTTTTTCAAAATTTCTTTGAACCAATCGACACGAGCCTTTTTCTGAGCGATTGTCAAATTGTGCGGGATCCAACGAGAACAAACCTTTTTTACGGCCATGAGTTCATGCAATATCGAATGTATGCTGGTGGAAGAAATGTCCAAGGATGCCTCTATCTCACGGCATGTCGCATGACGATCTTGCATTATCAGTTCACACATGGCATCAATGTTCTCTGGCGCAATGTCCGTTATTGGATGACCTTAGCGTCATTTGTCTTTGAAAGAGCATCAGTAACGACTGAATTCATTAAACCAGTTTTTCACAGTGCTATAGGATGGTGCTTCATCGCCATACAAAGATTTAAGTTCATCGATGCACTCTTGTCGTGATAATCCACGTCGAAAGTTGTGAATAATGATCACACGAAAATGTTCACGAGTTAATTAAATCTGTTTGCCAATTTGATTTTTACAAGTCGTTGTAAACAACACAAATGAAGGTCGTACGTTCTGAGTACGTTTATGCTACAAAATGTCAAACTTTCTAATGGAAATGACAGATGGCGCCAGGCAACACTTTGTGTTGCCTAGGCCAGAAATATATATAGCAGACCTCCCGTATAAGTGATGGATACGAGACTTATTCCTCAAGAGTTGGCTCAAAAGGTCTCGCCCTACTTCATGTGCAGGTTGAATGAATCAGAACTGTCAGCTTGTTTAGTTTGCAGATATTTAAGTTTTCTAATATTCAAATTTGCGCTATAATTAAAAGAAGTAGCATTAACAAAGGTGAACGTTATAAAAAGGAAAAAAATACATACTTACTGGAAACAAGTTAATGCCATGCAAAGACCACAAAGAAAAACTTTCACATTTTTTTGTATTTCCAATCATCATTGTTTCTTTTATTCGTATTTATTTGCAAAATTTATTTATTTTCAATCATGTTATTATTATTTATATTATTAATAATATTTTTTTCTTTTCGATAAGATATGACTATTTTTAAAATATTTTTATTTAGTTTTGTATATTCTCTTATATTTTTTATTTGGCTCATTTCCATTTAGCTATAATACAATACATTTTATTTATATTTATCATAAATTACTTTATAATATTTTCTTTTTTGCATTTGCTTTTAAACATTATTTATATTTATGTTTCCGTTATTAATATATTCGTTTATTATATAATCAATTCGATTGTTAATATTTATATATTGTATAGTTTTTTGTCTTGGTTTTCATTTTAAATACTTTTAACAATATAGCCTTTATTTTGTTTTTGATTTCTTTGTCCTTTTCTTTTTGGTTTTAATTAATGTACATAAATTGCCTCTTGTATTAAATATTTTATTTATTATCTACTATATGGGGTTTGCTTGAATTATTATTAGTATTTACAACAAATGTTTATATTATTCTATTCGTACAAACGACATGTAATTAATATTTATTTTATTTACTTATATGGCGTTTAAATTAAATAAAAATGTACGGCTAAACTTTGGGAAATGGGAAAAATAAAGAAGTCCATTTAATAAACCCCCTGACATTTTCGAAATTATTTATTTAACAGAAATTAACCATCTGAAGTTCTTAAAACATTTAAAACTTTTTATTTAATTTTTAATATTTTTTTTCTTTTATTACAGTATTTTTTATTCTATATACACCAACATTTATTAAGTATACTTAGATTTGTTTCTTAAAATTTTAACTTATTTTGAAATTATACCCAAGCCCGAAACCTTAAAAAAAATTTCGCTAAAAAATTGTTTGCAACTTCTGTTTCATTTCAAATACAAATTGTTTTCGTCTCCTTTTTCACAATATTTTAATATTGTTTTGTCGGTTTTGTAAATATAATTATATAACATAAGGAAGACAATTGGCACAACACTTTTGCTAAATACTATTTATATATGTATATTTATGTACGAAATTATAATCTTATTACATACATGGTTTTATATATTTATATATGGTTCTTTAAGATTGACATATACATATTGTTTTTTTCACTATATTATATTATAGATTTCTAATGTACATTGTGAAATCCTTAGAACTTCAATATTATTTTCTAGAATTTTCTTTTCTTTTCTAAAATGGCTTAATAACTCAGGCCTGCAAAAACTAATGTGGTCACAAGTAAATGGATTTAATTTTAATAACAGATTTTGAAGCTTCTAATGGACCTTATTATTTCGTTGCCAAACAGTTTTATGTCAAACTAATCAAGTTTCACCTTTTCTATTAAACAGACCTCGTACTGATAAAAATCGTAAAAATTAGAAATGGGTTTGATGCTAAAAATTCGTGATTATACTACTTGACAAAAGTTTTTGTAGAGAACAGTCGGAATTTAATTATTTAATTGAAGCATCCCCAGAAGATGACTAACAAAGTTAGTCGATATATTGCGAACAATAATATATTCAATATTAAAAATAATTGTTTTTATTAGAAACTCCGAGTCGAACGATAAACTAAGCTAGAAGCTTACTGAAAGATATTTTTAAATTTTTTTGAAGAATATTTTTCATATTTTTTCAAAATGTGTTTCATAAGCTACATGAAGGAATTTTTTTTATTTTAAATTAAAGGTTGCTTATTTTTCATTAGCTTGTTGCATATCTTTCATGTTACTTTAACTCAATTTTTATAGCTATATTTCATAATCAATTATGGAATTATTTCAGAAAAATTAAAACAAATTTTCATAATTTATATGAAAAATGCTTACGACAAATATGAAACTTTTCCATGAAATAGTTTCTGGTTTGTAAACGCATTCGGTCGTTTATCATCATAATGACTTGGACAGTTTTTATTCTAGTTCGAGACCTTTGTTGTTTCTTTTCAGAATCAATGTAAAAAATATTTAGTGGAATGCAATTGGTTATGGTTGCAAGGTAGATTGTACAGCCGCTACTAAAACCATCAAGGTTTTTATACCCGCACCACATAGTGGTATGGGGTATAATGGCTTAGTGCTTGCGTTTGTAACACATCGAAGGAATCGAGTTAGAATAACGGGACCAGAGAGAAAGTTGCTCAGAGCTACATTTTGAGTCGATCTAGCCATGTCTGTCTGGCTGGCTGGGCGGCTGGCTGGCTGGATGGATGTAAAGATGTCCATCTGTTCTTGTAATCAAAGTACAGGTCGCATTTACCGATCTTGATGAAACTTGGCATGTGGTCATATATTGGGACAAGGACGGACGCTATTGAATTTGGTCCAAATCGGAGCACTTTTTGATAGACCCCCCATACAAAGGAACTCCCGGATTTGGTCCAAATCCAGTTGATGTCGCGTGTATTGGTCAACAAATTAAAAAAAATATGCCATTCGATGTAGAAGTGACCACAAAATGTAAAAAAAATAGTTGGACCCGCCTCTCGGACCTACGGGGTCTTCAGAACCCAAAAAATGGACCCATGATTTTAAATATAAGTGTGACCCCTTAAATGAAAGGAAATTATCTTACAATTTTAAATACAGAAAAAAATTCGACCTGTTTGGGACCCAGGGTCCATTAGGAGGGTCCAAAAGTTTCGGTTTACCCGGATTTTAGTGTGACCCCTCAAATGACAGGGAATTGCCTCAGAACTTTAAATATGTCAAGCCAAATGATTTATCTCGTCCGTGGGAGGGCACAGGGTCCGAAAACAAGGTATGAAAATGTGGACCAACTATAATTGTTATACCCTCACCCCATAGTGGTATGGGGTATAAAGGCTTAGTGCTTGCGTGATAGATACATATAGAAATAGCGACGAGTGCTTTCGATTAACAGGAGACTTAATCACATTTATAGTGGTGCGGGTATCATAGAGTCGGCCACGCCCGACTATAGCACTTACATACTTGTTTTAAACTGTTGTTTGCACACGATTACTTCAGCCACAAATCAAATGACTTATATTAGTAATGTAGTCTCGTTCAAATTAATGAGAATTATCCTTTTACGTATATTTTTCGAACTATACGTAGAGCAGCCTATAAAGCCCAAAATCATTTTCTTCAATTTTGTTTATACACAAATTTGGAAACTATTCGAAACCACACATACATATTGTTTTTCATTTCATCATGGAAAGACTAACGCCTGAACAACGTTTACAAATCGTTCAACTTTATTACGAAAATTCACGTTCTGTGAGGAATGTGTTTTGTGCACCTCGTTCAACTTATGGTCAACATAATCGGCCAACATTTCTGGCTCAATGGGTATGTACTTATTAGGGACATAAATACTGTTACAATATTGAACACGCCCATTTTAATAGTAGAACTGAACATACCCCGTTAATGTCATTTTGGTTTTGAAAGCTAACCTCCATAGCGTTAGTCTGTAACAGGATTTTAAAATTGTTTCAACTTTCATCATGGAGTGGCCAAATAATAAGAACCGTATCGCTGTAAAAGCGCTTTTCAAGTGTGAAATGAAAAAAGCGATATATTCAACACGCTCCGGCCACTAGGGATTAGCCGCATGTTCGTCTACCGATGCATATAACTGTTTGAGGAGACTGGAGATGTAAAGGCCGCCACCAGCCGGGCCGCCCGCGCTCTATTCGAACACCGCATGTCATCAAAGCCGTTAAATCAAGAATTCACAGAAATCCGCTCCGAAAACAGAAAATCATGGCCCGTGAGATGAATATCACGCAAAAGTCCATGAGTCGAATCATTAAAAAAGACTTGGGACTTTGGGCTTTTAAACGACGTCAGGGAAATTTACCGTTCAGGAAAAATGTAACAAGCAAAATGATAGAGTGTATGCGCGGTCATCTAAGGAAGCATCTGAACTGATCCCAAGGGTGGAAAAGGATCATCACCCAGCTTTAGTCATGGTTATGGGGTCACTGACCTGCATTTTTGCGAACAAGGAGTCAAAACATCGGCGAAAGTTTACCAAGAAACCGTTTTGGAAGCTGTTGCGAAGCCTTTTAACAATTCCCTGTTCCAAAACCAGCCATGGACTTTCCAGCAGGATTCTGCGCCGGCCCATAAGGCTAAAACGTCCCAGGCCTGGCTTTGAAACAATTTGCAAGCGTTCATTTCCTCTGAAGAATGACCCTCAGGCAGTCCAGATTTGAACCCAATGGATTACAAATTGTGGACGAGTTTAGAGAACAAAGTTTGTCACAAAAGATACCCCAACATTGGATCTCTTAAGACTGCTTTGGTTCGAGCTGTGGCCAATTTTCCAATGGACGAGGCCACCACGATCGTGTGATATCACACCGTAAGACTTTTTCCTGTGGGGATATGTAAAGTCCAAACTTTATGCGTATAAACCCTCTTCGATTCAGGCCTTGGAGCAAAACATCACGCGTGTCATTCCCCAGTTGCTAGTCGAAATTCTCGAACGAGTCATCGAATATTAGACTTAACGGATGGAACCTCTGAGACGTAGCAGCGGCCAACATTTCATAGACATAATCTTCATAAAGTAAATGCCAAAGAATGTTTTTTCAAATGATAATAAACATCCCCATTTAATTGGAATTTTCTGTGTGTTTTTTTTTAAAAAGTAGGAAACCTCGAAATGGATCACGCGTTTTAACGGCCACCACTTGTTAATGAATATATGGGCCAATTTAAGTTAAAACAAGTAAAAATGTCATTAAGTTCGGCCAGGCCGAACCTTTTATACTTTCTCGGATCAAAAAAGATGGTACGCTTTTTGGGCACTTTCGGCTCATGCGTCGTCAGTCCCTAGTCCAAGCTAAAACTATTATTATTTATTTTTTACTAAATATCGAGCTCGAGGTCAAAGCGAGTACCTCAGTTTCTTGTTGTTAAGAAATGTACCACAAGAAACTGAGGTTAATTTAGTTATTCCTGATGATGTTCTTCAGAGAGGAACGAAATATCGAATAAAGAGAAAAATATAACAAAAAATAATAACCTTGGCCTCCAGCTCGATATAATAATTATTTAGTAAAATTTAAAATAAAGGCCGAATACAAAAATTAAAAATTACTGCGTATTATTATTTATTTTACTATTTCTTTGGGTTGGTAGAAAAGTTTGCCCTAATTTAAGCATCCATGTGTCTATATGTGACGCGCAAAATAGAAAGGGACCTAAGGTTAAAAACCAGTTTTGTTCAGGAGAGCCGTTTAAACGATTAGGTCCCTTTCTATTTGCGCTTAGAATCGTCGACTTCACTTTCATAAAACGCGCATATCTCTGGGAGGGAACACTTTTGGGGCATGTGATCGGTCTCATTCGATGCTCAGATGTTGTCCACATCAAAAAAATGAAACAGCTTGTGACCATAAGCCATAAACTTGCAAAATTTTCGAATCCTAAGTAAATTTGTTTAACCGCTATCGTGCCTTTACCAGACATACGGATAGACTTAGGGTCATGGCTAGGTCACCTTAGAATTTTACGGCGATCAATAACCCTAAGGGAAATTGGATCGGTACAGAACCAATCATGTGATAGGTCCCTCGTGGACTCTGACCGGTCAAGGTATAGACCCAACTATACGAAAATACCAAGTGATTTATACTTGGCTTTGTCGTGAAAGGAGTCAATGAAACCTGCTCAAATACCAGGTGACTTATCACATACCGACCAGAAAAGACAGGTATTGCACGTGTAATTATAGTACCCATTATGGAATATCTCTTAGTGATACTCTTCACAGAACCGATCCCATCTGAAATATCTGTGTGAATTGCCTTGGCGCTATTCTCAAAGCCGACTTCATACCAAAACTTAAGGGGACGCACATCAGTTTAATTAAACCGCGTACAGCCACTCACATAAAATCCACGGAATTTAGCTGTCAATTTCCCTACAGCTATTACAAGATTTCTTAATCTATATTAAATACGCGGATTTGTGAAATCCTCGGATTTTGTATGAGTATTAATATGCGGTTTTATGTGCAAAGTTATACCACGAATTTGACGATTTCGAATATTTCAAGTGATTGATACCAACCGATCCACACCAAATCAGTTGTGTAATAGGTTCTGTTTTCACCTGTCCTCGGTTCGGTACATTCAGGACATTCGACTCTGCATTTCCCGTAGGGTAATATACTCGTATATATACTTTTCAATCAGTATTTCGTGGTGTTGCAAACAGAATGACAAATTTGGTGTACTATAAGTATCTATACTTAGTAGGGACATAAATACTGTTACACACTAAGTATCTATACTCGTTCTTATATATATTTGGAGACGTAGAGCAATTTCATTCAATTAGTCAATGTTTTAACTATCGCCGCCTCCTTTGGTCCTAAACGTTCGAGACCGAATTTACATTTAGTCACATGTTTTATCTATAGAGGTCTCTTTTGGGCCCCAAGGGTCCAGGCGTGCTACGCCAAATTTTAAAAAAATCTTGTTAAAACAATTTTGTTTCACATATCAGTGATATTTCATAATCTTTGAGTCAACTTAAGCACACAGAGAACAGATTCGTTACCACAGCCGAATTTGTTGGCTAACCGAATAATTGAGGTTGCATGAACTGCACTGCAATTGTCAGTAAATGGAACTGAAAATATCGGTAAAAGAAACAAAGTTTCGGAGCCGCCTCTGTTGCCTTTTTCTAGATATAAATACCCATATATCGCATTTTTATTGTAAGTAAGTACACCTTAACATAAAGACAATCATGTCGATTCTCGATAAAAGAGTAGAGAAAATAAGGAAATATGAATTATGAATGAATGAAAAATAAAATAAAAACAAAAATTTTCAGATTTGGAGGTAATACATTTTTTTTGGGACAAGTACATCATATCTATAAAAAATGAGGTCAAATATCTCGGTGTTATTCTGGACAAAAACTTAACATTCCGTAAACATATCGACAAAACCTGCAAAAAAGCAATAAAATCATTCAGAGCTCTTTGGCCTCTACTAAACAGACGGTCTTCACTTTCCAATGCAAATAAGAACCTGTTGTAGAAATGTGTTATCAGACCCATAATCTCATTTGCTTCTCCAATCTGGTATAAGGCCGCAAACACACACCTCAAACGACTGCAAGTCATCCAAAATAAATGTCTTAAAATGATCAACAATAAGCATTGGCGTTACTCCACAACTATGTTGCATGAAGAGAGCGGATAAGAACTGCTCAAGGACTTCAAAAAACGTCTAAATGAAAATTATTTTTAGAAAAATTGCAGACTCTTCTTATGAAATACTAAGAGAGTGTTACGAAATTTAACATTTAAATAATTTTATAAAACATTTAAATTTAACAAACTAAAATATTGTTTCTATAAATAATTATTTGATAGAATAATTACCCTATTTTACACTATTTTTCTAACGTTTGACACCTAAATATAAAATAAGTAAATACGGGTTTTCCAATCCTTTTTACCTTGTAATGTATCAAAACGAAATAAATGCGATATCTATGTACATAATTAAATAGTTACAATTGCTGAAATATCCTGGAGATAAAACTCAAACATATGTAACGTGTCTTATGTAAGATGTATATATAATAATGAATTAATAAATAAATAAAAAAATAAAGTAAATAATTTTTATTAACTCAATAATATTCGCTATATTAAACATAAGGCAAGAAATAGATCTGTTTGCTATTTTATAAACCTTTACGTAGTTTGATAACTTTGAGAGAACTTAAAAAAACTATGGCAACAAGAAACCAGCTTTTTTTAATCGCTTGTTTTTATTTCCAACAATTGGTTGCTACAAATTATTTTCCGTAAACCATTGGTAGTCACAACCACCAGTTGTGACAACTAACACTTGCATGTTTATACCGATAGCTGGTGATTGAAATGGACACTTTTCTTAAGCAATGGAGTCTATGTAAATGGTACCGATTTTTAAAAAAGTTTTTCTGAAAATCGTATTGGTTGTAATAAAATCAATTTAAAAAAAAATAATTTAAAAATGAACGATGATATACAAAATACAAAACAAATTTTAAAAAACCGACTACGTATCTATGTTTCATAAGCTCTTAATTTGTTTTCTCAGTTAATACAAAGTTTTATAAACTAAAGACAGATTAAATTAAAAAATCGTTGACTTGTACCATGTATAGAGATAAACAAAATCGTGAAGATGAAAAAAATCGAAAATAAAATTAAGATCTGCTTTAAAGGCTAATTCTTCTGTTTGTAACTCATGTATATGTCACGACGCTAAGATTTGAAACTGTTTCTACAACAACAGCTTGAACCAACTAAAGTTGATTTAAAACTTGTTAGAGTGGCGTCAATTCTACGATGATTTTTAAACGTCATTTACATCTAAGTAAAAAGTAATTCAAAATCTTATCTTCGTATCGGGGACATGGTAAAGTATACGATCCAAAGAATCCATAACATTTTTGCTCTGCAGACCTGTGCAACTTTTTATACATCCAGTTTATTTTATAAAAATTGCATTTTAGTTTGGCTATTCATGTTGCAGGTTTTACTCTTTACCGGGGTTCTTTTTTCTATTGGTATTTATTTTAATTTACATTTTGTTTGGTTTTTTATACTCTCCACCATAGCATGGGAGTGTATATAAGTTTGTCATTCCCTTTTTAGCACGTCAAAATCGAAACGTCTTTTGAAAGCACGATTAAATCTAAACAAAAAGAGCTAACGTCTTCAATCTTACCAGATAATTTTTTTTTTTTTTTAATTAGCCAACACTCAGGGGTTTTCCCCTATGCATGCAATGCATTGCGTTGGTCGTTGGAAAGCAAGGGATCGAAGGGGGGAAAGAGGGAGTAATGTTTATTGACATTCGCCTTGAATTTCTGGATGTCGTAATTGGTGGGAAAAACATTTGCCGGAAGTCGATTCCACATACGGACAGTACGGGCGAAAAACGAATTCGATCTGTAGTGTATAGTGCGGTCAACCGGCCAATCGATAACAAATGGGTGTGAATTTCTGGAAAGTCGTGTATCCCTGCCGAACATCCTCACGTCAGGAATAAGGCCACGAATGTCTAAAGAACACACACCATGGAAGTAGCGATAGAACAGCGACACACAGCCCACATTCCGACGATGCTCCAGGGAAACAATAGAGTTGGATACCCTACTGTTTCCTATCAGCACCATCGCTCTCCTTTGAACACGGTCCAGAAGCTCCAAGGATGATTTTGGAGCACCTGCCCATATATGGGAGTTGTATTCCATCTTTGGTCTGATGTAGGTTGTATAGATATCGAAAAGATCAGGAGTGAAATATTTTTTGCACCGCTTTAGGAAGCCTATACACTTGAGTGCTTCTTTCGACACTTCGAATACATGTCTCGCCCAACGAGCGTCACATTGTATTTTCATGCCCAGAACATCAAGAGCATCTGATTGTTCGACATCCATACCATCGATATATAATGACGACACTGTTATGTCAGCGAATCGCTTGTGAGACAACAAGCAGCACTGTGTCTTACGCGCATTAAAATCTACTCTATTCACTCGACCCCAGTCGGAAATGGCCAGTAAATCCCGGCGAAGTGTCTCTTCCATTATTCGCCTTTTGTCTTCAATATCTTGAAGACTCGGCCTACGGTCGAATGAATATGAATGACATAGGTTGCTGTCATCCGCGAAAGAGTAGATTGGATTAACGGTCTGACCCAAAAGATCATCAATGAAAATGAGAAATAATGAGGGAGAAAGGACAGAGCCTTGTGGCACACCTGCGGTCAGCCTATGTTTATCGGATGAGAACCCATCTACAACAACTCGTATAGTGCGATCTCTAAGAAAGCTCGATATAAATCGAGCAAATGTATTACCGACACCAAAAGCGATCAGCTTTGATAAGAGTGCACCGTGCCAGACTCTATCAAATGCCTTGGATATATCCAGAGCCACGACCTTACTCTCATCAAACTGGTGGATAGACCGACTCCAGCTTTCCGATAGGAAAGCCATCAGGTCACCCGTAGAGCGATTTCTACGGAAGCCGTACTGTCTGTCGCTAAGCAGGTCGTTGGACTCTAGATACCCTACTAGATGGTGGTTAACCATGCTCTCCATTACCTAGGAGAGAATTTCCTGCAAACATTTCAGCCAAAAGGTTGGCTTTATCAACCGGGTCAGTGAATGCCCGGTCGTTTTTAACAAGAGTTGGGATAGATGAAGAACTATCCTTTACTCTTCTTACAAACGACCAAAAGCTCTTACTTCTCCTGGGAGAATTAAGAACCTTTGTACGTAGACGTTGCTCGTAAAGAAACTTTTCACGCCTAAGCACTCTGGCACACGACGTTCTTGCCTGTCTACGCAGCAGTTCAGTATTGACGTTTTTTTTAAACGCCAATTTCTGAACGCCTCCTCTTTTGATCAGACAGCATCCCTGCATGCCAGGTTAAACCAACTATTTTTGGCAGGCTTAACCGACATAAATTTAGGTGGAATAAACGTCTTCATTCCAAATAAAATTATATTTTCGATCATTTCAGCCGCAGCATTAATGTTGTTATCGAGAAAGCATAGCTTCCAATTGAAATGCTGGACATTAACGTCATACTTTTCAGGGTGTGAAGTTAAGAAAAGGTCAAGAATATTGTGTTGGTGTCCTTCGACACACGGAATATGTGTCGGTTCATTCACTAATTGCGTTAAGTCATTTTGCGCGGCGAAGAGCTCGGCGTATTGACCCTCCGGAGTTGTATGGTTCGAATGGGAAAGCCAGGTAGAATTATGGACATTAAAATCCCCAGAAACGACAATTTCACTGTCCGGATAACTCTCCAAAACTTTCGTTATTGAATCAGAAAGGGCGTCGAAGCCGTTGAGGGAAGCCTCCCTTTCTGAAAAAATGAAGTACGTGTGTTCCAATCCTGAATTTAA
Source organism: Hydrotaea diabolus (assembly GCA_963513945.1). Lineage (NCBI taxonomy): Eukaryota > Metazoa > Arthropoda > Insecta > Diptera > Muscidae > Hydrotaea > Hydrotaea diabolus. The sequence continues at coordinate 48,391,920 of OY740717.1, read as the reverse complement.
CCTAAAGGGAGTTAAATTCTGGATCTTGTGAGTTCAAGTGTTGCTGGCTCTGAAACACTATGTCATTACGTACATATACCGCAAGACCTATGTGAGAAATAAAAAGGGATAGGGTGTGGTACCCAGGAACGTGAAAATCCTGTGGATCAGAATCCTTGCGCACCTGGGCCTCACATAGAGCTAAGACATCAGGCCTATGGAAATGAATGTGGGAAAACACTGCGAAAAAATTCGCACGCAGCCCACGTATGTTGGCGAAATGAATTTTAAATCTCTTCACCATTACGCCAACCAGAAAACAAAAGTCAGTGTGTAAGTGCAGTTGTGTTCAGGAGAGCCATTTTAAAGATTTAAATACGTGTATCTTTGGTGTACCATCACTTGCATAAAACGAGCATATCTCTGGGAGGGAACACTTATGGGGCATGGGATCAGTCTCATTCGATGCTCAGATGTTGTCCACATCAAAAAAAAGGGAAAATTTTTTTTTACCCTTAGGTCCCTTTCTCTATGCGCTGTCACATATGTCATGTTTAAGATTTAGACCAATTTTGAGATTCGGACCATGTTGGCAAAAGGAGTCCAAAAATCGGCAAAAGTATACAATGTCGCCACGTATTAGAATATAACATGTTGTGGCTTGACCCATGATAGTACGTTTCCTAGCCCACATGGACCCAAAAATCGGTCTCCTTGAACTATAGACGAGTCGGAATATAAATGCACATTTGAGTACTCATAAACGGTGGAATTCTATGAAGGTTCTTAATTTTATGATTTAAATAAATAAAAGGCCTTGACCTATGGGCCCTGGGGTCTTGAAACAGTCAAATAGTATTCAGAAACAGTGTAATTTTCTAACAAACTTAAATATGTATACTCATATATATATTTAAGATTTGTGGTAATTTTAAACTCGGACCGGGTCATATGGACCCTAGGGTCTCTAAAATTAAACACCTTGAACTATGGATATTTGAGTATTAAAAAATATTATAATCCAAATATAAAATTATTATTTAAAACAACTAAAAATGTAGTCACAATTCCGAAAACAGCAATTATTGTACGAATCGACTAAATTGAAGGTCTTGCCTCACAGGTCAAAGGTCCATATAGTGCCAAAAATGTCCATATATCCAAAGGTCCATATATCCAAAACATATATATATATCGATTTCGAACATCGATTTATGGTTATAGTTGAATTTCTTCACTGATCTCAATAGATATTTGGGTTTCCTAACACAACGAATTTTACGAAACTCAATTGGACAACGGTTCATTGGCCCCAAAAAATGTTTTTCTGTCAAACATTGACCCACTACTATGCAATTCATGGTGAAGAGTATAAAAGCTTCGGCCCGGCCGAATTAACGAATTGTTCACTTGTTTTTGCTTACATTAATTAAGTATTTTTTTGTGTGGTTTATTTAATATTATATATAAACTATGTATACATGGATTAGAGTACTTTTCCTTTGAAGTGTTGAAAACATATTGATGATAAATTTAAAGGAGGGACTTTCAATACAAGTAATAGAGAAAATAGAATTTAGAATTTGTCACTATCGGTCGCACCGTTGGTATAAAAATACTGATCAAATCGACAGAGTGTGCATTAGAGACGTTAGAGAATTGAGTTCACTTTTGCGGGGCTCTAAGTGATTCGATAAGGAATATGCATCAAGGGCTGTTACGAATAACGAAAACTTTTAGTTTTCCAGGTCGTTTACCCATTTAAACATAACAAGTGATTGGCTGTGGAAAAAACTAAAATGAAAACTACCAGTTTTGTTAGTCTGAAACGATCTGAAAAACTAGTAGTTTTTCTGACCGTTTAACCATACAAATCCAACAAATGGGTAGCTACTAAAATTTTTATATTTGGGAAAAACGAACACGAAAACCACAAATTGTGTCGGTCTAAAACAGCAAAGGTAGTTTTGTTCTTCAAGTGATGATAATTTAGAATTTTAAAATGTCTTGGTCTTGTTTTTCTGATTTTTCTGATTGAGCTTAAATTTATTATGTGGCTAACAACTCCTTGTGAATTTGGAACATATTGTTTTATGTTTTCACTTATACCAATCTTACTACGTATACGATGTTACATATTCAGTCCAAATTTACTCCAACTCCAAACAGAGACTCGGATTAATCCTAATCAACGGGTATCTCCTAGTCAGCTTTATTAACTTGTTTTTAATACTTTATTCTTGAATTCAATTTTATTTAAATTTATTGAATATTTTTCTTCTAAAGTATGAATTTTGTATAAAAATACAATCATTCATATTTATCTTTAACAAATTATCCGACACTATATTTAAATATAGTTTTAACGAAAACTATCGGGATAACTATCGATAATTGTATAGCCCTAGCTGGCGTGCTAGTCGATAACAGTTTGAGTCTTGTCGAGAACACGCATGAGTTTGGCTGTCATAGCCGCGACTGTGCGACTCTGTTGGAACACGGCCATCAGCATTTCGCTTCACAGTTTGAGCTTAGGAGCAGCTCGAAATAGGCAACGATTTTGCTGGAAATTTTATCTTTTCTCACAAAGCGGTTGGGTTGAAAGAAGCTCTACTGCGAATACCACTAATATAGCCACATGAATGCAATTATGTTTCATAAATACTGGGAATGTTGGCTCTGTCAAATAAACCACTGATAAGTTGACAATGAGGAGACTTAATAAACCTGAAGGCTTACAGAAATTAAGAAAGCCAAATTCAACAAATCCATAGCAAACTGAGCCTTTCGGATAGTTCGTAATTGCACACAGAGAAAAATTGGTTGAAAATCGGTTGGTACTACAAACATGTCGTTGCAAAACAAGAATTTCGGTTGCAATCACCAAATGTCTATAATCGTAAGGGATATTCTGTTCGACATACCACAAGATGATAAATATGAAGACAGTATTGTACTCACAACTAATTTATCGGTTATATCAATGAAACGCGATAAAGGTAATTAGTTGCCACCACTGGAGGTTGTGGCAATCAATAGTTTTGCAAACATCTTTTTTTAACCAATTATTGATGGTGATAGCAAAAATTTCATCATAACCAGAAACTGGTTGTTTAATAATTTTTGTTTTGTTTTTTGTTGAGTAGCAATTCTATTATAACTGACTGTGCAATTTTTTTCACGACATGACCCTTCCAATGTTTTGGAGTAATTCAAGTGTAAGCAAACAGCTTTTCGCCACTATTGAAAATATTTTTTTTTCGTTGAACAAGAGCGGCTTGTCGATTTTGAGATGCAAAAATTATTTTATGGAGGTTTGGACACTTCGTTTGATCCACCGGTTCTCAAGTTCTAATTTTATTAAATAATAGAGCACCAAATACCATTTGGTTGTACTGATGAAAGACTATAGGTTTATGCAACCATATTCCTTATCATTCGGTTGACAAACAATTCTGTTGTGGAAACGAATCTGTTCTCTGTGTGTGGCTTTGGACGATCTGCATTGAAGGCAGTATTGATGACATACTCGTATATCAGTCGAAGGGGCAAGATACTTCCATCAATACAATTTGACTTTTAAAATATATCTAGCGATATGACAAATTTACTATGGTATATCTCAGTCAGGTTCCAGAACTATTATGACATATATCCAGTAATTTTAAAAGATTTCCTTATTAAATACTTAAGAAATGCACAGCTTCTCCTTAACTCAATGTATTCTATTTATCTTAATATTCTAGAGTCGTCCTCCTTTAAATTTATCATTTATCAAATTTGTTCTAAATAATTTTGTTTTTTTTTTGTATTATTTTTGTTTATTTCATACATATCTCTTAATTTAAGGAACTAGTTACCGTTGTTTTTATGGATTTAATTTCTTTTCAAATAAACCAATTTCATTTTAATAAATAATAATATATTTTCCTTTTATCAAATTAAATTTTGGTTGGCCTAAAAGTTTTGCAATACATTTGTTTATTTTGACTATTTTTAAGTATTTAATTCAAATTTCCATATTCCGGTTTCACTTGCCAAAATGTTGGGTGTGTTTTTCCTTTTGTTTGTATTTTATTTTCAAGAACGGTAATTATTTTCCCCTAAACTATTTTTGTGTGTTTTTTTGTTTGTTTTTTTTTGTATTCAAATCTTTTCTTAATATTTGCCATCATTTGCCTATATACATATGTACAATTTAAATTCTACTATAGCTTATTAACATGTATGTTTATTTTTTAGCTTTTAATGATTATTACATCTTTTTTCAATATTTTTTTTTGTTTAATATTTTTGTATATATTTGTTTAATATAGAACATAGATCTGGACACGCTTTGAAAGATTTATATAAAGTGTCATCCGCCTATTAAAATTATAATATTCGCCATTTAGTTTGATTTAAAAATAGCGATTTATATGAAATTGTCATATTAAATTTTATTAGTTTGAATATATGTCATTTCGTTAGAAAACGCAAGTGCCTTAAAAAGAATAGCCCAGTAGCAAGACCCAGTTCATGTCGCGAAAGAAAATACAAAAAATCAGAAACGCTCTAACCAGAGTTATCGGATTAAATTAGATTCCAAAGGGAAAATAACCTGTTTATCGACAAATATTATACGAGTGCGAATGTGCGGGCATCCCTACACACAGAGAACAGATAAGTTGCCACTGTCGAGTTTTTAGCCAATCGATTGATGGTGGTTGCACATACTATTTATGTATTCCGTCGCTACAACCGATTGTTGATTGGGTATCCGACAACTTCCAGTAGAGGGAATTGACACTATCGGCTAAAAATATGAAGTATCGGTAGCCCTAACTAATAAAGATGGTTATTGGAACTTAATTTGTACTTGTTTTGGTTTTGTGGTAGGCTGTTGGTTAGAAGTAATCGTTGAATTCGATCATACCCTCGAACTGATGACCAGCAACCTTTAGGTATTTATACAAATTTCTGTATTTTAAATAAATACAAGGGTTGCTATATTTCTGGCCTAGGTAACACTAAGTGCTGCCAGGCGCCATCTGACATTTCCATTGGAAAGTTTGATATTTTTTAGCATCAACGTACTCAGAACGTTTTGACGTACGACCGTCATTTGTGTTGTTTACAGTGACTTGAAAAAATCAATTAGGCCAAAAAATGACTTTAACTCGTGAACATTTTCGTGCGATCAGTTTTCACAACTTTCGACGTGGATTATCACGACAAGAGTGCATCGATTAACTTAAATCTTTGTATGACAATGAAGCGCCATACTATAGCACAGTGAAAAACTGGTTTAATGAATTCAATAGTGGCCAACGCTCGCTCAAAGACGAAGGTCGTCCAAAAACGGCCGTTGTGCCAGATAACATTGATGCCGTGCGTGAACTGATACTGCAACATCAACATGTGACATACCGTGAGAAAGAGGCATCCTTGGGCATTTCTGCCACCAGCATACATTCGATGTTGCATGAACACCTGGCCGTAGAAAAGGTTTGTTCTCGTTGGATCCAGCAGAATTTGACAATCGCTTAAACAGGCTCGTGTCGATTGGCGCAAAGAAATTTTGAAACAATAGGATCGCGGTGCTTCAAAAGACGTTTAAAAGATCGTCAGAGGTGACGAATCATAGATCTATGCGTATGAGCCCGAAACAAAATAGCAACCAACGAAAGTTGTTCGTGGGAGAAGCACTTCGAAGCAAATGGTCGCCTGTTTCCTCGGCAAAACTGGTCATGTGGCGACTATTCCACGTGAGCAACGTAGGACGCTCAATTTTGAGTGGTACACCACAATTTGTTTGCCTGAAGTCTTCGGAGAAATTCGAAAAACGAACAAGAGAAGACGAATCATTGTGCACCATGACAATGCGAGCTCTCACACATCGGCTAAAACCATGGCCTTTTTGACCGGCCAAAACGTCGAATTGATGGGTCATCCGCCGTACAGCACTGACTTGGCACCCAATGACTTCTTTTTATTCCCGTTCAAAAACCCTGTTTTGGAGGTGTCTCGACCGGAGTCAAAAAAGTGCTCGACAATTGGTTTGAGCGCATGCAATTTTTTAAAAACAATGCTAGAGAATATTTTAAAAAACAATAAAACCATTCTTGATGATAAATATTCGCATATTCATTATTAGGCCAGAAATATATATAGCAGCCTTCGTAGTACGAGCAATCGCCAACATTCGGTTGGAAAAATATTCGGTTGTCGTAACAAATCTGATTTTTGTGTGTATGATATTTTACCATTGTGGTATATGTTTTCATTTAGACCCCCATGCAATGTGTTTCATGCGAAGGTATTTCATAAAGTCCCGATGCAGAGGCCTCGTCGATATAGAATTTAAATACTACGAACGACCTTGCTAAAATTTCGGACATATGCGCGAAGTCGTTTAGAGAGATTTAAAATTTGGCTAATGTTAGTTTTCGGCAAGGAAGGACGTTATTGAAATTAATGCAAATCGGTTCAGATTTAGATATAGCTCCCACACTCATATGGTTATCTGATATTATGTTTTTAGTGCTAGGACCCACAATGAACTTTGGCCAATCTTGATGAACTTTGGCACAAGTAAGTTCCTAGTGCCATGGACGCAGTTAAAATTGGACTAAGATATATAAAGTATATATAACCGATTTTATCAAAAGCAATAATATTTTCTTACAAATTCGAGTATGACAATAGTTTTAAAACGCGCGACTTTAGCCTTTCTTTACTAGATATCATTTTACAAGTTTTTAATTATTTAAGAAATTGCGGCAATTTTATCGAAACACCAGCAATGCCAGTTATCCACAGTGTGTTTGACAAAGGACATCAAGCAGGAGAACTGAAAAGAGGATAAATTGAAAAATATGTTTAAAAAAAATCTCCCTGCATTGTCCAGATCTTGCATGGCATTGTCATGACATTCTATAACATTAATCATTAAGGCTTACTTGAATATTATTTACTTATCTAAATATTTCATCTTTTATTTCTGCAATCTGAGCTCTGTGTTTTTTTTTTTTGAGTGGTAATTTTCATTATCCTTTTTTGTGTTTAACAATCAACTTAAATGTTATATTTGGTTTATGCGGTTTCTTACAAAAAATTATAACATTTAACACTTAAATACTAACATACAACACTCGGGTTTCGCTCCCACATGACATTTATCATTAAAAAGCGCGCATTTTCGCCTTTTTGCCATTTCATTCGATTATTCGTTTTTTGTAATTTTGTTTTTTTTTACATTTTATGCAATTTTCTAAACGATTTTCCGAGGGCAGAGGGTGCTGGCTCCCTCTGTGACATATTAGAGGATATTGAATGGAAACTAAACCGAACTAATGTTTGAGCGTGTTTGTATGTGTCTCTTTATATAGATTGTGTGAGTGAAAAATATATTATAAATAAGTAGATGTATTGATTTTCACATTTTTTTTCGGGAGCTTACGTCCGGAAGTGGGGAAAACTGCACAGTGTGGGGGAGCGGGTAGAGAGGGACAAAATAATACAAAAATCGTATCATTCATCATCATTTTAGCATCAGCACTGATGCAATAACAATTCACCAATGAACGCCATTAAACAGTTGTTATTCAAGGAAAATGATGAAAAGGCTTCCAATGAGGACGACGATGGGGAGGAGGACAACGAGGACGTGGGAGCCGACGTATATGGAGATGATGACGACGATGGTGCTGCACGCTTTGTGGTACTTTGTAATGCTGAAGTCCTATTGGGGCTAGACGGGATGGCGTTGGTAGTAGAAGTCATCAATAACGTTTGATCCTTTGACATACAGTTGGCGTTATTGCTTTCAGTCGCTCCGAAAGCATCCTCACATAATGGAAAACTATCGTGTGCATACGCTGGCTCTACATAAGCACCAGTACTTACAACGGCAGTGGGCGACGACGAAGACGTTGCCAAAGACGCTGTTGATGTTGGCGATGGGGCACCGTCAAGTGTTTGTGACATGTGCTGCTGGCAATCAGAAGCAATCGTGATAGTTGCCGTAGAAGAAGCTTTTGTTAGTTTCTTATTTGTATGTTGGTGCAAGACCTTTTCATTGATGACATTTTGATTTGCTGCTAAACACTGTTCATTTCCAAGCTGACAATCAGCGGCAGCAGTAGCAGCAACGACATCAGTGTCAGCTTCATCCTCCTGTTCGCAGAGATAACAATGTTCGCTGTGTGTTGCCAATTCCTGCAACAGCTGCCGTTGCTGGTATTGCATGTCCCGATAACTGTTCAACAATGTATTCGTTGTCGTTTCCCTCACATTCCACCTTGGCTCCTGCACTTTCCGCATGTGTCCTTTGCAATTACATGATTTTTTCTTTATCGCATTGTTCGTTGCCATTTCATTGCCCGCTAACGTAGCAGCAACAGCAGCAGACTGCCGCCACCAACACCACCTCCATTCTCCCTTGCGCTGTTGATGTATCTTTAATAATACGGCCATTACTGTTATTAGCTTGATTAGCTGCTGAAGCTGGCACTGTTGTTGCTGCAACAATTTCATACAATATGTTGTCATGTCACTCTGAGTGATTTTCTCATAATACCTCTCAATATCGATGATAAATGTCGTTAATGTGAAGCATATACGGGTTTTTATGCTCAGCAGCGATAATGTTGGCAAATGTTGCAACAGCTTGTGAAATTGCTGGAAGATGGCAGCAAACGGTGCACGAGCAGTGGGGGAGGCCGAGGATTTAGGAGCTGCGAAATATATAAATTTGAAAAATATTAATTCAATGTTTTATAACGAAATTTTTAGTATAGCACAAAAAAAAAGGAAGTAAAGAAAAGCGAATCCATGCGAAATGAAGGGAAGATAGTTAGAGCATTAGAAGGTGGAAGCTTTATAACTTTTGTGAAAGGAAAGTGGTCGTTTCAGAGCACTTTCCAGAAATGTTTTCTAAAACTGGTCGTTTTAGAAAAAATCCTATGGAAAGTGGTCTTTTTATATCGCTTTTACAAGGAAAGTTTTAAAACACTATATCATGGAATGTGGTTTATAGCACTTTCCCAAGGAAAGTGGTATCATTAGAACACTTTTAGAAGGATTGTGTTCGTTTTGAAAGCATGAAATACTTTCCCACGCTGTAGAAACTTTCCTTAGAACATTTTCAAAGGAAAGTGGTTTCCTTAGAACACTTTCCAAAGGAAAGTGATTTCCTTAGAACACTTTCCAAAGGAAAGTGGTCTCTTTAGAACACTTTCCTAAGGAAAGTCGTCGTTTTAGAATAATTTGCCATAGAAAGTGGACTTTTCCAAGGAAAGTGTTCTCATAAGAGCATTTTAACAAGGAAAGTGGTCTCACTTTCCCAAGGAATGAGGTATCACTTCCCAAGAAATGGGGTCTCACTTTCTCAAGGAAAGTGGTCGCAATTTTCCGCAAGGAAAGTGGTCTCACTAGAAAATTTTCCCAAGGAACACTTTTCCAAGAAAAGTGGTTGCTTTAGAACACTTACCCAAGGAAAGTGGTCTCTTTAGAACACTTTTCCAAGGAAGGTGGTCGCTTTATATCCATTTCCCAAAGCTTTAGAACACTTTCCCGAGGAAAGCGTTCTCTTTAGAACATTTTTCCAAGAAAGTGGTCTCTTTAGAACACTTTCCCAAGAAAGTGGTGACTTTAGAACATTTTATCAAGAAAAGTAGACTCTTAAGAAAACTTTATCATGTAAGGTGGACTATTTAGAAAACGTTCCCAAGAAATTTGGTCGCACTATCTCAAGGAAAGTGGTCTCACTTTTCCAAGGAAAGTGGTCTCACTTTCCCAAGGAAAGTGGTCTCACTTTCCCAAGAAAAGTGGTCTTACTTTCCCAAGGAAAGTAGTCTCACTTTCCCAATGAAAGTAGTCTCACTTTCCCAAGGAATGTGGTCTCACTTTCCCAAGGAAAGTGGTCTTATTAGAACACTTTCCCAAGAAAATTGATCTCATTAGAATACATTCCCAAGGAAAGTGGTCTCATTAGAACACTTTCCCGAGGAAAGTGGTCTCTTTTCCTAAGGAAAGTGATCGCTGCACATTACTTTCCCAAGGAAAGTGGTCGCTGTAGAATACTTTCCCAAGGAAATTGGGCTCTGTAGAATACTTTCTCAATAAAACTGGTTGCTCTAGAAATCTTTCGAACAGAAAGTGATCGCTTTAAAACGCTTTTCTGAGAAAAGAGGGAAAGTGCTATCCCAAGGAAAGTGGTCTCTGTTGGAAACTTTCCCAAGGAAAGTAGATTGCAGACAGTGTTCTAAAGCGACTACTTTCCTTAGGAAAGTGTTCCAAGGAAACCACTTCCCTTAGAAATTTGTTCTAAGTAGACCACTTTCCTTTGGAAAGTGTTTTAAGGAGATCATTTTGTTGAGAAACAAATTCTAAAGATATCACTCTCCTTAGGAGAACGTCCCAAAGTGTGGTGAAGAATTATTACCCTTCTTCCATTTTCCTTTATAATTTCGTTTCTTATTTTTGTAAATATACTCACCCGAAAAATATGTCAAATACGATTCATTATGATCCTCATAGCCGCCACCATTGTCATGATCATGTGGGTAACTGTGCGTATCATAAGAGCGTCCGGAGGCCATAATCCGCGGGCGATCCTCTTCGATAATACTTTCGATTTCCTCTTTGAATATATCAAAAATACTTGCAGTACATTTGAGCTACAGAGGAAAAATTAAGGAAAATTAATACATGTTTAAATTGAATTTGAAATTCAAAACCTCAAAGAAAATAAAACCCAAAAACTTACCCTCATTTGTCCTTTGATAAAATGCTGTGTGGTTACCATAAAATGAATGGCACTCATAACCGATTCCAAATTGGTTTCTTCATATTTTTCAATTTGATAAGTTTTGATGTGATGCGGTGGAACCTGCAAAGATGAAGAAAGAAAAAAAATACAAAACCAACATGACATTGAGTAAAGTAAGTAAATAATATTTTTGCTTAGTGTAAAATGCTTTTTTTTTGTGTTGAGTTAAGTTTCACAAGTTTCAATTGTGGTTTTAAGGATATCATGACTCGTACTCGCTTTCAGTTATACTTGACAGAGTGCCATGACTCTTAAGGTTAACCAAAATTTCAAAATTCTTTGCTCTGCCTGGCCGAGTCCGGTCGTGTCGGGTTGGTTGTAACTTTCTTTTCCTTCCTGTCGCATAGTTGAGGTTGCCATGGAAGAAATGTTTAAAACCGTAAAATGTAGGACGATGGCAGTGAAATAATGAAGTGAATAAAAAAGTGTTCATAAGAAAAAATATTTGTGTTTTTTAGATTCATTTGATTTAAAAGCCTTGAATTAGATCTGATAAAAGTTTATTAGTAGACTGCAATACAATTCTTGTTGTAGATTGAATCCCTTGTGTAACTTTTTATTCCTTCTTTTAGTATTCCTTACATTATCATAGCTCCTGCCTTGGCCTTTAGCATCAACAGCTCGAAATTCCTGCGTTTAACCAAAATTGTCACACTTTACGGTGTCGTTCCATTCCCATGTTGGTTGTGTCGCCTGTTTTTGCCTTCTATTTCTTTTTTTCACTCTTGAGTTTTTGCCTTCCACTTTCTCGACTACTTTATGGGATCCCTACTCCATCGGTATTCTACTCGTACTGCATCATCTTGGTGCTGCTCCTAACAATGTTTATGTCTACTTGTTTTTCCTTTGATTTCATTATGGCCTTTTTTCCACTCCAGAGTATGTGTTTGGGATGTTGAGGTTGTTAAATATTTTTGAGGCATACTTTTGGGAGACCAGACAAAGAAACTGTCATCCTGCCCCAACACTTTGGGCGCCCAACCACCTCTGCTATGAACTCCAGCAGATATAAACAACAATAACACTTGAATATATTTGAAAGATGCTTTACCCAAAGATGTATGAGCTGTGTAGGTTGGCAGTAGTATGTAGGTAGTACTTGAGTACTCGGGTATCCCTTAACTCAACGTTCCCTTTAAAGGTCCTTGTCAACCTTAATGAATTATGAGTTTTTCATAAAGAAACGACAAGAAGGAGAAATTCTTGGAATTCCACAAACAATTGTGAAAATGTTGTTTTCAAAAAAAAAAAGATAGAAAATAAAAAGTATTTCTAGAAATGAAAAGTTTTTGTCTCTTAAGCATACTTTGAGGGAGTGGGAGTGGTATACGATTTCAGTTGGCGTATTTTTAGGCTTCACAAAATTTATTAACTTTTCAACATTTGCTCTTCTTGAGTGTTTGCGGTCTACAGAGAGTCAAAAATCGTAATTCAAAAAGTGATTTCAATAAGAATCATACCATTTTCTTTTTGGCTTTTTGTTTAGATCACATTCAAAACTTTTTGCGGAGAACGAAAAAAAAACCTACAGCGAAATAAAAAAAACCGAATTGACCGTATTTCACATGTAATGCTTGCTGGCGAGTCGTTAAAGTTTCCTGTTTAGCTTTGTGGGGGGCGAAGAGGGACATCTATAATTGACTTAATTTTCAGGATGAGTTCGTAGACTAAGAAGTTTCTAGAGGTTATTTGTCATATTATTGGCTGTTATAAAAGTTTTTTTTTTTAAAACTTTTCCCAAGCATACTTAAAAGATGTGATATTCTGCTTCGGGAGAGAGAAGGAAAATGTATGTGTGTATTGACAGGCTTCATAGAAATTCTGTAAAGTTCTCAAATTATGTTTTTTTTTTATTTTGGAAGGGGAAATGGAAAAGTGGATGTGAATATATTTTCATTTTCGGCTGAGAATTTGGAAACAAAAATAAATTATCTGTATATATTTTTCCCACTAGTTAGAGGATTTTCAACGACTATACCCAGAAAAGTTATATCGCAGTAAAATGTGCTATTTAAAAGCTCTGGTTTTATGGCATGTTGAAAAGCAAAAGTTTTATTATTCACATGAAAAATCAAAAGCTATATTAAAGCTTTTCACCACAGCTTTTTAATGTCACTTCTCTCTAAGATATAACTCCACTCGTAGAGGCAATTGATATTTTAAGCTGATATTTTTAAGCTCGATACGCCAAGCCAAAAAAAAGCCAAAATTTCTTGATCGCGTTCAAATGATTGCACTGAGGCTTTTGGGGATAGCGTGGCAGCCAACTCTGTGGTTTTTCTCAAGCATCAGAGTTGTTCTCTTCTGAGATAGGTGACCTTATGGCTAAGATCAGAGTTTTCCGGTAATACCCGCGTATCTAGAATTCGCATCCATTCGTTATTGATTGGGCTACTGATTGCACGACGCACTACAGGGAGCATTCCTTCTTCAGCCGTGTTGTCCATATGTGGAACAGGCTATGTACGATATGAACAGATTCAAGCCTAATGTCCACACACATGTATTTATTTTCTTCTCTACCTAACCAATCTTCCTGTAACCGGCACAATGCACTGCATATAAAGAGGAAAAGAAAGAAAATAACAAAAATCAAGTCCATTGGAATTCTCCGATCTTATAACGTGGCACATAAATGCGAACAATTTATTCTTTTTTAAGTAAAAATATTGAAAATTTTAAACTTTTCTCTGTACGTACTACGCACTAAGGCCAACGCTTTTTAATGTTTCTTCTCTTCATAATAATTATAATAGTTAGTAAAGCTTTTAAACCCATATTTTCCATAATTTAATTTTAAAGAGAAATCTTCAACAAAAAAGAAAACAAAAGGAGAAATATAAATATTAAAATACGTTTACCACCAGGTCAAAGAAATTTTAATTATCGACAGAAGGTCCTTTGAATTTGGAATGTCACAAGTTCCAGCCCGACTATTAAAATGTATTGTCTTTATAAAAAATAATACTATATTATTATTATATTAGAAAAAAAAATAAAAAGCCTACTACGGGCTGCTATATATGTGACAGCGCATAAAGAAAGGGACCTAAGGGTAAAAAATCAATTGTATTTTTTTTTCTTTTTTTGATGTGGACAACATCTGAGCATCGAATGATACCGATCCGATGCCCCATAAGTGTTCCCTCCCAGAGATATGCGCGTTTTATGAAAGTGAAGTCGACGATTCTAAACGCAAATAGAAAGGGACCTAATATTTAAAATGGCTCTCCTGAACAAAACTTTTCATCAACTTTTCACTTTTTTTTTGATGTGGACAGCATCTGAGCATCGAATGAGACCGATTCCATGCCCCAAAACTGTTCCCTCCCAGAGATATGCGCGTTTTATGAAAGAGAAGTCGACGATTCTAAGCGCAAATAGAAAGGGACCTAATCTTTAAAATGGCTCTCCTTAACAAAACTGGTTTTTAACCTTAGGTCTCTTTCTATTTTGTACGTTACATATATTTCTGGCCTTATATGAAAATGGAAATATTCATCATCAAAAATGGTTTTATTGTTTTTCAAAGTATTCCCCAACATGATTTATACACTTTTGCATGGGCTCAAACCAATTGTCGAAACACTTTTTCCACTCCAATTGAGACATTTCAAAAACGTGGTTTTTAAACGCTTCAACATCTGCTTCGGGCGATGAAAAACGTTGACTACGCATTTTTTTGTTCATGTGCGGGAGTAAAAATAAGTTTTTGAGTGCCAAGTCAGGGCTATACGGCGGATGGCCCATCAATTCGACGTTTTGGCCGGTCAAAAAGGCGCAGATTTGAGCCGATGTGTGAGAGCTCGCATTATCATGGTGCACAATGATTCGTCTTTTCTTGTTTGTTTTTCGAATTTCTTCGAAGACTTCAGGCAAACAAATTGTGTAGCACAATTGACCGTCCTACGTTGCTTAAGCGGAACAGTCACCACATGACCAGTTTTGCCGAAAAAAACAGTGACGATCTTATAAACGTCTTTTGAAACACCGCGATCGTATTTTTCAAAATTTGTTTGCACCAATTGACACGTGGCTTTTTTTGAGCGATTGCCAAATTGTGCGGGATCCAACGAGAACAAACCTTTTTTACGGCCAGGTGTTGATGCAATATCGAATGTATGTTGGTGGAAGAAATGACCAAGGATGCCTTTATCTCACGGTATTTCACATGACGATCTTGCATTATCAGTTCACGCACGGCTTCAATGTTCTCTGGCACAACGTCCGGCCACGATTGAATTAATTAAACCAGTTTTTCACAGTGCTATGGGATAGTGATTCATCGCCATTCAAAGATTTAAGTTAATCGACTCACTCTTGTCGTGATAATCCACGTCGAAAGCTGTGAGAAATGATCGCACGAAAATGTTCACGAGTTAATTCCATATTGTTTCCAAATTGATTTTTTGATGTCACTGTAAACAACACAAATGATGGTGGTACGTCAAGCAGTTTTGAGTACGTTTATGCTTAAAAATGTCAAAATGTCAGGCCGAGGCAGAAATATATATAGACACCCGTATTAGACCTTCATATACACATGAAGAACATCCGATATTGGGTAACAAAGCTTAGCAAAAAACACCGCTATTATGTTGAAATTTGACAAAAGAGACACCGACTATTCAACTCTGATCTTGAAAGACCATATCTCATGCCGGTAAAAAATTACTCGACATTTTAAAAAGTTTATACATTTGAAAAATGTATGTTAGACTTTGACTTTGGATCTATCTTTAAAAAATTCAAAAATTGTCATGGACCTAACTTTCGGCCTAAAAGTCCTTAGCCAAATGGCATAATACAAAGAGTTTTCCAATAGGAACATAACAATTTCGAATCTTTATGTCAACGCATCCTCAAACATTTTTAAAGTCGAAGTCAACATACGAGTATTCATCATGACGAAGTTCACTTACGACCAATGTTTGGAAATAATTAAAAATTACTACCGAAATTCTGAGTCGGTAGCTCTGGCGAAGTTTATCGAAATCCAGAATTTCATGGAATAGTCTTCATCAGCGATAAAGCTCATTTCTGGCTGAGTGTTTTTGTCAATAATCAAAATACGAGTATTCATTAGTGGACAGCAACAAGCCCACATGTGCTTCAAGAGACACAATTGTACCGCAAAAGATTACTGAGTGGTGTAGTTTTCCGAAGGTGTGAATGGGCCCTATTTTTTCGTCGATGAAAACCATCGTCATGGAGAGCGCTATCGTATCATGTTAGAACATTATTTTTTGGGAAGAATTAGATGAGCTGGACATCGGCGAAATGGTCCGGTCGAATGGCCGAGGTAGTTCATGCGATTTAAAGCAATTGGATTTCTTCTTATGGGGCCACATCAAGTCATTGGTCTATGCCAACTAGCCAACAACTTTAGACGAGCTCTGAGACAACATCCAACGCGAAATTGCTAACGCCCTGGCAGATTTCGCCCATTCACAATCACATTTTTACTATGACAGGTTATCCACCTCGTAAATTCCGGCGAATAGGAAAATTATCTCTTATCCTTGCAAAAACATCCCTATAAAATCCATTAGCCGTTCGGAGCGGAGTCAGCGAGTATAAGAACTGAATCGTGCACAGCTCACTGATTTGAGAGAAGTTTTCCCTTGTTCCTTAATAGGATGTTGCTGGACTTAAGTAGGTATACTAGGTTGAACTCCTCTCCGTTTCCTGTCAACCCAAAGCTGTTGCTGTAGGCTGCCTTATAATCAATGTATAAAAAATAAAATATAAAATACTTTAATAAATGCTTTCTTATGAAGTCTCTTAAGTATTTGTCCCTTAATGGAATACCAGTTCCCTTGGGTCGTTGTTGGGCCAATTCACATGTTATAAAAAATTCTTTAAATATTTATACATCTTTCATAAAATTCACTTCGTGTATAGTTGCCCCCAAAGGCGACGACAAACCAACAGGAGCTGACAGAAGTTGCCAGCTCAAGTGTGTTTAATGGCTGAATGCGCTAATCAATCATTAGCCCCAAGGTAAGGGCAGATAGCAGGAGTCAGCCGAACGAACGAAACGTGCAGAAGGTATGTGGGTAAATGGCAAAGATTAAAAAAATAACATTTTTTTAGAGCAGATTATGCTTCCGCAAAACCAGCAGCCAGGAATGTGTTTACAACGAATCGAAAAAACATCAGTTGATTATTTTAAAGTATATTTTAAGGTTAAGAAGGGTGTGGGGGGCGAGAGGGATGCCACACTTTTTGATAAGACAACCCCTGAAATATTCACGGTGATTCGAAGAAACTTCAGTTTGGTTGATTAATTTAAAGTATACTTTAAGGCTGTATATGGTGATGGAGCCGTGGAGGCAAGCCACAATTTTTTAAAAGACAACTCCTGAAATGTTCACAACGTTTCGTGGAAATTTCAGTTGATTATTTTAAATTATACCTTAGGGCTGTACAATGGGCAGGGTCAGGGGAGGCATAACACACTTTTTAAAAACACAACTCCTGATATGTTCACGGCGATTCGAAGAAACTTCAATTGATTATTTTAAAGAATACTTTAAGGCGATGTGCCACACTTTTAAAATTAAGTCAACTGTCTTAAGGACATAAAATGGGGTTAGTTAAAAATTTAAAGCTCAATTTTTAAGGCTAATTTTGCTTTATCCATGAAAAGTCCGATTTAAAGTAAGTGATGGTTAAAAAGGCAGAGCCTTCTTCTAGGATTGGATTAACATTTTTATATAAATCATTCTTACATAAGGTAAGTAGTATTCTAAGCCTATTTTAGGGCTCATTCTTGGGCTGTTCTATAAGACTGTACTCAAACATAATTGGTCATTAGCTGCAAAAGCAATTGATATCGGCCCGCTTTGAACTTGAGCGCTTGACCTTTTATACCGAAGTTAAAGGTTTGGACATTTTTAGCATTTTTATATCTTACTAGCTAAAACTTTGTGCGCTATGCTAGCCCTAAACCAGCTTTAAGAGAAATAGAAATAAGAGAAATAGAAATAATATGTTCGGTATAATTTGTGTTTCAATACACCAAAATGCTTGTAAAGTAGCTATGAAAATGCAAGAATTTTTGAATAATTTTCATGCCTTTTTCATAGGTACTTTACGTAAATTTTCCAGTGTTGGAAAACCTTCAAATAAGATTGTAATATTACTACAGTAATATTTCATTTTTCAGAACACAATTTAAAATTTTATTTAAATTATTAAGTTATCATTTCCTTTGTATTTCAAAGTTATTATTGTAGCTAGAAAGATATTATGTAATACGTCTATTATTACTTACTCTACAGTACCTTTGAAAGAAAGTGGTAGTACCACAATCTTTCTGTTACAAGTACAGGGTGGAGAACAGAAATTTGGTTTTTTGCACTGCAGGATGTGCTGCACTGTTGGTCGAAGAAAGTGGAGAGTTTGCGTGGCTTACAGTGGCTGACGTGTGATTAGTATTCGTCTACCTTTCATTTGCCAACATGCATTGGGAAAGGAGAGATCATTTTGTGTTGAGGCGTATTTTTCAAATGCGTACTCGATCATTGCAGTACAGCGTGCTTTTAGTATATGATTCGTTGTTCCCCCATGCGGACGTGTTCCTGAAGGTCAATCAATTGTAAATTGGGTAACTTCATTGAGGGAACAGCAGGGAATGTGTCATGTGTATGAAGGGGACCTGAGAAAAGGACTACAACACCACAGAACATCGAGAGATTTAGAGCAGCAGCACTGCAATCTCCGAGACGCCATGCTTGAAAGCAATTACTTGCTCTTGTCATTTTTAGACGTTCTATACATCGGAGCGGAGTCAGCGAGGGTGGAGAGCGGAAATTTGGTTTTTTTCACTGCAGGCTGTGCTGCACTGTTGGTCGAAGAATGTGGAGAGTTTGCGTGGCTTACAATGGCTGACGTGTGATTAGTATTCGTCTACCTTTCATTTGCCAACATGCATTGGGAGAGGAGAGATCATTTTGTGTTGAGGCGTATTTTTCAAATGCGCACTCGATCATTGCAGTGCAGCGTGCTTTTAGTATATGATTCGTTGTTCCCCCATGCGGACGTGTTCCTGAACGTCAATCAATTGTAAATTGAGTAACTTCATTGAGGGAACAGCAGGGAATGTCTCATGTGTAAGAAGGGGACCTGAGAAAAGGACTACAACACCACAAAACATCGAGAGATTTAGAGCAGCAGCACTGCAATCTCCGAGACTCCATGCTTGAAAGCAATTACTTGCTCTTGGCATTTTTAGACGTTCTATACACCGGATTCTTCATGATGAACTGAATTTTCACCCGTATACTTATAAAATGTGCGTGGTCAAAGAATTGTCAGCACGGAACCGTTTGACAAGGCGGACATCTTGTGAAAACATTCTTACAACTATACCTTGTGCAGCAATTGTGTTATTTTCTTATGATGCACATTTTCACCTCAGTGGGCGTGTAAACAAACAAAATATGCGGTACTGGAGTGAAACAAACCCCGAGAACTTCATCAGAGGCCTCTGCATTCGGACCGCGTCACTGTGTGGTGCCCCATATCACGAGTAAGCATAATTGTCCCTTACTCCTTCAAGGATAACCGTCGTGCCGCAACTGTGAACTCCGAACGGTACTTGACTATGATACAGAATTTTTGCAGCCGGGTATTGACGCAATGCAATTAGAGGATACATGGTTCCAACAGGATGGTGACACTGCACACACAGCGAGGGTTACCATGAATTGTTTGAGGCAAATGTATCCTAGACGGCTTATCTCTTTGAAGGGTGATATGACCGGCACGCTCACCAGACTTAGCCCTATGCGATTTTTTCCGTTGGGGTTACCTGAAGTCGAAGGTGTACATCAACCGTCCCAACACGTTGGAAGACCTAATTACCAATATGGAGGCTAAAATTGACAAAATAGCGGTCGACATGCTTGTTATAGTTTATGAAAACTTCAGAAAACGTATGCAACAGTGTGTGGATTTTGAAGGTCGACAATTGCCAGATACACTATTTAAAATCATGTAATTTAAAAATTCCCTTACTGTTCAATATAATTAAAATATAAAATAAGTTTTTCTAAGGTTCATAATTCTTATT
This sequence comes from Hydrotaea diabolus, assembly GCA_963513945.1. Lineage (NCBI taxonomy): Eukaryota > Metazoa > Arthropoda > Insecta > Diptera > Muscidae > Hydrotaea > Hydrotaea diabolus. Next base: position 48,372,049 of record OY740717.1, on the reverse strand, counting down.
ATTTTATTCCCAAATAAGCAAGTTTTTCGCGCTTCAACCTGTATATTGTTCGCAGATAAGTATGAGTGACAAACTATGGTAGAGAGAGCCTTCTTTGCAAATATACTGCACATAAAAGAATTCTTATGTTTCTACGTAAAAAGTTTATGAGAAAATAACTTCAACACAAATCACAAGTGGGCGGTGCCACGGCCACACCACTTAAAATTTTAAATGATCATAACTCAAGAACCATGAGAGCTGCGAATATGAGGCTTACTATACAATTAATTTAATTCAGAGTTAATTTTATTGATTATGTTCTACTTTGAGGCTAATTTAGTTTTGTTATTATTCAAAGCACAATTTCAGGTTACGCTTTTCTTAATATTTTGAAGCATATTTTTTGACTCTTTTCGGAAAAGTGCTTAATTTTAATAAAATGCCGGTTTTTATACATATTTTTTATGTTTGTTACCATCGAATTGCAGTTATGGCATAGTTATGGCACGACAGATTATTATCTTGCTGGAGGCAATCTTAGTCTCGAACTAGAGATGTAACCATCGAATTGCAGTTATGGCATAGTTATGGCACGACAGATTATTATCTTGCTGGAGGCAATCTTAGTCTCGAACTAGAGATTTTGCATCAATTAACGTCTCGATTGCGCTGTCATTAGATATAACTTATACTTACTGATTGTAATTCTCAAAGCCTATTTTGAGGCTGATTTAGTTTCGTTATCATTTAAAGCATAACTCCAGGCTGCATATTTCTCTATTATTTGAAGCATATATTTTGGCATTTTTCGGAGAAAGTGCTTTAATTTAAATAAACTGCCCGTTTTTATTACTGCTTAATTTGTAACCATTCAATTGCAGTTATGGCATAACAATTGCTTTTGTTTTTCTCCCGAAACGCTTATTTATTGTTGTTAACATGGCCATTGCTTTGTTTGTTTATGCCATATTTCGATTTTGGCCAAACAAATGCCATAAAAAATGTATCAAATGCAAACAATTTATGTTCTGTTGGACACCAAAAAATTCCCCCGTCACCCCACTCTGCCCAAAAGCCACCAAAACGAACAGATTAGTTCAAAAAATTGTCAAAAAAAACACGCGCCAGATATAAAACTAAAAGTTCCTCGACATGATGATTCATAGAAATAAACGCACAAAAAACTAAAAATCCAGCTTAAACAAACTTGAGGGGGAAAAAATAAAAATTGACAAATAACCCAAAAATAAAAAGCGCGGCAACCAAAAAACTAACTAACAACAATCGAATGAGTTTATGTGAAAAATAAAGGATTTTAATAGCTTGACCGAGTTTTGAAAAAAATAGATCACAATATGCGGGCAAAAAAAAATACAGAATCAAAATACTGCATTTCAGGCGCTCAGAAAAGGGCAAAACAAACAAATACAATAGAACACAGTAAAACCAATCTAAACAAATAAAAGATTTTTTTGGGATTTTGTTGTTTTTGCTTATGTGAACGATATTCAGAAATCATTGTTAATAATAGAAGGTTGGTTTGTTAAGTCGGGCAATAAATTTAATTCAATTGTTTGGGGTTCGTGCGTCATTCAATACATAGAGTGGGGATTTACTTTCAGTGCATTTTTTAGGTGAATATATTTGAAATTACTCTGTGCCATGGAATATTCCTTTTCGTAAACTAATAACCATTTATAGACGTTGAAGTCCTAAAATAAGATACAATAAACCATGCTTTGAGAGGTTCCGAGTGCAATAGGGAAAAGTCTTCGACAAAAGATTCGAACGTTGGCATAAAATTGAAGATATTGAGTATCAGCAGGACAGTGGCATATATTGCTAGCATTTTTCTAGTGTAATGGGTAGGGATGGAGGGTTAATTCCGGGAATGAATATATAATAATTTTTCAGTGGTGGTTGTCCCCTTCATAAATGCTGGCGATTTTACGTGTTGGAGACTAAACTCTGAGTCATGTAAAAATGTCTTTATAGAACGTATTTGCCATTCGGAGCTGTCGATAAGCAGCAGGTTTGGGTCAGTAAGTAAAAAGAATTATACCGAGCACAGCTTACTGCTTTAAGAGAAGTTTCATTTCGTTTCACAATAGCGTGTGTTGGGTATACAAAATTTAAAAAAGATGTTTTCTATTGGGATAGGCAAACGATTAAGTTTAAACGGATGATGAGATTGAAATAAAATCAAACAGTAAATAAGGTCATATGAGCACTCTAATAAAAGAAAAAATCTTAACAAATTCAAATATGGAAGTCCTTTAATTTTTACATCCAACATGTATGTACCAAATACCTTGGTTAAATCTAGTAGTTCGTGAGATGTTGCTATTGTAAATTCAGATTTCGGCTGTCCATTTTCAATCCAACCGTTCCAGAGAACCAGCAAATACTTAAGCCTCCTAGCTTCAATATTGTGTCCTGCAGTTTGCTTTCCACAAGCAAGTAGGCCGAAAAAGCTAGATCGACTTGGATTTCAACGACAATCCATAATATATATACTCTATAAGGCTTCCGATCAGTTTTCTTTATAATGCAACGGATTGACAAAGTGAAAGACAAGTAAAATTTATTGGCCTTAGGTTTGGCCAGACGGAACCTTATATATCCTCCAGCGTGATTTGGCCACAGAAGTAAAAACAACATTTTTCGTGCCTCTTGATTCTATGAGTCCAACCACAATCCTTGCCAAATCTTTCAAATAGGTACATATTTGGACTTGTGGTAATCGTGGTAAAACAGGCTTAAATTCTACAGATTTGCCCATATTCATCGATGGTCTGTTCTTTCGACCGTTACTGTTCGTTATTTGTTTGTCCTCATATGTCTAAACGTCCAGCTACGAGTACTATGCACTTTTTTAGCTTAGAACATTTAGGGAACTCTAGCTAGTATTAAGCTATTTAAATTCAACTAATCGGCAGAGGGACGATATCTGCTAAATGATGAAGTGTATCATTTTCAGGTTTTTTCCTCCCGATTTGAGCTACTGCGACTCCATATGCCACATTTTACTTACTATTTTGATCAAATTAATTTATTTTAGAACGGCGTAGCATACTTTTAGGTCGTTGATTTCTTCACATAAATAGTAAATACTTTTAGGGGGTGGTTTCAATATTTTTTCACTTTTTCCATTCACCGGTAGGACTAATTCTCACATAAACCGATAATGCCAACAAAATATTGAAAAATAATTTCCAGATGAAATCTAAACAAAAAAAATTCTATGGATTTCATAGAAAAATATACTTGAAAGACAATAAAATAGTTTAAGCATTAATCAACTAAGATCAAAATTCAAAAAATGTACGAACAGTTTAAAATTAAAATGTTTCTTAAGAAAATTATCTTTGAAGCTGTTATTAGTTTTTCATTGATTTGTAAAAACTCTTTTAATGGGAAACTGTAGAAAATATTTGCGTTACCCACACTTATTATTTCACCCTCCTATTTTGTGTTAGCATAGAAACTATGAATTATGTTTCCAAAACCAGCAACAGATTCGAAGTCATAAATGCTATTTTACAAAAAAAATACAAAAAAATAGAACAACTGAAGCGCTAAAATAGAACTAGAGGGCGCGACTCTGTGCGGCAATGTCTCACAGTTCAAGCTAAAAATGAAAATACCAAAAAACGCGACGTGATATCGCGAGGATGGCAAGAGACCCAAAAAACATAAGCATCCTGCTGGTTGGCTGGGGGATGCTATAGTGCCCGCTCCAAGTACATGATAGCCTATTTCAGTACCCGCTACCCCACAGCCTCCTAGCGCACTCATGCCAGACCAATAACGCAACTTTGCCCAGAAGCATGTCACAGAAAAAAAAGCAGCGCGAATAAAAAAGAAATCGTTTATTTGTTGGTGCATACTTTTAGACGACATTTTCGTTTTGTTTTTTGGAGTGAACATTTCTGAGGCTGTGCCATTCTCTTGCAGAATTTTTCCATTTTACGACACAATAGATACTGTTATTATGTTTCTGCAACCTCTGGCATTTTTTATGACAGGCCACCAGCCCACCTTTCGTGAACTGCCTCCACCACTTCCTTCCTCTTTGGGCATACCGTATTTCTCTTATTGTTTTACAGGCTATTTTGCTGCAAAAAGATTGTACGTGAATGTTTGTTTTGACAGGTGTGAGTGGTAACCGTTTTCTATTTTTTTCGTTTTTTTGGTGGACAGAGGAGAGTTTTTCTTTATGTTCTTTCTGGTTTCGCAGTTTCATTTAATGAAGGCAGCTACTACGAATTTATGAGCAGTTCTCGGACGACCCCGTATGTGTGTTGAGAATGGTGGCATTCTATGAAGATAAACATTGATTGAACGTTGGCGAAGGATGTTTCCTTTTTTCGCCCTTGGATTTAGTACATCTGCAACTGTAAGAGACCTTAGAGGAAGCCTGTCACATTGTTGAGCGTTTACTAAAGGCCACCTAAAAGGGCGCAATTGATTTTTGTTGTTGCTATATTCGCACTACGTACATCAGCGAATTGCTGTTACCAATTGAATGGACTATTGGAAAATGGGTGTTTTTGTGCTAAGCCGAGAAAACTACTTCGTGAGCTGTTATTGAAATATGCCATTTTATTTTTCAAATGTTGCAAGTGTTTTAACTCAATTGCGGGCGGCTAAAGTTTGAGAGGATATGGAATTTTCATAGTGTCCGTATGAAGTCATCAAAGGATCATCAACCGGGCAAATTATTGTTCAAGTGGTTCGAGTTCTTTTGAAATTTTTAGGAAAATTTTTTGTTTTCAAATTGTTTTATATGTGTGTAGAGGAAAAATCCCAAAATTATATTAGAGATATATAGAGTGGGCCGTCCAAAATTGTAAATATGAATCGACTTTTAAAATCACACTGAAAAAATCTGTGTATTTTTCCTGTAAACTATTTTTTTTATAATTTTTTAACTTTGAATGCGTTTTTATACAGAATTTTTTAAAAGGAACCCAACAGTTTTTGAACTGAATAATAAAGAAAGTATTCTTACGAATACAATTCGGTGTCATTTTTAAAAATCCGTTAGAAACTGATTGAGTTTTTCAAAACAATTTGTTTTGAAAAAATACAATTATTGGCAATACTACTTAAAAATGTTTGTTAGACTGGTTTTTTTAATTGAACATCATCAGTATCCCGTTTAAGTGACCAGCAATATTCGGAAATCATTTTTATTTTATCTTTTCCTTCAAAACGTTTTTCCATTGTAATTATTTCTTCATGAAATCGGTTGATATTCAACCAAGTTTCTGACTGGCATATAAGTGCGTAAGATCCGAAAACCCGGTTTTTTACATGTAACTTCAGATTTTTAAGGTGTTTGGGAAATTTCAAAAGCGGTTTCTTGTTGTACTTAGCAAGATCTACAAGAAAAATTATATCACTTCCCAGGTATTTTGACTTCATTCTTTTTTGTTACACTGTGTAATTTTTTCAAACTTCTGGTTTTATTGTAAAGGTTGAACTTTGTCATTTAATAATGGAACACCATTCGAGACACTTATGCTTCGCCCAATGGGTTAAAGATTGTTTGGCAGCAGATGAAAAATTTGAAAGAAAAAAACATGTTTTCAGATGGCATAGCTACTTTCTCGGTGGCTATGTCAGTAAGAAAAATTGGCGTAATGATGTTCATAAAACCCATACGTGACTATTGAAAATCCATTGCATCCACAACGAGTCACTGTGTAGAGCGGACTTTGGGCTGACGGCATCATTGGGTCATTTTACTTCGAAAATGAGCAGGGAGCCGCCATCAACTGTGAGCGTTACCTTGAAAAGCTCAACGAATTTTAGTTTTGACGGCATCATTGGGCCATTTTACTTCGAAAACGAGCACGGAGCCGCCGTAACCGTCAACGGTGAGCTTTACCTTGAAATGCTCTACGAATTTTTGTTTCCAAAATTAAAGAGAATGACATCCAATGCAACCATTGATATTTTAAGCACGGGTTTTGAAAATTAAATAATCAGCCGAAATGAGATACCAATTGGCCGCCTCGAAGCTGGTTTTTGAGCCCTTGGGCTCATTTTCTGTGAAGAGCCATTAAATATAAATGTTACGCAAAACATCCAAAGACAATTGAAGCGTTGAAACATGAAATCGAAAATGTACGGAAAATTTCTGTTGATCGGATGAGATGAGGTACTGCCGCGCCAGTCGTGGTAGTCATATGAATGAAATGGTGATGAAAATTCGGTAGTCTTAACCAAAGGATGATTGCTATTCCAAAATTATAGTAAAGACAATTTTTTTTTTATTCACATTAACCGAATGAAGTTCAAATTATTGGTTGCTAGAACCGTCCGCTGTGGTTACTAAAGGGTGGCTCAACTTAAACGCACTGTGTTAATTATTAATAAAACAAAAACAAATTGAGGAATTATATAAATATTTTTATTACGATACGTAGAAGGATCTTTGACAATTATGTGTGTTATAAAATATCGACCAAATGCTTGCGACGGCTTCGGTGGCATATCTCTAACCATCGGTCCATATTATCTATGACCCTGAGAAGGTTTCAAATTGTAAATGCGCCGAAATAATAGTCGTACACACTACCATCATACCAAGCGGCTTCATAACTTTAGGGCACCGTATGGGTTAGTCCGAGTCCCAAAATTTCACTGTTACCGTACAGTGTATACCCAAAAGTTCCTGAACATTAGAGATGTTTACTGCTTCAAAGGCTACGACTTTAAATATAGACTTTGATATATCCCCACTGCAAAGGACTGATACGATTTTAGATAAAATCGCTTTAGAACACCCATATTAATTCCGATCTCAATAAAATTTGGTGTAGTGTAATGGACTAGCTTCCGATATTGGAAAAGTTTGAACATATATTTACATTGTTTTATATAGTACTCATATTAAAGGTCCTGTGTGGGATACATGATTCAAGGAAGTTCTTTCACAAAGTCTAAAATGTCATTATTTTTTTTATTGAACCAAAATATGCGGCCTAACACCAGCCGTCTGATTACTAAAAAGAAATTTAATTTGCGTATGACGTCGAATATGGCATTTATGGCAAATTTGTCTAGCTACACACTAAGAAAAAATTAGCTGGAAATCGGTTGGAACTACAATGATTCGGGTGCGAAAAAGAAATTTTGGTTGCAATCACCAAATGTTTAGAGTTGTAACAGATATTGTTATAGATATTCCTTCTGTACTCCCAACTTGTTGATAGGTCATACCAATGAAACACCAAAAATGTATTTAACTGCTGGATGTGGCAATCAATAGTTTTGCATTCTGTTGTTGTAACCAATTATTAGTGATGATAACTACAACTTTATTAGATTTAAGAACGAGTTGATTAATGGTATTTTTTTTAAAATAAAATAATTTGATTATTGCAGACTTTTTGATTGTTGTTTTTTGTTCGCTGAATTGTTGCTGTTGTTTTTTTGTTTGATTTGTTGTTGTTACCAACTAGAAGTGATGATAACTATAACTTTATCAGATCAACGAACGGGTTTATTAATGGAATTCTTTTAAAAATAAAATAATTTGATTATTGCTGACTTTTTATTTACTTCTGACTTTTTCCAGAAAAATCATTCTAAAACTTTTCTACTTTTTCCCGGTCGTGACCCTCCATAGTAGTATTTCAAGTACTTCAATTGTGTAAGCAACCAGTTTTTTCCCCTCTGACTATAATTTTAATTTTTTATGTTGAACAAGTGTGACCTGTGGATTTTTAGGCCGAAAAGCTCTTCTCTAAAGTTTTGGATTCTTGGTATGTTGCACCAATACTACAGTCCCAATAACTGAAAACTATAGAGCACCAATTAACATTCGATTGTACTGAAGGAATACTACCTCAATCATTCGGTTGGCAAAAAAACGGTTGTGGCAACGAATTTGTTTTCTGCGTATACACGAATGAACTCTTATACAAGATCCCTGAATTAATTTCGATCCACGTTATAAATTGTTTTTACTATTCTAAACTGGATTTTCTGCAGATCAAGAATAGTGCTGGTTACAATGTAGTCGCCTCCGAATGACTTAAGCTGCTTTTACTAGTTTTTCATTATGTATTTTATTATTGATACGTTAAGTTTCTTTCGAAAATCATCTAGCAGCAAATATGATTTTCGAATTGAATATCATGGCATGGAAGAGACTGCAAAGGCGTATTCATCGGTAGTATGTTTCAGAACCAACATTATCTGAAAAAAATCTATATTCTAAATCACAAGTCTCCATTTCTAAACCTTTAGACAGTGATGTTATCATTAATCGCAAAAGGTTTTATGGTTAATTTTTTTCTTGTCATCATAAAAACATTAAATACTTATACTTTCTCAAAATTAAAAAAAAAAATTACAGATTGTTTAACAATCCTGGCGGGATATGCTTTACGAATAACAAACAAGGCCACCCATTCTATTATCAAAGGATCTTCTAACAAGGGCAATATCCTACAAATATGCTTTAACAAACAGATTCGCCTAAAAGTATGCATACAACTTTCCCTTTATACCTGAAAATTAAAATCCTCGTATCATTTTGCCACGAAGCAAGTAAAATTTGTTTTTCATTTTAAACCGCATGAAGTATTAATAATTGAGTGGTGTTCGCAGAATTCTGCAGGGGTATGCCAAGTAACCAAAAAAATATGTACTCTGTTATTTGGCAAATACCCGTAGATGAATCACAAACAAGTGCTTCCAGGAACTGTAGAAAAATTGAATATTCCATTTGAAAAACATTTTCGGAAAGCACACAATAAATAATTCGATACTTTTGCCAATAGCTCTGCGTGCTGAATTAAGAGGAAAATCATTTGTATTGGTAAATGCATAGATTTTCAGCGAATTCGTATTTAAATACCAACAGATACTGAGCAGCATGTGTGAAATGATATAATGACTTTGGGTGATTTATTAGAAGCTCCCCAGTAATAAGGAGCTTTGGCGGCAAGTGTATAATTAATTTGTAAGCTTCAATTTGCAAGTGTCTATAGAAGTATTTAATATACGCAATATTTAATAGACTAAATTTAAATTATTGATGACTATCATGCCAGTAAATCCAGCTTCAACTCCGGGTAAGGACGTGTAACAATGTTTCACCTGATGATTTCCACCTTGTAAATGCCGGATACTTTACGAGTAAGAGATATATCTCTAAGCCATATAAAAACTTTTCTATAAAAAGCTTTATCCATTCGGAGCCTTTGTTAAACATAAGGTCCCGGCCAGTAATATAATTATACAGTACATAGAAAATGTTCCCCTTCCACAGATATTGCCGTTGGCGAATAGCGGCTAATGTCTGAAAAACAAAGAAGGCCTTCGGAAATCGTCCAAATGATTTCGATGCTCATTTTCTAACAAAGCCTGATAGCAGGCCTTTTTACACCTTCCTTAACGCTTTGTGATTACATTGTCAACACTTAATTTTTTCAAACGCAAAATGTAGATGGCGCTGTGGTAGGAGATCAACTGTCCAGTCGTTAGCATATGGTAGCATGTTTGCTTATATGGGTGGGCCATTTAAAATTTTAAATTTGAATCAGCTGTAAAAAAGTAGTGATATTTTTTCAAATTTCTAGTTTTTTGGAAAGGAAAGCTTTGTCATTTAAAACTGGAACACCATCCGATGCTCTTTTGATTCGCCCATTGGACTAAAGAATATTTAACATGAGATAAAGAATTTTACCAAAAATTGTGTTTTCAGATAAAGCTTATACGGGGTTCAGAGAGCCCACAGGTGACTATAGAGAAACTAATGCATCCACAACGAATCACTGCATGATGTGGATCTAGGGCTGGCGGCATCAATGGGCCATTTTTCTTCGAAAATTAGTAGCCGCCACTTTATTCAAAGGAAAGTGTTACCGTGCCATGCTCAACTGATTTTTCTTTTCAAAAATTCAAGAGAATGACATGGACGACATTGGGTTCAACAAGACAGGGCCAGATGTCACACAGCCAACGCAACCATCGATATTTGAAGCACTATTTTTGAAAATCGAATAATTAGCCGAAAATGTGACTTCAGGTGCCCGCATCGGAGCTGTGATTTGAGCCGTTTGGATTATTTTCTATAGGAAGCCATTAAGGATAAATGTTACCCAAAGCTTCCAGAGACAATTAAAGCATTATAACATGAAAGCGAAGTAGCCATTGCAGAAATTAGACCCGAAACAATCGAAAATGTACTGAAAAATTGGGTTGATCGGATGAGGTACTGCCAAGCCAGTTGTGGTAGTTATACGAATGATATTGTGTTTCATTATTAAATGATAAAGTTCAACCTTAAACCAGAAATTTTTAAAAAGTATCAATATCAATCATCCATCAATTGTTTACAGCCGATTTGAATTTAAAATGTTAAATCGCCCACCCTAAAGATATCGTGGTCGTATATTCCATTTAGAAAGTCGTATACAACTTTTTATATCAAGTTTGGCAATATGTGTACTTATATTCTGAAGTCTTGCTTTTAATTTGTACTATTTTTTGTATGGACCGGAAACTTCTTGTTTAGAAGGGAGTAGCTTGGCATTGCGTCCCAGTCTTACACAATGTTAACTATAAAGTAGAAGCGAAGAGGACGGTAAAGACTACCGGCTCAAACCCAAGGCCTTGTGTGCGATATTTTAACTCTATATTTTCGCCACTGTGTAGCTTTCTCTTTTTCGTTTTGGAACCAGTGTGGACCAATGACGGCGTCGCTTAACAATCTGCCAAAGCTCTTAATTTTTCTGGATACATGTCAATGTCGTGACAGTAGGCGTTGTCCAATATAGTTTAATTTGCTATGTTAACATCGGCATTCTTTTAAAAATGTATTTTGTTTTCGGCTAATATGATCGACTTTAAACATTATTTTTCGCCAATATTATTGTTTATACAAACGCCACAAATTATTGAAAACTGTTATTCTTTTTTAGCATATAAGGCTTGCGTGAATTTTGTCAATAAAATAGGTTTATATAATTTTTTCAACACGAAGAGAAAAATATGGTTACTATATGGTCACGGCAACAATAGTACAATAATAGTGTTTTCTGCAATAAATTTATGGTCGTCGCAACCATAGTATTTTTGGCTAAATTTCATTTTGACAATAGTATGATTACGGCAATATTAACATTGTTGAAATGTAACAATAGTATTGTTGCCAAATTTTAAAATAAAAAATATGGTTGTAGCAACAATATAAATATGGTTGTTGCTACAAAAGTATTACTTTTTGAGTTCTATGTTAACAATTATATGATTACGACAATTATACCGGCAAAATTGTAATTTTTTTAATTTGACGATGTTATTGTTACGAATGTTATGCAATAACAGTACTTTTTATATGTAAATTAATTTTTTTTGTAAACAAACTACTTTAGATTAGTATATATAACTTAAATATTTTTAGTAAATACATTTTTCTACTGTTAAATAAATCACTCCTATTATTAAGATTTTTTTTATTATTTTTACATAATTTACTTAATAACAATCTCTTTTGTTAAACCAAAACTTAACCCAATCCTTACAAATAATTTTGGGGATCATACTATGGTTGTATGTGAGTCATACTATGGTTGTGAGGATCATACTACGGTTGTATCTTAAAAATGCTTTGGTTATGAGGATCATAATATGGTTGTGGGGATCATAGTATGGTTGAGTATACAAATTAAAATGGTTGTGGGACCATAGTATGGTTGTGTGTGAATAATTCTATTGTTGTAAGGACCATAATATTGTTTTGGGGATCATAATATGGTTGCGTTTGAATAATTATATTGTTGCGATGATCATAATATTGTTGTGTCACAACCATATAACCAACAATAGTATGATGCTCTTCGAATTTGTTACTCCAACCATACTTTTTGCTTCGTGAATGTTTCGTCGATTTAATGACGACTTCTTTAGTGGATTCGTGATTCTAATATTACTTCAATAAAATGGTACATAATTACTATAGGGTGATCAATATAGAGGTGTTTTTCTCAATAGGGGTTTTTCACAGATTATGCGTGAGATGTGTTAAACTTTATTTTTTTCTTTTAAGGATTGTTTGCTATTTCATCATGAAAAGACTGACACCGCAACAACGTCTCCAAATTGTGCAACTGTATTTTGGAAATGAACGTTCGTTGAGAAACGTTTAACGACCAACATTTTGTGTAGTGATGAGGCCCATCTGGCTCAACGGCAATGTCAATAAACTAAATTGCCGCATTTGGACCGAAAAGCAACCAGAATAAGTTCAAGAGCTGTCATTATACTCAAACAAAACCACGGTTTGCTGTGGTTTATGGGCTGGTCCATATTTTTCTAAAAACGATTATGGTCGGAACGTAACTGTGAATGTGGCTCGCTGTCGCGTCATGGTATCAGACCTTTTGCTAACTGAAATTGAAGCCTGTAATCTTGACAACATTTGGTTTCAACAGGACGGTGCCACTTGAAATACAGCGCTTAACCAATGGATCTATTTAGAGGTCAGAGCAGCTGAGCAAAAAGTCAAACCTTTAGACTATTTTCTTTGGCTAAGTCTATTTTTTTCAAACGTAAATTAGTAATATTATTAATAAACGTTTGAAAAAAATGTTGAATCAAATTTGAAGTTTGACCTCTGAAAACACCATGAAGGCATAGCTAGGTCAAAAATTGTGAAAGAGAAAAATGTTTGTCTGTATATTTGCAACACAAATGCTTAAGGTGAATTTTTCGAAAGTCGTCTTGCTTACGAGTTATAGCTCATCAAAGCTTGCAACTAGTTTTACTCTATTTTTAGGGCTAAAAGTCGCGACGGACAGTCCGGTTTCCATCCGATTGAAAAAATTTTTGCACGGATATTATTTTTACGCGTGGAGCGGAAAGAATGACACTTTTCTATTTTTCTTTGTATTTCATGGGCGCTCTAGTACCCATATATTGCAAAAGTATCAAAAACGCCCTTTTCAATCATCGAGGCTTCTGTCCCATTTGAGATATTATTTTCGTATGCACAAATTATTGCTACTCAATTTCGGAGCTAAATTTCTCCATAACAAATAAATATATTTATCTTTTCGCGATCAATTTATGACTACTCTATTAGATTTATATCACTCTTATATGTAAATAAAAGTTTTTTATACAATGAAAACTTGTTTAATATTCCAAATGTTGCATATTCATTTCCATAAAGAAAAAAGTCGAAAAGTCGACTTCTGGTCTTAAGTAACGGCTTTTAAAATAGGGACATAACAATTTCGTATCTGTATGTCAACGCACCCTCAAACATTTTTAATGATCTTTCAGTGTTAACATTAGTAGAAGTCAATATATTGTACGAGCAACGTTTGGAAATCATTAGAAATTACTACCGAATCGGTGGTCGCAACTTTTAGAGCGCTTACTCCAATTTCGGCCGTAATAATCGTACCGCCCGACAGGATGTGCGATGAAACTCATTTCGGGCTGAGTGGTTTTGTCAATCTGCAAAATATGCGTTTTAGGACAACAACGAACCCTCATGTGTTTCAAGAGACACAATTGCATCCACAACAAATTACTGTGTGGTGTACTTTTGATCCCGGAGTTGTGATTGGGCGGTATTTTTTCGTCGAAAAAAAACAATCGTCATGGCGTTATCGTGTTATGTTAGAAATTAATTTGGCCAGAATTATATGAGCTTGGCATATCTGACGATATGTGGTTTTAACAAGACAATGCCACTACGCACACAGCACGCGTTACAATCGATTGTGTACAAGGCAAATTCGGTAAACGTGTTATCTCGAGAAATGGTCCGGTCTAGTGGCCATTTCGTTCATGCAACTTAACGCCATTTTATTTCTTTTTATGGGCCACATCAATTCATTGGTGTACGAGTATGCCAACAAGCTTAGACGAGCTCAAAGACAACATCTAACGCGAAATTGTCAACGTTCCGGTCGAAATATGTGCAAGAGTGGTGAAAAATTGGGTCCAAAGAATAGATCACTATTCACGGGCTTGTCGTGGTCATATGACCGAAATCGAATTGCATTCTTTAAATTTAACATTTGCACTACACCTGGAATAAATTTGAACTCTATACCTTAAATATTCTGAGTTTTATTAATACTCGTATATACAATTGTTATGGCCTTAATGGAAACCCCTGTACGAGGGCGGTTCGGAAGCTTCTTAGCCTAGCACAAAAAGAGCGGTATAAACAAAAAAGTTAAGTGTTTTGGAAACTTCCATCTCTGGTATGAACACATGTTAAATTTTGTTTCGATCTGGCAACTCCTTCATATAGAAACTGGTGTTCACAAAAGACGCATCCGCGATTTTATTACAATGGAAAAATTAAAAATGCGTGGTGTCATTAAATATTTACGCAACATTAAATCATACGCAACAGTAATAAAATGGGTTGCTGAATTTAAACGTGGTCGTACAAGCATTGAAGATGAACCACATAGTGTACGTCCAAAAACAGCAACAACAACAGACATTGTAGCCAAAGTGCATGATATGGTATTAAATGATCGACGAATAAAACTGCGTGAAATAGCTAATATCATGGGCATCCCAAATGATCGAGTCCATTTAATTTTGCATGAAGAACTACAGATGAAAAAGCTTTCTGCAAGATGGGTGCCGGACTTGTTAACAGTCGACCAAAAACGCATAAGAATGAACATTTCTCAAGCTTGTTTAGATGGATGCATCCACCACTATACTCCAGAGACAAAAAAACAATCCAAACAATGGACTCAAGCTGGAGGAAGTGCCCCAAAGAAGGCAAAAACAATTCAATCGGCTGGTAAGGTTATGGCAACGGTTTTTTGGGACTTCAAAGGTATTTTATTGATTGACTATCTGCAAAAGGGTAAAACAATAAATTCAGAGTACTATTGCAACCTTTTAGATCAATTAAATGTACAAATTCGAGAAAAACGTCCTGGCTTACAACACAAAAAAATAATTTTTCATCAAGACAACGCACCAGCGCACAAGAGTGTTTTAACAATGGCTAAAATCAACGAATTAAAGTACGAGTTGCTTGACCACCCACCTTATTCTCCTGATTTAGCTCCCAGTGACTTTTACCTGTTCCCAAATCTAAAAAAAATTCTTGCTGGCAAGCGTTTTACCTCAAATGAAGATGCAGTTACAGTTCTAAACCACTATTTTGAAGACCTTGAGGAAAACTATTTTAATCAAGGGATAGAATTGCTAGATAAGCGTTGGACTAAGTGTATTGAAGTTTCAGGAGATTATATTGAAAAATAAAAATATTTTTGAAAAACTTACTATTCTCTTTCATTGATAGGCTAAGAACTTTCCGAACCGCCCTCGTATATACTCGTAAAACTAGCTTGCACAATATTGTCAGTGTTCTCCTTCAAATAAAGTTTTATCATAGGATGTGTCTGATTATTTAAGAATTGTGACTGGATAATGAGCCACAGATTTGAAACTGAAACCACCGAAGTCTATCAATATCGACTTACCCTAATTGAACATTTGGAAATTATGTAAGCTGGACCTTAATTTCAAACAAATCTCTGCATGAAGTCTATATCACAGCAAGTGCTTTGCAACATCGTACAATGCAATAACAAAACTCAGGAAGACCAAATGATTAATTATCCTATTAAATCCACAACTGCTTTCCTTAAAATTCCTTACACTAGCTTCGCTGACTTCTGTTCGTGCTTCCATGAATTCCATCATAATGTTATTGCATACTTTTAGTTGTTCTGCACTACAGCAGTGCATACTTCGGGGAGTAAGCGGTAGTCAAATGAAAAATAACGCAATCCATTTGTTTCATCCTTATTGCAATCTTTAAAATATTCAACAATGATTTCGCACCGTATAGCTGCAGTCACATCTACAACACACTCGGCTTCCTAGTCGTGTGTCATTGTTTTGTTTTTCAAATAAATATCTCATCATTAGTCCACTTCTGACAAGTGCTTTTTCATCACAGCGCACAATAGACGTGGTAGAAAAACCAACGCACAGCCACCAGTCACCACAGCCACAATCCTTCGAACTCCTTCCAATCATCATCAGCACCACCATGGCCACAATTGCAATAAGCAACGATCGTCGTCCTCATCCGTCGCCAGCATCATCGCCTCGTCGTCGTTCTCATCTGAAGCCATCACCACTCAACTATACAAACAAAGTCAAGCCATTCAATTGACGCAACATCAGAGCTAGAGTGGCAGAGAGCGAGCTGGTGGTGGAAGCGAAGGATGCAGGATGAAAGAAAAAAATGTTTAAATGAAAACCCGTAGCCAGCCGTCGAGATTTACTCACAGCTTGTTACGACGATACAGTAGTTAAACTTAAAAACCGCAATAACATTGTTTTCGTTTCGCTATTTTTGCTCTTGCCACCAGTATTGTTATCCATTTGCTGGGTGCAGAAAACGCCAGTAGTATCAGAACAACTGACGCGACCGACTACTAATACTACTGCCACTCCTTGCTCCACTTAATCACTCATCTGTAAATCTATTCCATTGTTAACATTCAGTGAAGATGCAAAGGAGACATCGGAGACCGACAGAGAGAGAGAGAGAACATTTTCTTTTCTATGGATTTCTTAAAGACGCCACGAAGAGGACGAACGTTAAAATGGTCTTTATTTCTCGCAAACAACAAGGAAGCATGTTCGTGGAGGTAGGTATGATAAGTGGTGGTCCTAATGTGGGGGTGGTCTTATGATTGGTGACATAATCGTGGGAAATGTGTCATTATTAATTGTGTGATTATTATGGCATGTGGCCATTTTCGAAAGATGTCCTTGAAAGAAAATAGAAAATAAATAGAAAACCTTGATGTATTTGCAATTTGAGGCTGACAGGCGGTCTTACTTAGCGTTAAAAATATTCGTCATAGTTGTCGCAACAAACACATCTAGGAGGCAAAAGATTTTAATGGCTATTAACCCCACATTCTAGTTTGTTTATGAGGAAAAAACCCCAACTATACTTATATATACTGAAAATGTAATAGCGCTCAAAGTTAAGCACGCCGAATAATTAAATAAATTCCTGCCTCCATGGTGGACCTAATGTGAAGCTGGCCTGGCTAAAGGAGTGCTTACCTTAGCAGTTACGTCAATAGGCCAAGACCAATTCAAGAGCTAAAGAATTAGATAATTCAGCACATTAACAACATTGAACCTCCATTATGTCTTAGATACATTGCAAATATGGACCATCGGATAGAGGAGCCGACATTTTGTAAGACTCATTATTGTCAAAGATCCTTCTATTATAATAGCAACTATTAAGACAATTCTCTAAAAATTGTTTGTTTTATTTAAATTTCAAATCGTGGGTTTAAGTTGGACCACTCTTTAGCATACGACCTCATGAGCGACGCAAACCCTTATCTACCGAAGATGGCCATATTTGACAATCTTTTGATATAGCACCCGTAGAAATGAGGTTTCGAACTTGAAGCTCTGCCGCAATAAAGAGAAAACTTTAAATTCGATCTACCTTAAATAAAGCATTGAGCGCTAAGTCACACCTACTCGTAATGGGTGATCCAAGTAGAGGTACTTTTTTCAACAGCCTTTTTTTAACAGATCACGTATGAGTCGTGTCATGCTGTCATGTTATTTTTGTTAAGTATTGTTTGGCATTTCATCACGTAGAGACTTACGCCTGAACAACGTTTACAAATCGTTCAACTTTATTACGAAAATTTACGTTCTGTGAAGAAAGTTTTTCGTGCGTTTTCGAGCCAAATTTTGTTCAGCGATGAGGCCCTCAATAGGTATGTACGAGTAAACAAGCAAAATTGCCGCATTTTGGACGAAGAGCAACCAGAAGATGTTCAAGAGTTCGTCCAGAAAAAACAACGGTTTGGTGTGGTTTGTGGGCTGGTGGAATCATCGGTCCATATTTCTTCAAGAATGATGCCGGTGAGAACGTAACCGTGAAGATCGTGATCTCTGTGACATTTGGTTCAACAAGACGGCGCCACTTCCCACACATCGTATAAATCAATGGATTTATTGAGAGAACACTTGGGCCGGTCGATTGGCCACCAAGATCGTGTGATATCACACCGTTAGACTTTTTTCTGTGGGGATATGTGAAGTCTAAAGTTTATGCGGACAAGACCGTTTCGATTCAGGCCTTGGAGCAAAACATCTCGCGTCTCATTCGCCAGTTACCAGTCAAAATGCTCGAACGAGTCATCGAAAATTGGACTCAATGGATGGACCATCTGAGACATAGACTCGGCCAACATTTGAAAGACATAATCTTAAAAAAATTAATGCCAACGAATGTTATTTCAAATGATAAAAAACATTCCCCATTCAATTTGAACTTTTTGTGTTTTTTTCTTTAAAAAAGTAGGGAACCTCGAAATGGATCTCGCGTTATAACTGAAATACTGAAATATATGTATTTGAAAGCCCCTTCCACTCTAGATGTCACCTATTAATCCCGACCATGCTGAAGCTGTAGACTGATGTGAGAAATTTAAGAGTAGTGTGGGCTACCTCTATGTTAGTCCCGTGTGATTTAATATTTTTTTAATTATTCAGCCCGATTCTGAATGACTATTCCCTGCGAATTTTTTCTCTATTCCCTGTTCCCCTAAATAGAATCTCTCAAGAAGTTTTTTCACTTTTCCCTTTTTACTCATTCTAAACGAACTTCGAAAAAGGGAAAAACTTCCCCGGGAAAAACTTCCTCGGGAAAAACTTCCCCGGGAAAAAAAAGTAGGTATGCTGAATATCAAAAAAGGGAGAATGCGGCACAAATTTTGGAAAAAATTCCGCCAAAAAGTAGCAAGGGAGTTCTGCCAAAATATGTAAGTATAGGGTGATCCATCTGGATGTATTATTTTCACTCTGTTGGTGGACATCACAGAAACGTATCATCCGCCTCGTTTAAAACGTTGAATCGGAAACTAGAGGTATTTTTCAAAATAAAAAAATACTAAAATTCAAATAAAGTGTGGAATCTTTATTGTTCATACGAAAGCACATTTTATGCCATTTATTTTTTGAATATACTTTCCTTCAAATGTTGGCAACTGTAATATGGAAATTAGCGTTCGACGAAAAACAAGAAGATCCGCTGTTTTCGACTACAATTGTGTTCAGTGATGAGGCCCATTTCTGACGCAAGGGCAACGTTAATAAATAAAATTGCTGCATTTGGGCTGAAGAGAAACCAGAAGAGGTTCAAGAGGTGCCTTTATATCTAGAGAAAACCACAGTTTGGTGCGGTTTATGGGCTGGTGGTATTATCGGTCCGTATTTTTCAAAAATTATGAAGGTCGAAACGTAACTTTTAATGGTGTTCGCTATTGCTCTATCATATCGGACTTTTTACTACCTGAATTGAAGCCCGTATTCTTGACAATGGATTTAGTGAGAGGTTATTTCGAAGAGCAGCTAATTTCGCATTTTTCACCGGTGAATTGGCCGCCTAGATCGTGTGATATCACACCTTTAGACTTTTTTCATTGGAGCTACGGAAAGTCCAATGTCTTTGCTGACAATCCAGCTATGATTCAGGTCTTGGAAGCTAACATTACGCGTGTCATTCACGCCATACCGGTCGAAATTGCACCCTCAGAATGGACACCCTGACACTTGAAAGGAATTATATTGAAAAAAATAAATGGCATAAAATTTACTTCAAATGAATAAAAAAGATTCCACTCTTGATTTGAGTTTTAATATTTTTTTATTTTGAAAAAATATCTCTAGATGGATCACCCTATATTTAATATTTTTCGTTCACCATCTAAAAGTCACGATGTCATTTGCAAACAAAACAAAACGTTTTCAGAGAATTATATTAATATTTTTCATTATGATAGAAGGATCTGTAACAATTATGTTTGAAACAAAATATCGGCCAAATCGTCACAGCTTTTGTGGCATAAATCTATCCAATGGTCACAGCTGTGGTGGCATAAATGTATTTTCAATGAATCTGAGACATCCTTTAGCTCTTGGATTGTTCTTGGCGTCAATAACGCACACATTTTCTTTTAAATATCCGCAAAGAAAGAAGTCAAACGGTGTCAAATCACATGATCCTGGCGGAAAGGTAACAACAACCTCGCCATTGTTTCGTTGGCTGTTTGACACCATCCTGTTAGAACCACATATCGTCCAGGTCCACATTCTCAATTTCTGGCCACAAGAAGTCCGTTATCATCTTCAATAGCGAACCTTATTCACGGTAACTGCTTGGCCGGCCCAATGACTCCACCAGCCCAGCCCAAAAACCGCATCAAAGAGTCACTCTTTGTGGATGCATCGGCTTACCGACAATAACTGTTGGATTCTCATTTGCCCAAATGCTGCAAGTCTGTCAGTTAAAAAATTCACTGTGGACACATTTGGTCGATTATGCAGACCAAAAAAAAATTATATTTTAATTTGAGCGCCCATTTTCGAAAAAGGCTTCGAAAATCTTAACGCGCTGTTTAATTGAGTACCCCTTCATGGTTGAATTTGACTAATGCTGAAAAGAAAGAAATGTAAAATTAAGCTGGACAAAAAACTTGAAGTAAAGTGTGACTCACAATAAACATCATGCATTATGGTTGAAGCACCCTCTGCAATGCACAAATGGCGAAAATGCGAAGGCTTTTTAGGTATAGGCGATCAAGAAGTATGTACGACTGCACAAGGAGGTACAAAACCTCAAATTCGATGCCACGACAGCCGGTTCTATGCACCGGATCGACCCGAAGGAGGAATTCTTCGGCCAAGGGCTGTCACCTCGGCACTATGTGCCGGTACAAAAACAACAACAACAACAAAACCTCAAATTCTAGTAAAGGCCCCAATATGGAGCAGTAATGGCAAATGGAAAACTACATTTTTATATGGTTATTTTATAGTTTTTTTTTTGTTTAAGTTCACTTTATTAACTTTGTAATTTTGCAACTTCATACAAATAATTTGCAAATTGCTAGCAAAACAAAACAGCTGACGCGAAACAGCTGATTTCGAATAATCGAAATTCTCTCTCTCACTTTTACTCTTCTCCCTGTTTGTTTAGAATAGGAGGATTTTATTCGCGGGAAAAATAAGCTGCCCGCGAATAATCTCCCGGGAAGTCTTTAGAATTGGGCTGATGTTGTTTTGCTGAAATTGGATAAAACGTTTGCTTTGTTATAACCATTTACCGTAGAATCCGTATTGCTTATGCTCGCTATCCTTTCCTAGCTAGATGAACGCTTCAGCCAAATTAAACTTCAATTGATGTCAAAGAAAAAACGATATTTCGTTCATCAGCAACGTGTGTACAAATATTGAGAGAACTTTTAATTTCTCAGCTTTCTACAACTAAGAGTTGGTGACCCTTCATTTGTGGAATACTTTTCCTACTCTTGTGTACTTGAAATCTTTACACCTACCTCGTCTAATCGCAGAAAGTCTGTCATGTAGTGGTCATAAATGTCCTGTCGCTGCTGCGAAAAAAAACTTTGTTCGAAAATAAAACATCAAGCAATTGTTGTTAACCTAGTGTATAAATACATAAATAAATATGTACAAATATATATTTGTCTGTATATATTTATACATCAGTATGGTTAAAAAGACGACGTCATTTAAATATGGTTCGTTGTTGTTGTTGTTTCATTCCCCATCACCTCATCGCCGTCCGATCTTTTGGCGTTATATGAATATTTCCGCTTCAATAAGTTTTTCTTACTTGTCTTTTTATCTGCTGGCCGCCTCTTATGGCTTGGTGGTATTTAAACTGGCCGGGGGTACAAATTGATACGAGCTTCAAGGAAATGAAGAGCGCCAACGTATACATAATGTCCTTTTTGAGCTCCTTCTCCCCCCCCTCCTTCCCGTGTTGTGTAATGTTTCTTGTGCTTTTTAGTATCCGAGTAATAATAAATATTTATAAATTGATTTCATATTTTATGGTTTATGTTTGGTGTTGCTTGACTTTCTGATGAATGGACAAACGACCAAACCCGAGTAGGGGAATCAAGAAAAACTACCCTGAGACACAAAATGTAAACATTGTGAGGGAAAGCAAGAATTTATGACTTACGATGAGTCAGTGAAAAGAACACCAAGCAAAAAATATTTCATATTTTAAGAATTAGCAAAAGATTTATTTGCCGTATATTCTGGTATACTCGTAAATGCAAAGAGGGATTTTAAAGGTTTAGGTTTTTAAGCCAAATAGTATGCTATGGTTATTTTTTATAGCTCAGCAAAATGTGTGTTGGCTTACTTTTAAGCTGAAAAGTAGGCTTTGGAAATTATAATGGAAGAGATTTTTTACAAAAAGGGGAATTGATAAGTGAAAGGTATGCAATAAAAGAGATATAAAGTTTCTAATTAAATTTTTTAAATTATTATTTATTCAATAATAATATAGTTATAGGGATTATGAAATGGTTGTGGTTTTAATCATTGTAAAGACATTTTTTTTCTTAATCGGACGTTGTGGAATTTAAATAAGTATATGTGACAGCGCATAGAGAAAGGGAACTAAGGGTAAAAATTTTTTATTTTTTTTTTCTTTTTTTGGTGTGGACAACATCTGAGCATCGAATGAGATCGATCCCATGCCCCAAAAGTGTTCCCTCCAAGAGATATGTGCGAAAGTGAAGTCGACGATTCTAAGCGCAAATAGAAAGGGACCTAATCTTTAAAATGGCTCTCCTGAACAAAACTGTTTTTTTTTTATTTTAGGCCCCTTTCTAATTTGCGCGTCACATATGTTGTTGGAATCGCATTAAAGGTTTGGTCATCAAAATATAACTGTCGGTTTCTTAATATGGTTGTATGTGAATAGTAATATCGTTGTAGGAATCATAATGTAAAGGAATTTAAATATTGTTCCAAAAATTGTTACATAGTAGTGAGGAATTATAATATCGTTATCTGCGGTCATAGCATGGTTGAGTGATATTTAGACAGAATTGTGTGGAATCATGAGAAGGTTAAGCGGGATCATATTATTATTGTTCTTATGTTGATATGTATCGTTTTATGTTAAAGTGTATCATACAATAGTTGTGGGGTGTGGTTAAATTGTAATATAGTTTAAGGAATCATGCTTTTGGTTAATATGGTAGCGGGAATATTAGTATAATTTATAATATAGTTGTTTGAGATCATAGTAGTTGAGTGGGATAAGAATATGGTTCCGGGTATCTAAACATGGTTGTGCGAAATCATTATATGGTTTAGTGGGATGTAAATATATTAAGGACATGGCTGGGGGGATCTTACTATTTTTTAAGGAGTTAGGCTATGGTTTTGGGGATTACTATGCGGCTTTTGAAGTCTCAATATGGTTGTGGGTACCAATACGGTTGTGTGCACATATAAAATGGTTGTTGGAATCATACAAGTCTTGTGAAAGATATACTATGGCTGTGGGAATTGTAATGTTGTTCTTAGGGAGCATACCATGGTTGTTTAGGATCGTGCTAGTCAAGTTGAGTCATAATAGGGTTCCAAGGATCATAACGTGTTTGTGCTGGATTATAATTTAGTTGAGTGGAATCTTAGGATGGTTGGGTAATATCATAACATTGCCATGAAGGATCTCATAGTGATTTTATTTTAAATATTTAGAATCATAGTATGATACTTTTGATAGTATATATGTATGATAGTATGATAGTTTATGGTTGCCACAACTATATTCCCAAAAATATGATCTGGTTCTAAACCATATTTTAATGCGTGTGGGGAGGATTTAGGACAGCTTTGAGTATTTAGCTTGAGTATTCAATGAAAATAAAATCGTATAAAAAGCCGAAACCGTATGACGGCAGAGTTTAAATGTTCAAAACTAGGTTTGTACTCGTACTAGAATCGCCTCACATCCAAAGAGTAGGTGGTATAATTAATTTATTATCCCGTTTGCAATATCAAGAGATATTGATCAGAGATCCTATAAAGTAACAAACATGTCCGTCCTTCCATGTGTGGACCCATTGCAAGTATGACGGACCATATCGGTCTATGTTTTAGAAAAGCCCCCACACAAAGGTCCCTCCCGATTTGAGGTCCTGCCGCTCTAGGAGCCAAAAATTACACTGCTTTTGTATGCTACGATATGAGGGACAAAAAGTTAACTCTAACATGTTGAGTCCGACCTTGCTAAAGCTTCGGACAGAGGTGCTTAATCTTCTGAATTGCAAGGTAGTTTAGTGGTATCTCAGAGTCAGCCACTACTGACTTTAATTTTTGCAATATTTTTTAGATTATTAGGATATGTGTCCTCTGACACTAGGTGCCAAAAAACGGGTTTGGACTTAAGAGTGGATTCTGGTACTTAAAAGGGTGTAGAATAAGATAAAATGAGTTAGATTTCTGATTAAAATTTATTTACCCTATAAAAACATACAAAATGAACTTGGAAAATCGATAAAAATGAGAAAAACATTTTTTTTTGATTTTTTGGTTTTAAATTGTTTTTTTCTCAGCTTTCGAATTTTTTTGAGTTTGGACCTTTTTTTCGGTGTTTCATGATCAGGTATTTGATTTTCTTCCGTTTGACAATTTCAGTTTATTCTTTTTGTGGCGCTTTGGCTTTAGCTTTCTTTTCTCGTGATCCGGTGCTTCTATTTTTTTCTTTCTGGCAGTTTCAGATTTAATTTTCGATTTTTTCTCCCTTTGGGTTCACTCGGTTTAGGAGCTACAAAATCCCGTTTCTGTGAATCAGTACACAAGACCCTGACATTCTCATACAAAAACCATTTGCGATCTGTCGATAAACCGTTTGGTAAAATAAGCAGAGGTAATTCGTTTGGTAGCTCAGCAACAATAGAAGAGGTATTGTCACACTAAAAGCGATAAAAGTACTTCACCACATAGGCATTACAGCACCCAATCATAACTATCCATACCAAATCACATCTCCTAACTGAAGGTGTGTTCACAGTGATAATGCGTTATAAAACTTTAAATGTTTTTTTCTCAAAACTACATTTTCACACACTTTTCTCGGAGAAGGTCGCATATAGTAAAATAGATTTTTATCCACGTTTTTCCTAATCCAATTAATATTCATGTCTAGAAAAGCGCGCCTCAACCACCTTTAAAATTAAAATGATGAAACACTTACTGCTCTACCTTTATTTTTGGTACTGCATATTTGGTGCGTAAGATTTTTTAAAAATTATTCTTTTACAGTATTATATTTACAGTTACAAACTTCAAAAGGTTGCTTTTCTATTAAATTATTATTGGTTATTAATGACATTTTCCGTTGACCCTATTTTTTTTGTCCGTATTTACGGTTTATATGTTCTTTTTTAAATGTCGATGAACAACAACCATCTATATATAAGTATAAAGGCCCGACCGATCCCTCAACGCCTTTACAATAGGATGAGGTCTTGAAAAAATCCCCGGTGCTCATAGTACGACAGAATCTCCGACCAGGCTTTGTACCTAAAGTTACTCCCAATTTCAATCACATAGGACCAGGGGCGTGGAAACCACTCGCAGCAGCAATTTTTAGGCGTCAATTAAGTACATTCCACCAGATACTTTAAAATGTAAACAATTAGTGAATACTAACCTGACGATTAGAAAAGTCAAACTTATAGACGAACTAATGCTTGCGAAACATGCAGAGCACAGCACTGGCCATCAGATACAACGATTCCCGTGGTATCTAGATCTATGATGCCGTCTCCAAGTTGATAATTACATAAGAAGCACTGCCGATTCTGTCCTGCTGTATCCGAGCTGAATACCCGACTTGGATATTTCTTATACTAAATAAAGGGTGGGCCTATTATATATTTAATATTAAAAAATTTTAAATATAAAAGTACTTATATTTTTTTTTTCAAATTTCTTGTTTTATTGCCATTTAATAATGGCACACCATTCGAGGCCTTTTCGCTTCGCCAAATGGACTGAAGATTGTTCAGCAGGAGATAGAGAATTTTAACGAAAAATATTGTTTTCAGATTAGGCTCATTTTCATCTCGGTGGCAATGCCAATAAGCAAAATCGCCGCATATGGGGTATAGAGAACTTCATACGTGACTACTGTGAAGCCAATACATTCGAAACAAGTCAGTGGTTCGTCTGGATTGTAGGCTGGCGGCATAATTGTACCATTTTTCTTCGAAATGAAATTTTGTTTCCAAAAATTCATGAAAATGACATGGACGATAGACGGGGCCACATTTCGCACAACCAACGCAACTATCTATCCAACTTTACGCGCTGTTTTTCAAAATCGAATAATCAGCCGAAATTGTAAGATCAATTGGTCGTCTCAGAGCTGTGATTTGGATTATTTTCTGAGGGGACCCTTGCTTGAGTCCCATTTAGATGAAACATATTCTAGTAAATGCACTTTACACACTACTCCTTTGGCAATCCAAGCATTAAGCCGCACTTGCAACCTGGCAACAAAACTGACTAGGGCTAAAAATGCGACAGTGGAGAACAACCTTCGGAACTTCAGATAAAATTATACATACATTGAATATACATTGAATTAAGCTCCCAAAATTTCCACGATAAGTGGACAATCGAAGAAGGCATGTAGCCAGTCCTCGCGCATGACTCATTTCAACTGACTGCCTTACAAAGGCTAAAAGTTTTTTTGAAACTGTAAGATATTACGAGTATGCAAAAAAAAAGGAAAAATCTGAATTTCGCCCGACAAAGCAAAACTAACGAATGACTCTGTATGTCGAACACTCGCTTGCGTCCCTTCTATATGAGAAAGACTTGAGCAGCCGATCAATGCAGACCAAATTCTCAACAACCCAATAATCAGGCAGAATTCCTAATCTGACAAGCAAACCGACTAGGGCTAGTGAAATATGCGCTAGTGAATGACTGAAAACGAGACTAGTGCTCCGAGTTCTCTTAAGCAAAAATAACTGAAATAATAATCGGAGTCAAAATCGATATTGATCCCAAAAAAACTATCATAACCTCAGTCCAGATAAGATACACTCTCGCAGCAGTCGAGCAGCATTGTCATGCTGCTCGTAAGAATAATCACACACCATACAACTTCCATATCAAGAGTGGTTATATGTTAAAATGGTGGGCCTCTGCAGAGAGTGTGTAGGGCACTAGTGAGCATGCAAAAAACACAGCCCTTTTGCACAAAAGTATCTTACGATACCCGACAGCTAACTCCATTGTTTCATAGCTTACGGAAGCTTCGTTAGTGGCTTAGGAAACAACCGAGCGTGAGGGTACTTGACCTTTACCAAGGACCTGGCTCCACTCTTGCAATTCGGCGTATCTAAAACGCTGTTTAATTTTTCGCGCAAACCGACAAAATGTGAGTGACCCATGGGTAAAATATTAGGATAATTTTATTAAAAAGCTTGATTCGGCTACTAATGACGTTCGTCCGGTACGATTGTTGACTGTACCCTTTTAATAACAATAATATTTCGAATGAACGCTAGAGGCCATATACATACACATTTCAACACTTCAATTAAATCAAGTTTTTAGGTAGTCCAGCGTGTCCTTTTTTATAGTTCACCAAACAAAAAAACAAACGTTGATTGCATCTGTGGCTTTTAATTAACCCCTTAACTTTTATCACCTCGTTCTTTCCGCGTCCTCGGCCAGGCATTTTAATTGAATGCCTTCATAATTTTTCAACATAAAACTCGATATTATAGCATCCTTTGGCTCATTATATCCTAGATGCCATTAGAAACGAGTGTCTAAGTATGTATGTGTGTATATGTATCGGTATTGTTCTTAGCCATACTTACCACGATGCCATTAATAGTCCATGTCAAATTAGCAGCTGGTTTAGAGTATTTAATTGAGCAATTGCCGTCAACCAAATCACCAATACGATAACGTGGCTGAATGCCCGTTACGCTCGCTTGCTCATCGGGTAATTCTAGGCACCGGAAAAAAATACGGCGCCAGCAAATGTCAGGGCACGATTGGAAGGGGAAAAGAGAAAGAGAGAGAAAAAAAGTGTAAATGAGCAATGTTAATTCACATACAAAAAAAATTAGAGGAAATTATCAATTTTTTTCGTTTCTACAGGATGGTGTTTGTGGTGTCGTTGCAGTTGTAAGCGTACACTCAGAGAAAAAATGTATGTTGAAACTCTTAATACTGTCTAAAAAATTTTTCATGTCCTTTGCAGCACTCGAAAAGGTTGGTCAAAAATAACGTGTCGACGGTCCAAAAGATGTTTCTTAATATCCTTAGGACCATCCTTCATAGAACACTTCTCACTATGACACAGTTAGCAGTCGAAAGGGGACTTGAGGTAACCAAGAACGATTTTTTTCTGTTTACCGGTAAATAGAAAAATCCCAAATGTAAGATCTACTTCCTTAAGGGAACACTAAAATCTCCTTGGCAGTTACTGTAAAATCTCTAGTTGTATTGCTGGACAATAAGTTTAATATCCAGCCCTTCATTATATACGATGTGGAAAAGATTACAGTGCCACTGTTTATATGATTGATAGAGTGCAATGAGAAAACAGCCGGACCTTCTGACTTGCATTTTTATACCCTATACCACACTGTAGTTCAGGGTATTATGACTTAGTGCGGTTGTATGTAACACTTCCAAGGAATAGAAAAATATTCTCCATTTTAGGTATACCGACCATTTCGAAATCACTATCCGATTTCATTTAAAGATGAAATTCCTTCCGTCCGTCGCTCCATTTATTGTTGCAATCAAAGTACATATCGCCAGTATGAACCGATTTCCATTAAACTTGGTAAGTTGTTTGGTTTTGAATCAATTATGAACCCATTTGAAATTGTTTTTTCCTTTCAGATCCTGCAGCTCTAGAAGACACATTTTACAAAGATTCCGGCTTAATTTTATACAAAGCGTTATGAGAAAGTAATAACCTCTGAAAATTTGAACATCACACGGCTCCACAAAGTTTCTCTTCTATTTTAGATACTACAGCTCTCGTGGTCGCACAGTAAGCCCGATTACGATCAAATTGTGCGTGAAACATTGTAAGCGTCTAATAATTAGATCTGATAAAACTAGGCCATATAGGAACATATTTTCTTAAAGCTATCATAAAAATTTCCACCCCGACATTAGACCGCTGTAGAAGCAACATATTGCATTCGAATAAGACCATATTCTGAATGGATTGTACCATAAGGTTCTATGTTTTCAAATGGCTCGCGCATAATGATCTTTCCCAGTTTGATTTCCTGCCTTCCTAAGGGAAACATCAACTCTAATCATTCTAAAGCTCCAGATAGAGACGCAAAATGTTCTTAATGGAAGAGTAGTGTAGGGTTTCTCATAGTCGCGCCCGAGTTTAGGCTGTCTTACTAGTCCTCTAAAAGAATATTGCTGTAGAAAGACCTATAATATTGTACAATATGGTCCAGGGAAAACGCACAACGTCTACTGCCTTCAATGGAATTTTTCATATATTGACGCAGGCGCATAATCTTCTGAATAGCGTAGTAGAGCATGATATCTCATAGTGGGCCACACCCGAATTTGGCCTGTCCACTTAAGTCCACTAAAGGAATATTACTGTAGAAAGACCTATAATATTGTATTATATAAGTATGGTCCAGGGAAAACGCACAACCTCTCACGCCTTTAATGAAATTTTACATATATTGTAGATAAACTGCTTCAAAAACTTCAGTAATATTAAGAGAGCTTCTTCAATGGCCGATTACTGATTATGGTTACAGTGCAACCCTATGAAGCCTGGTATTATGAGCCTTAGTAGTGCGATGGAAGTGTGCACGACTATCGTGCCAGTAAACCCAGCTTAAACCATGGGTAAAAACATCTAACATTTTTTTTAGAGCTGGGTTTCCGCCTCGTAAATACCGCTGACTTTCGAGTAAGAGGTTTATCTCTAAACCATGTAAGAACTGTTCTATATTAGCCGTTTGGATGAGCCGGTGTTAAACAGCAGATCACGATCATTGAATATAACAATTGAATCGGGTCAGGTCACTGATTTGATAAAAGTTTCCATTTGTTCCTTAATATGATGTTGTGGGACTTAGGTACTCCAGACTTTGTCAATAACATATATCGACCATACTCTCATATTAGACAATGAATGTATCTAAGGAACTTCTGGTGAAACGATCTTTATTCATTAAATTCGTCATCTTTATTTATATACTGACGACCCATAATTAAATAATCAGCAGTGCTTCGGGGAAAAGTTAAAGGATCTGTTTCCATAGATAATGCAGCGGAGATTAGGCACTACTGTGTGTCTATTAAACTTGACATCTGCCCAACTTGACAAACTGCCGACAAAAAAGGATAATGATGTGACTCAGCAGATCTACAATGATCTTATTTACTCGATCGAACAACAGTGGCACACCACAGAACTGTAAAACAGACTAGCTAGCAGGGCTCGGATTCCAGGAGATCATGAATCTGTTGCCATGCCATTTGCAACATACGACGATCGAGATGCCCCCATAGTAGTTACCAAATCGGTCATTAAGAGTAAATTCGAGTTCGATGGCAAGATCGCTGGTTTGTCGATCGATAGCACATTAGGAAATCTGCTCCTACATGACGAAGGAAAAAAGGGGGAGGCGGGCTCCTAGAGTACGTTTTTGAATACTTTCAAACCAGGTGATCAGGATTCATCAACTACTACTGATAATCAGTTGAAGTTCAAGTTGTCTTACTACATTTAAAAAATACGAAAGGGTCGGTCCACCAACAAACAGAGCGGAAAGAAAAACTTTTAATTAACTTTACTGAAAATCAGGCACGTTCCGTACAGTTCCAGCAGTAGGTAATGCTCAGATTAATGCACAGACATAAGGACATGAAATATTTTAGTGGACAATTAAAAAAAAACAAAACAAAAACACATCAGGAACAACATGGTATGCTGCACTTTTTAATTGCCGGACAAGCCCTCTCTGCAGATCTTTTATTCTCTTTAAACACACCCAGTTCAAATGGCGCGCTTTCTTCGTGTGAATGTCGAAGCAGATCCCTTATAGACGAAAATGACTGCACAAGCGTACAGATATTGTTTTTATAACAACAGCCCAGAGTACTGGCCTTTGTGTGGTTAATGTTACCATAATTAGTCGAGGTATCACTGGAATGATATTTTCCAATCCCAAAGGTTAGAGATCTCCTCTTGATGACAAGTCCATATGTGGTGGAAAGCCACAGTGGTTCGGTAAAACATAGGCTTTGAAGGGCAAACAGGGTCTGATCAATAAATAACCAGCTTAGACTGATGTAATGATGTAAAAAGCCAAAAAAAAAACAGATCTCGACAGTCAGGATCACTACGGTAACCAGCATAGTTAGGATAACTCCTTGTATTGAAATTGCCAAATCATTCCTTACAATCTCTGGCCATGCATGAATGTATATATCATCTTAAGTCTTGATATGATGTGAAAGTGAAGATCATCCCAAGTGACCAGATCCCCACTAAAGAGTACGAGTAGTAAGTTAGGGAGTTGCTTCTCCAATATTTGAAGGCAAAGTCATTTTCACTCTGATAACAGGTCAAGGAACGCATAAGAATACAAAGGTCTGTCGATCAAGCCCGAATCAGAAATCTTGAATGCATGAATGCTCGAGTTGTATTTTACTCAAGATTTCTAAATCCGGGTTGAGTCCACTTAAAATTGAGTTTTCTAGCCTGCAGCACCAAAAATGGCAAGCTTCATACCGCTGGTTTTGATAAAACTGGATCATTTCAAACCAGCTTCTATCGATTCGAGAAGAATAGATATATTATAATTCCATTGTCCAAACGAGCCTTTTCATAACTGCAGATTTACTGCTCGAAATTGGTGTTAAGTGGTATCAAGGACCTTGTTGTTAAGTACACAAGTGCCCTAAGGCTGCATCATTCAAAGGAGCTTCCACCTATTCGGGAAGAATAAATCTACATCGTCCAAACGAGATTAAAAAGCGGTGAAGCACCTTCATATTTAGAACATGGCCGCTTTTTGGTCAATACGTCTTCAAACTTTGGGAGAGTGGATTGTATAGATATATACAATATATTTATCTGCATGTGATTTTAGGAAAATGGCAAAAGTAATGCAGTATGGCATTAGAAATTAAGAAATCACTAAATCAAAACAAAAACCGTGGATTCACTTCGTCGTTTTAAAAGAAAATCCTAACCAACGAACCATCAGCAGTGGCATATATCATTTAACGATCATTTTCCTCTGAGTGTACAAAATCGTTTAATCAAAATGAGGGTAATTGTGGTTATTGCAACTGCGGAAAAAAACGAACAAAATCATCGACAACCGACAAAAAAGCCCCGAAACTTTTAAAAGGAATACCACAAAAATTCATTTGTCTAATTAATTTGTGTGCTGTGTTTTTCCCATGCAGCAGCTCCAAGCAGCATTCCCGAAACAATCCTTTTCCTGCTGGTCCTTTTAACACACGCACACAAATTTTCCACATCCTATGCTTTCGCATTAGGAGCAGCCAGCCAACACTTGGCCAAAGCTTGTAACGCTCGTCCGTTTGGAGGATGGATAGATGGATGTGGAAATGGATGTTTTGCATGTGCTTATTTCGTTGGTATACTCACCTACAACCTCCATTTCGCCGGAAACCATGGCTGTTTGAAATGATGGCGCCTCAACGGATATTTCACAAGTGAATTTGCCCGAGATATTAAGAGGTACGGCCAATAAAACGACATGACTTTGATTGGAAAGATTACGCTGAAAAGAAACAAAAGAAACGAACGAATGAGCAAATTACGGACTGAATAGCAAAACGAAAATGAAATATGAACAAATTCTATGAATGTTTTAATGATGGTTGGGAGAGCGGGAAGAAGATGGGAAAATCAGCTTCACCAACAGGAGTTTGAGGTGAAAATAAAAACCAAATGGATTTTTTTTGTTTTCTGTGCTTTTGGCTTTGCGTTTTTTCTCTACTGTTTTTTTTCATTCAATACTGCTGCTTTTGAGTTATAATTTCTTTTATTCACCCGCTCCTGAAAAAATGCAAATTGCAAGTCATGAAAATTAGAATTCCGGTAGTTTTACCCGGACTGGACGGCCAGCAACGGAACGAAACAAAAAACTCAGCCCATTGAGTGCTCGAGCGTAGGCACTGCTACTGCTGCTGTGGTCTTGGCGGTTTCTTTCATTATGTAGAAATGAACAAAGGAGGTGAAACTTTAGGTGTTTCACTACCACAGCAGTCATAGCGAAGAGGAATAAAATACCCTGAAATTGATGATGAATAATATATAATCATTTTTTTTTGCTTCTTCATCATCTAGGTTTCGTTTCTCGTCTTTTTCTGTAATGAGTTTTTATGTGGCTTTTCTCCCTTTTTTGCACGCCCTCCTCCCCCTCTCCTACTCCCACTAGAGGCCATTGGCTGTTGATATCAGGTGATGCTGGCGTTGGGCCAGGGGAATTTGTCCCTGCCATAGGACCTCTAGGGTCCGAATACACATTGTGTTGAAATCACAGATTGTAGGTGTAATATATTGACCATTTGCTACGTGCTACACATTATTTATATGGGTTTGTGTTGTATTTATTGGTTTTTGTGATATTTATGAATTTCCATGATTAGTTTTGTGGTCTGGGGGTTGTGCTGCTTTTGGTTAGGGTAAGTAAATTACTTGTCATTATGTCTGGAAGGTACAGTTCTAAAGGGTTGTCCAAACATAATGCACGATGTTAATTGTGAGTCACACCTTAAAGTCAAATTTTTTGCCGATTTTACACATTGGTTGACAATTCAATCATGGAGTGGTAAACAACTGAGCAGTGCGTTAAGATTGTTAAAGCATTTGACGCGATGCATTTCGTGAACTTCCAGATTTTTTTGGCCAGCATAATAGACCAAATGTATTCACAGAGGATTCGTTGAAAAAACAGAATTGCCGCATTTTAGCAACTGAGAATATAAGAGTGTTGAAAAGCCGATGCATCCACAAAGAGTGATACTTCGGCGCGGTTTATGGGCTAGCGCGCGAAAGCAGGTCATAAAGGAAAAAAAATTCCTACATGGTAATTTTGGACTATCAGGTTGGCTACAGTGATGTTGGTACTACTCAATGTTAACTATACCGACGAGCAGCTGTTCATTTCATTCGTTATATTTCAGGTCTAACGCGGTAGTATTTTGTTCGTTGTGCATGTAGCCGATAAGGCTACAAATTAGTCTTGTCATCGAAGATATGTATTGGTGTTGTGTGCACATGAAACAAATATTTTCAATATGGAACTTGTTCCAGGGGGTATGTACTAATTAAAAAACTTTAATATTATTATTGAATAATTAATTATAAATGTTTTTTTTTTTTTAAATAACCAACACTCAGGGGATGCCCCCTATACATGCGGTGCATTGCGTTGGCGAGTGGAAAGTAAAGGATCGGAGGGGGGAAAGAGGGAATAATGTTTATTGACACTTGTCTTGAACTTCTGGATGTCGCAATTAGTGGGAAACACATTTGCCGGAAGTCGATTCCACATACGGACTGTACGAGCGAAAAACGAATTTGATCTGTAGTGTATAGTGCGGTCAACTGGCCAATCGATAACAAACGGGTGTGAATTCCTAGAAAGTCGCGTATCCCTGCCGAACATCCTCACGTCAGGAATAAGGCGACGGATGTCTGATGAACACACACCATGAAAGTAACGATAGAACAGCGTCACGCAACCCACATTCCGACGATGATCAAGGGAAACAATAGAGTTGGATACCCTACTGTCACCTATCAGCACCATCGCTCTCCTTTGAACACGGTCAAGTAGCTCCAAGGATGATTTTGGAGCACCTGCCCATATATGGGAGTTGTATTCCATCTTCGGCCTGATGTAAGTTGTATAGATATTGAAAAGATCAGAAGGAGTGAAATATTTCTTGCACTGCTTTAAAAAGCCTATGCACTTGAGTGCTTCTTTCGACACTTCGAATACATGTCTCGCCCAACGAGCGTCACATTGTATTTTCATGCCCAGAACATCAAGAGCTTCTGATTGTTCAATATCCGTACCATCGATAGAAATTGACGATATTGTTGGGTCAGCGAATCGCTTGTGAGACAACAAGCAGCACTGTGTCTTACGCGCATTAAAATCTACTCTATTCACTCGACCCCATTCGGAAATGGCCAGTAAATCCCGGCCAAGTGTCTCATCCATAATTCGCCTTTTGTCTTCAATATCTTGAAGACTCGGCCTACGGTCGAATGAATATGAATGACATAGGTTACTGTCATCCGCAAAGGAGTAGATTGGATTCACGGTCTGACCCAACAGATCATCAATGAAAATTAAAAATAAAGAGGGAGAAAGGACAGAGCCCTGTGGTACTCCTGCAGTAAGCCTATGTTTGTTGGATGAGAACCCATCTACAACAACTCTTATAGTGCGATCTCTAAGAAAGCTCGATATAAAACGAGCGAAAGTATCAAGTATCATATATGGAACATTTCATTCCCGCCCCGCCCCTTTTTATGGGTGGGTTTTAATGATTTGTTACAATATATCCAAAAATTACCATTATGCGTGTCAGTAAAAGGGTTCCATAAAAATGTTTACTGAAATGTTTTCTACAAAGTTGAGCCAACTGGGTTGTGATGTGTACCTTATCATATTTTAAGGTTTTCAGTAGGCATTGCAAAAAGTTCCGTTATTTGTTTTGCTTTTTGTGTTTACAAATCTGTTTTTATTGAGTTGAAACGCACCCAAAGTGAATCACGTTGTGCGATATGGATATTTCAGGTGCATCAGATCCACCTCTTGTACTATTTGGACTTTCGTAGAAAGAGATCTTTCTTATAACAAAAGAATATTTTACAAGCGATTTGCAAGTGATCATAAAACTTTTGGAAAAGCCATTGTCAGAAAAGAGTGGATATATAATTACAATTCCCGATGACATGAAACGTACCATTTCTATTTTATTGTCAAAGTTTAGAAGCAAATATAAGGAAGCAGCTCGACGACAAGATTATTTTTTCAAGAAGAACGAAAGCTGGTTAAATAAAACAGTAAATTTTCCGATTGATGCAAAATGTTCAACTGTGAATAAATCAACAGGTCGAACCGCCGGAAATTTTGAAGCATTATCTGATAGGTATAAAAGAAGGAGAACTGAGGAGATACGTACGAAGTTCAGTCCTGCCGAATTATCGTTCGAACTTCGGGGCAATTAGACGCTACGAATATTGTGAAAGACGTAACACTGTCAAGTCCATCCAAGGCAACAAAATACAAGGAAGGCTTGCGACTGTCATCATCATTGCCAGCCTAAGTTGATTAAGCGATATCGTTTGAGTTTTTCTCGAAAGTTTTCAAGAGTTAAGACTATGGAAGACGTGTTCAGGAGATTGTTGGCAACCACATACCCCCTACATTTCATCTCTAAGAAAATCAATAACAACAAAATTAAAGAGTTTGCTGCCAGAAGCTGTTGGCCTCTTGCTTCCTGTGGCGGAAGATGATGAAGACTCCGATGCTGATGACGAGGAAACAGACATCGAAAATGATGCACCGATGCAGATGACGAAGAAACAGGCATCGATGATGATGAAAATTTCATTGACGAGGCAGAAAAAAAGAAGATGATTAAGATTAAAACACCTTTTTAAACAAATTTTTGAATTATTTGAGGTTAAAAGAAATTTGTAACTTTCAGAACCTGCCATTTCCAAACGAATTGAGATAAATCAAAAACTATTTCAAGTTATTCTTTCCTGCAGTGTTTGGAATACGACAGTGTTTTCAAAAAGGTGAACTATTAATAAAAAATTATAAAAAGTCCAGACAAATATTGACGTTTATATTTTTGACTGCAAATATCTTTTGAATGGTCAGAGATAAATCACACGCTTCAGCGTATTTTTTATTTGTCTCTCTTAGAAGATTTTTTCAAGCAAACAATTATACAAATCCGCTCAAAATTGTAGAAGTTACAGGTCTTTAAAACATTAACAGCACCAAAGTGGTCCAATTTGAGACCCTGTATCAAACTCCGCGTAATAACAGGGTGTCTACAAATGCAATATGCGAAATGACTGACTCCTCCTTTAAAAAATCTTTAGTACATTACACTCTGCGACAAATGGTAAGGGTCAGTGATCGGTTTGGAATGAAACCACCGGGGAAAGTTATATTGGTAAAAAAAAAGTCATACGTGTTCCAGCGTTTCGCTGGGTCTCATCTAGGAATCGAGATATATCGATTTGAAGTTAGTAAGTATCGTATAGGGGAATTTGTCACGTTTTAGGCTCTTTTGTTTGACATAACTCGAGAACCACTCGTCCGATTTAGCTGAAACAAATTTAGAAAAATTAAGAATTACAATTTCTCTAATCTGTTCTTAAACCGTTTTCCTACTTAAGCAACAGTTTCGCAATTATAAATAAATGTATGAAAAAAAAAAAATATTTTTGCCTAAAAATTAAAATTTTTTTTTTTTTTAATTCATAAAAAATCCAAAACGGTAAAAAGTGTCAAGTTCTATTAATTTCACGTAAAGTCACATAAGAAAACGAAAATAAATGTATTTAAAAAAAAAATAAAAAAAAAAAAAAATTTTTCTTCATGCGCTTATTTTTAACTTGGAAACTATTACTTGTAAAGGAAAATAATATATGAACAGATTAAGGGAATTGTAATTCTTGGTTTTTTATTTCAGCTAAATCGGACGAGTGGTTCTCAAGTTATGTCAAACAAAAGAGCCAAAAACGTGACAAATTCCCCTATACGATACTTACTAACTTCAAATCGATATATCTCGATTCCTAGATGAGACCCAACGAAACGCTGGCACACGTATGACCTTTTTTTGACCGATATAACTTTCCCCGGTGGTTTCATCCCAAACCGATTGTGGCTGTCGCACAGTGTTATTAAGCGATCCGGCTAATAGTTTAGAAGTTATGATATTATGACCACGTTTTTTGTAATCTGACCCACTGTGCGTCGTGGCAATATTTTTGGCATCCAAGATCATGGGATTTGACTCCTTTGGGCGCCTATCTTTGGAATATTTAAAAGAAAAAAGTGTTCATCAATGAGCCAAGAACAATTCAAGAGCTAATGGATGATATAATTGGCACATTAACGACGTTGAACCTCCCTTATATCTCAAAGACATTGAAAATATAGACCAGAGCTGTGCCACCGAAGCCGTGGCAAGCATTGGGACGATATTTTGTTCCCCACATAATTGTCATAGATCCTTCTATCACAAAGAAATATTAAGATAATTCTCTGAAAACTTTGTTGGATAACCCTTTATATACCTAATGGGAAATCCGATCAGAATTTCGATGTGTTGCAAACGCAATGGCAAAGTGATTGTACCCTCAATCCTACACTATTTTGTGTATATGCTCAATGATTTGGGATTTTTGACGGAGACGTACTAAACGCTTCTGAATTTGATAAGTTTGTGGAATCTATGGAACTGTACCTATGAGTACTGATCCAACAAATGTTCAGTAATAAGTGTCTTATAACTTAATCAAATTTGTTTCCCTATTAAAACTAAAAAAACATTTCGTTAGGGGTTTTAAACATTTGCTGGATCTGTCTGATATTGGTGATTTGACCCATAAAGCCTAGGGCCAAAAATACCCTCGTTATTGATAAAACAGGAGAATAGTAGATAATATAGATACATCGACACTCAAATTAAAGAAAATTTTACTGCGTACCAATTAAGAAAGAATTCACTGTAAAGATTAGGACTCGTATTCTTAGGACTTAGGTGCGCAAATGAAGCCTTCAATCACGGATAGACTATAACAACCATTTGTTTTTCAAAAAATGTACCATTTCCATTACAATTGTATTCGCTTAAACTGTGGTTTACATTCCCTAAAGTGATCTTCCAACCCCCAAGGTTATTTTCCCACTGATTACCAACTTACCGAAATTCTCATTGCATTTTATTTTGCTTTCTTAAGGCTGCCATTGTTATATTTTTCTTAATTAATAATTTCCTTCCGAGCATTATACTCGTAGTCTTCTTACATTCTGAAGAAAAATGTAAATTAAATTTTCAATCTCCTTTCTTATGCCTGAATAAAGGCCACAATCGAGGTATACCGCTCGACCAACCACTGAAGAAGGAAACAAATCAAAAAAGAATAAGTTAAGGTGTAAAATATTCGCGCTTTTTGCTCATTAAAAGCCATAACTGTTGGAGCAACAATAATACAAAATAAAAGAAAAATAAAATGAAAAAAGTGCACAAAAAATGTATGAACGAGAAAAAAAATCATGAAAAGGGTATTAATAAATGAAAGGATTATTAACAAGCAACAATGTTGTGCTCTTGTTGCCGTTGCAGCAAAAAAGTGTTAAATGGTGAACAGTTGGGTAAGAAAACATAGCACAACGAAAAGAACAAAGTTTGTATAAAATCCTCGACTATATAGTTTTGCTGAGTTATTAAAGTCTATTAAATTATTTGGTATTGCAAGGAATTGGCTAGAAAATTGTTTAAATATTAAATTTTGCTAACTTTGGCGGCATGAAATAACCCCAGGTCCTTGCTGTTCCTCGGTATGTTTATTGATAAGTTGATCCCATATAAGCGGCATTATTCCAGCGTTTGTATCTCGTACTTTGTTCTAAAGCTTGACTTAAGTGGTTATTGTGTTGTGTAGATTAAGAACTTGAGGTAGCTCTAGAGGAAGTAATAATTTCATTTTAAAGTTAATCAATTAGCATTGCAAAGCTTGAACTTGTGAAGAACAAATTTGGAGACTTGGTCATCTCATGACGTTCTTTTAAATGCGAAGAATGCATTTAATGAACGTCATGAGATGACCAAGTCTCCAAATTTGTTCTTCACAAGTTCAAGCTTTGCAATGCTAATTGATTAACTTTAAAATGAAATTATTTGAAAATGATAGGCTTAAATATGCTTCAACCTTCCCATAAATGGGCGTGGTCATTGGGCCCTGGGAGCCCAGGGACCCAAAATCCCTCATTTAAAGTTCAGGGACATATGGGTATCTAGAATCAGTGAAATCTTTCACAAATCCAATAATGTTCATATATGGACCAATTTGGGACTTGGCCCAACAAACTTCACGAGTTAGATTTTTACATTGATTTTACCATTCGTAGAAATTTGAGTCCTTAACCCACGAAGGTAAGCTCCATATCCTTTCGAATATAGACATATGGGTACTCAGAAACAGTGGAATTTTTTAAAGAACTTAAAATTTCCAATTTGGCTGAATAAGAAGCCTTTACCTATTTACTATTTTAACGCGATGTCATATCACAATGATATTGGTACCATATTAAATGGAAAAATCTCTACTGTTAAGAATTTTTATTTTTATAAAGGAACTAAGTTACGAACAGTTTTTATTTACATATTCTAATTCCTCATTTTACAAGACCAAATACAATTGGACCGAAAATACATTAGGACGTGCCAAGACTCTCTATAGAAATTTATTATTAAATCTGATGCATGGATCTTCCTTATATAACAGATTTGTGGGAATTATTGAAAAATAACACAACTTTCCACATTTCGTCCTGCGAGAGTTGATAATGAATTTCAAGGTTTTCTTGTTTTAATGACAGTATCATTAGGACCATCTTCCCACATTTTCTTGTCATTCCAAAAAAATTTAAGTTTTTAATTTAATTTAATACAGGGCGAATGAAATGCCCTAATTCTTAAGAGGCTGGACGTCCTTTGTTTGCAAAAATGGCAAGCTCGAAAATGATTTAGACAAATTGTGTTTTTCTTTGGCAAATATGCTAAGAATTGTTTCTGAAATCGCGTGAGAGATACGCTTTGTCGCGTTCATTCATTCCCACAAATTAACCAGTCCTAATGTACCTATATTTAAGATTAGGGCCAATTTTACCCTAAGGTCGGTTAATAGGGTCAATTCTTTTTCCATCTTCAACTACGGGCACTTGTGTATAAAAAAAACAACAACATGCATCATGACGAATCCAAAAATTACATTAATTATTCGAATTGAGCAAATAGCTCAAAGGTTCGAGTTGCGAAAATAAGGTCCTTTCCAACATGGAAGTGTGGTAATAGAGAAACAGTAGAATTTTCTTACTAACCTCTATGTTTAAGGTCCTTATTTCCCTAAGGTCCTTTATATTTCGTATGGCCTTTACGACCCTCCTCAATAATAGACATAATGGTTTACCAAATAATAACGTAATCTTGTCGGATCTGAATAGGTCATTGCTTCATGGTTCAAAGGGCCCCAAAAATTTAGTTCTGTCAAATGTGTAGCCACCACTAACAACCAAATAACCCAATCCTGTCAACGGCGTGCAACAATTCAATCCATGGTGAATGAAGAGTGTAGAAGCTTCGGTCAGACCGAACTTACGAAATGTCCACTTGCGTTGCATTGACTATAAAATTGAAAACAATTCCTTTTAAAATTTCCGCTATCATAAAAAATATCCATAGGAATTAGATTAAAAAAAAGAATTCTACAGGAAAACACCTCCCGATTTAAGGTTCTGTTGCTCTAGAAAACTTATGAATCTTTTAATCGTGCTTAAGTTTTACATGGTACTTTATGAGCGACCAATTAATTAAATGTTGTCAAAGTGGACCATATAGATATTTTGAAAAACAAGAAAAGGTATATTTATATTTGAGGCCCAGTCGCTTTATAAGACACTTACGGATGCACAGGTCTTTGTTCAAATCTGGACAATATAGCTTCACAACAGTAGTTCTCATTCATTTGGGAAGAGCCTGGCCTTATAGAGTATTACTTTCAGCAATTTCTGCAAAGCTTTCTAAATAGGGTTGTCACGGACCTGAAATCATGATAAAAGCAGTGTGCAGCCACGAAAATCAATGTCACTTTGCCATTTTGTTAAAAACTTGTATTCTATTTAAATAGTATAGATGCAAGAGGTCTTGAGCCGGTTAATCCCTGTTCAAATTTCATTGTTTTTGATAAAATTGCGTCAATTCATATCTGGCAGCTTTATTTTATTTGGAGCTAACTTGTGCCAAAATTTCATTAAAATTGGATTAATATGTGGATTCAAGAGCTTAGGCATGAAATCGGATGAATATATGTGTCCTTCAATTTTCATAGCGTCCTTCCATGGTCTAACAAACTAACGTGTGCCAATTTTCATTAATATTGGATGTACTATGTGGCTTCCAGACTTAAGACATAAAGTCAGATGATGAGACTTAAATAGAAGTTATTTCTAAATCTGAACTAATTTTCATCAATGTCAATAATGTCCTTCCTTGCCAAAAAACTTATTCGTGCTATGTTCTTTAAAACTGGATGTAAAATGTTTATTCTAGAGAATAAGCAGAAAAATCCATATATGTATGGGAGCTATATCTAAAACTGACCGGGTTTTCTTCAATTTAGATATCGTCTTTTCTTGGTTCAAAAATTAACTCGTGCCAAATTTCGTCAAGATGGGATGTACAATGCGTATTTTAGAGCTCAAGCAGAAAAATCGGATGACCATATATGTGGTAGCTGTATCAAAATCTAAATCTATTTTCTTCAGTTTCAATAAAGTCCTTCTTTGGTCCAAAAAACTAACGTCCAAATTACATCA
This sequence comes from Hydrotaea diabolus, assembly GCA_963513945.1. Classification (NCBI taxonomy): domain Eukaryota; kingdom Metazoa; phylum Arthropoda; class Insecta; order Diptera; family Muscidae; genus Hydrotaea; species Hydrotaea diabolus. The sequence goes on along the minus strand of OY740717.1, from coordinate 48,329,504 downwards.
ATAATGAGTATAATATGCAACTTCCAGAGATTAAGATATAAAATCGGTTAAATATATATTTATGGGAGCTATATCTAAATCTGAACCGAATTATTTTAATTTAAACATTATTCTACCATGATAAAAAAACTTACTTTTGCCAATTTTTATAAAATTCCGAAAACAATTGCTTTGTGTAGTTTGATAACAAGCTCAGAGGATCGGACGGATGGACGGACAAACATCTTTAAATCGTATCAGCTTGTGAGTCGATCGGTACATTTAAAGGTGGGTCCAGCTTCAATATTTTTTGTAGTGACAAACATTTGCCATGAAACTAACTTATTATACCCTGTTCCACAGAGTGGTGCTGGGTATACAAATTATTAAATTAGGTCTAGATCAAATAAAGTTTAAAGCGTTAAGTGCTACCTGTAAATGTTCCTGGCAGCCCACTTTCGATGTTACATATTAAGTTCGACCTTGCCAAACCTGGCATTCATTGGCCGAGGGTATCACATAATCAGCTACATCTGACTTAAGCGTTTTAAATTTGTCAAAGTTGGGATGAGGTAAATTTAGCTATAGTTGCAAAAAGTATTTCGCAAATTTATGAATAAAATTGCTTAAAAATCTCATCATCATGAACTGGAAAGAGTTCAACGCTCCAGAGAGTATACCACAACCTCTTGCTATGGGGATTAAATCATTTTTTTTCTGTAGATATTTCGAAACCAAAATGAGCAGTCGGTGACTGCTACTGGCGTCCTGTTTTGAGCGGCGATAATAACATTTTCGATCAAATTTTAATAGAGTGATTAAAATCGTAGAATGATATAATTTTTAGAACAGAATTTATTAGTGAAATGTTATCGTAAGGGATAGAATGCATGACAATCGCACAACAAACCCTGGTGTTAAAAAGGTGCAGCCTTTTTCAGACTTCCAATTAATAGCCCATTAATGGCACTGTACTGTTTTAGGCGGCAATAATAGTGGGCTGCTATATACATTTCTGGCCTAATAAAAAAATGCGAATCAAAAATGGTTTTATTGCTTTTCAAAGTATTCTCCAGCATGATTTATACACTTTTTCATGCGCTCAAACCAATTGTCGAAGCACTTTTTCACTCCGGTTGAGATACCTCTAAAACATGGTTTTTGAACGCTTCATCAGTATCTTCTGGCAACGAAAATCGTTGACCGTTGAATCTCACAACAGCCGGTTCTATGCACCGGATCGACCCAAAGGAAGAATTCTTCGGCCAAGGAATATATGCTGCTACAACAACCACGTATTTTTTTTTCTTGATGTACGGGAATAATAGAAGTCATTGGGATCCAAGTCAGAGCTGTACGGCGGATGACCCATTAATTTGACGTTTTTGCCGGTCACAAAGGCGCTGGTTTGAGCCGATGTGTGAGAGATCGCATTGTCATGGTGCACAATGATTCGTCTTCTTTTGTTCGTTTTTCGAATTTCTCCGAAGACTTCAGGCAAAAAAATTGTGTGTATCACTCAGAACTGACCGTCCTACGTTGCTCAAGCGGAACAGTCGACACATGACCAGTTTTGCGAAAGAAACAGGCGACCATTTGCTTCTAAGTTCTTCTTCCACGAACAACTTTCGTTGGATTTGGCTCGTCTTCGAAGACCCACACGGTCGATTGCTGTTTTGTTTTGGGCTCATATGCATAGATCCATGATTCGTCACCTGTGACGATCTTATAAAGGTCTTTTAAAGCACCGCGATCGCATTTTTTCAAAATTTCTTTGCACCAATCGACACGAGCGTATTTTTGAGCGATTGAAAAATTGTGCGGGATCCAACGAGAACAAACATTTTTTATGGCCAATGGAATGTATGCTGGTGGAAGAACTGCCCAAGGACACCTCTATTTCACGGTATGCCACATGACGATCTTGCATTATCAGTTTACGCACGGCATCAAAGTTCTCTGGCACAACGGCCGTTTTTGGACGTATTACGCGACCTTCGTCTTTGAGGGATCGTCGGCCACGAATTCATTAAAACTGTTTTTCACAGTGCTATAGGATGGTGTTTCATCGCCATACAAAGATTTAAGTCCACCGATGCACTGTTGTCGTGATAATCCACGTTGAAAGTTGTGAAAAATGATCGCATGAAAATGTTTACGAGTTAATTCCATTTTTTGCCAAATTGATTTTTTTTCAAGTCACTGTAAACAACACAAATGATGGTCGTACGTCAAAACGTTCTGAGTACGTTCATGCTAAAAAAATGTCAGACTTTCCAATGGAAATTGCAGATGGCGCCAGGTAACACTAAGTGTTGCCTAGGCCAGAGAAATATATTGAAACATTTTTGATCAAATTTTAAAAGAGTCAATAAAATCGCAAAATTATATAAATTTCAGAACAGAATATATAAGTGATATGGTATGGTAAGGCATAGTATGCATGACTATCACACTATAAACCCAAGTGTTGAAAGCATCAGCCTTTTCCAAACTTCCTTTAAATTGTCGGTTGCTGTTATTTTGTCCTTAGCTTCATTTCATTTGGACCATCCACAGTTTTTATATTGTATAAATTTACATTAAAGCTTCATGGTTTGTAATTATTATTCACGTGTTTTTTTTGTGATACTGAACAACAGTATTGGTACTACAAACAAAAAAACCCTTCTACTTTGTTTAATAAATGTAATCGATTGATAATCCATTATTATCGAATGCATTGTTAATGAGGTTTGTTTCCCAAATACGACGGCAAAAATTGAAAACAGAAAAAAATAGCAATGATGTTTTAATTATGCCATGCTGCCTGACTCCATTGCAGTTCGATATCACATTTCTGCTGTCACAAGCAAAACTTGTTAAAAACAATAACTTTTGCATACACCGACTGCAAGGGGCCTCAATAGTTTCGTGGTACTGGCTGGCGGACAGGTACGAGTATCCTATCATCCGGCCATTAAACTCTAGCATAAAACTTCACCTGGGAAAACAGTTGCAAATCAAAGTGGTGGTGGCGGCGGTAGTTGGGAGAGGATGGCAAATATGAATTTCCAAAAAAAAATAGAATCAAAACTTACCTCAACATTTAGACCGCTCTGGGTGAGGAAAACTTTCATGGCCGGATTTTCCTTTGGTGTATAACGATAAAATTCACGTCTTCCTTTATACCATTTTACAGAATATAAAGTATCATTTTCCATATCGTAATTACATGTTAGCATTGCATTGCTGCCACGTTTTACCGCTTGTGGTATCGTTACCGAAACATCCTTTAATGCCGCAATAAAATCTGCAAAATAGAACAGAGCAAAAAGACGACGACAGTGAGAAAAAGAAATACTCAAAAATGGAAAAAAGACCACAAACAACCGGACTAGGGACTACAACAAGAAAGGAGATATATTTGCTACACACATGGAATATATGAATTGTGTACACAATGAACATAAGGATCGTCATCATCATCCTTGTACTTATACTCGTCCCTCTTTTTAAGGACGAAAAGTTGAAATGTAAAGAGTTATAATGGCTGTTAGTTTGCATGTGTTTACTTTTCTTCGTCCTTTCCTTACACAAAACGAATTAATAATAAAAATGACAAACAGGAAATATTGTTTAAAAAAAATGTCTATCCTTAAGTGCCTCTAAGTATGTGGCTTTAGATGCAGTACATGAACATTAGGGTGTAGAGGAAATTAAGATACTTTAGTTCGGTTGGTCTATAAAAAATCTGCTTTGATATCCAGTGAAGGAAACGCGCCATTTGAACTGGATGTGTCAAAAAAGACGTGGCGGTCAGCTCAGTGGACTTAGCCGGACATTTGAAGAGATTCAGCTCGTCATGTGATCCCTGTCCGGGATGTTTCCAATAATTTGCACCCATTACGAATTGAGGCATCTGTCGAGGTAGCGACTTCTTCTTTGGTGAAATCTTCGGGCGGTGTTCCCCTAGCACTACATATACGCTTTAGCTGGATACTGTTGCTGTGACTTCATCAGCGTGAATGTCGTTCAGACCTCCTTAGAGTTTTGATGATCTAATGGCTGTCTAAATATATCAGAACCTGATCTACCTAGGAGGAGGCATCCTTTTCATGAGATGGTGGTTGGGATGAATACTGCAGGTAGGGCTTAGAAAAAAAAATTGCGTCTGCGCATGGTAAGGACCTTCGTCTCTTCATCGAGGTGGTCCTCAAAAGACATAAGGAGACAGCCTGCTGATGTTCTCAGGACGGCATTCTGACAGGTCGGAATTTTCTTTCACTGCGACCAAGTTCGCCGACCAGCGCTGCGTAGTTCACTGAAGAGCAACCTATCACTTTGCAAGAGATCAACAATGTTTCTTTGTCGCCTTCCCAAGTACTATGAGTAAGTGACTTGAAGATCGTGTTCCTACTTTTAAGCTTATATTAGATAGCTGTAGCATTTGGAGAGGATCGACAAAGGCTTCCAATGTGACCCCAAGGATTTTGGGCTTGTTGGTAGACGGGCTGTTGACGTCATCGACATTCACATTAAGTGACAACCGCACCTGTACGGTCCATGCGGTGAACAGTGTGGCTGGTGATTTGGAGACGGATATATTGATATTACTAGCAGTGAAGAAGCGTGCTGCGTCAGTGTTGATTTCTCGCATATGTCATTCACTTTAGGTAGTGGCGTCAAAATTGTACAATCATCAGCGTAAGACAAAATTTGAACGCCATATGGTGGTGCAGGCATTTTAGAGAGGTAGAGGTTAAACACTGCCACAGATATCACCCCACCCTGGGGAACTCCCTGTTTAATTATACAGGGCTTAGACTTCCTGTTACTGAATTGTACATATGTCTGGCGCCCACGCGTATAGTTTACTACTCAACGTTTAAAACTAGGCGGATGATACGTTTCTGTGATGTCCTCCAACAGAGTGGCATGTTTGAAGGCCTTAGTAGGGCCAAGAGCCACGAGGACCGACCTGTCTTTGGGCTTGTTCTGGCAAAGGCCGCGAATTATACGTTTGGCGATGGCGAGTAAAGCAGCAGTTGTGCTGTGCTGCTTGCGGAACCCATGCTGATGATCAGCACATGGAAGGTGTTTGATCAGGCTGGGGAGGTGCTGCGCTTAAAGCGTCTTTGCTACTGGCGAAAACAAGGATATCGGCCTGTACGGCTCTCCTTTGCTTGCGTAATTACCTGTCTTCAGTAGCGGAACCAATTTGTCATTTTCCAGGAATCGGGAACTAAGTAAGTGGCTGGCGACAGATATCCATATGTTTTAACATCAGCATTGAGATTCCGCCCGGACCCAGCTCCTTTGATGACTTTGCGCTGTGGATGACATGGGCTACATCCCCAACGGTAAATTTTGGTGGTGCCTCTTCGACTAGGAGAGCGCAGATACTATGCAATACTCTCCTTTTTCTCCTGGCGATAAACAAGTTTTAAAAGTCAAGACCTAATTTTTTCCAGCTTGTTATCGGTTTAGTTGAAAGGGAAAATATTTCCATTGGTTGTTTGAAGAAGCTCAATGGCACGGTGGCATATATCTTAGACAAAATCTTGTGCGCTTTGTAAGCTTAAATTATTAAAGGATATGTCTGCGAGTAGTATACGATTAATTTTGATGGCCTGTCTCATTTATGAAGTTTCGGTGGTACTTCCACCTATTGTTATTGCAATGACTTAAGTCCGAGAAAATTTTCCTATGTAGCTGTATTTTTGCCATGTAGTATTCTTGAAATTGCAGGGTAGAGCATTAGAAGTACTCCGGGGTCTCAGATTGCTCCTCACAGTCTTTGCACAGGTTAAAATATGACCAGCCGATGAGGATGAGGGAACCCCCTAGAGGGGTCCTTCCACCTATTGTTAGTGCAATGACTTAAGTCCGAGAAAGTTTCCGTGTGTAGCTGTATTTTTGCCCTGCAGTATTCTTGAAATTGCAGGGCAGAGCATTGGAAGTACTCCGGGGTCTCAGATTCCTCTTCACAGTCTATGTACAGGTTAAAATATGGCCTGCCGAAGAGGATGTTGTTTATTTATAAGTTTTGTCCTAAGCCACATTCTGGTATGAAAAATATATTCTTTTCATGAAACACAATTTCTTCCACATGGCAGTCTTGGAGCCTTAGGGAAGGTTATCCTATCAACTCAATTTTAAATTACCTACGTTTTATGGCTCCACCTCACAAAAGGCTTGCTTGATATTCGCCTTAAGGGTTTAAGAAGTTAAATGATTGCTCGCATAATATTAGTGCTTGATGGTACTCTAAAAACTGTGTGGCATACCGCACCATCCTGATGAAAGAAAAATATCGTCCATGACCACGATTTCAACCTCCGGCCTCGGAAAATGGTTTTTCATGTCTCTGTGGCGTTTTCAGCAGCATTAAAAAAACAAGCCCAATATCCCGGCAAAAGCTGAGTTTGCATTGGCTTCTCGACGACTACTTGCGGGTTTTCATATACCCAAATGCATTAGCTTTTTTGGCCGCGTCGGGGTTAATATACCCTCCATCATGGATTACAGTCTAATGTAAAAATTTGTCAAGGGGGTAAAAATAATCTAAACTTAGGCCAACGCGAACCTTAAATAAAGTACCCTCTATCGTCCATAAGCAAATTAAGCGCAAAAAATTGGCGTTTTTTTGCCCATGCGTCCGTCCCTCATCTCTGCTTCAAAATGACTCTATATTTGTACTGGTGTTTGCTTTAATTTGAGTACCCATATGTCCATATTGACTATTAACCGTTTTGACCATGCGGGATGTTTTTTTGGGCCACATGAGCCGAAAAGGGTAGAAACTATGCCCATTTTGAGGTTTAAGGGTACATTAAACCTCAAAATTAAATTAATTAAAATTAATTAAACTATTGTCCTCAAAAAATGACTTCTTGCCTAGACACGTAAAGTCCATTTAAGTCAGCTCCCTTTGCTTATTTCACCCATTAGCAATCCCAAACAGCTTCTGATCAAAAGCCATCATATACGAAATTTCAGGATACTGGGTTGATTCCTTTGACCGCTATTGTGCTTTCAACAGACACACGGTAGGACGGACATGGCTAGATCGCCTTAGAATTTTATGATGGTCAATAATCAGGGTGATCAATCTAGAGGTAATTTTTCAATAGGGTTTTGTTTTCACAGATTACGTGTGAGTTGTGTTAGACATTATTTTTTTTTCTTTTCAGTATTGTTTGCCATTTCATCATGGAAAAACTTACACTTCGCCAAGCCGGTCGAATGAGTCATCCTAAATTGGACCTTTTTTTGGAAAAATACCTTTAAACTGATCACCCCATATATACCCCATATTCGTGGTGTTGATAAAGGAAAGTTTAAATTGCCGATTTTTCTGGCGGGTTTGAATATGATGATTGAACACAACACTAAGTTCAGGAAAAAAAGAAAAAAAAATATACTTATTACGCACTGTACAGTTTTTGATAACATATGTATACTTCTAGAATTTTGAGTCACCTATCTTTTTGCTGTAGAGTGGAGCTTTCTTTGAAATGGTAAACAAGGCTTAATATTCTGAAGATCTCTGATAATAGTATATGTGACAGCGTATAGAGAAAGGGACCTTAGGGTAAAAAAAAATCAATTTTCACTTTTTTTTTGATGTGGACAACATCTGAGCATCGAATGAGACCGACCCCATGCCCCAAAAGTGTCCCCTCCCACAGATATGCGCGTTTTATGAAAGTGATGGTACACCAAAGATACACGTATTTAAATCTTGAAATGGTTCTCCTGAACAAAACTGGTTTTTACCCTTAGGTCCCTTTCTATTTTGCGCCTCACACATTCTAAGTCCGACTTTGTATTTGTTTTTATAAAGCAGGAATAAAAAAGAAAGAAAATCGATACAGTCTAATGTGGATATAAGAAACGAAGGAGTAAATAATTGCCAAAGTGGTGTTAGTCATAGAACAAAATGATTTAAGCAACTACATGGTTGGAAAACACATAACTAGTATTGATTAGGGACCCTTTGAAATATGTTTAATATTTATCGTCTAATATTCGTTTGCGATTCAGCCGAAAATTAGTGTATGGGTAAATATTTTATAAAGCAGATCAAAAAATGAAACCCTAACCAAGCCCCTTCTTTTATTTCCTACATACTTGTAAATTACACTATCCGAGCGTAGAATAATGCCCAAAAACCTTTTTCTATAATGCCTAAATTTAGTATTCCGCAATATGTTTATTTATTTTTGGTATGTTTATATGAAATTAAGGTGGCTACGCCCCTTTCTGATGTCTCCTACACAAACGATTCTTTAAAGGATTTTATTAAAATCGGTGCGGTCTAGGCATAGATAGTGAAAAAGAATGCATGTGACTATTATCTCGTTACCTTTGCGACGAAAAGTTTAAAATCTAGTCCGCCTTCTTCGATTGTTAAAATAAGCTATCTATGGGTGAAGAAATATATAAGTCGTAACGACCGACTGAAACTTGCTCACTCAATTTTTTTCTCCCCAAGCTTAGTGTCATTTTTACAGATTTTTTCACATTACCTTCACACAGACCTTGAAAGATAATTACATAATCATTTACATAATTTAAATACCTCTACACACCGAGAACATATTGGTTGCCGCAACCAAATGTGTTTCCCCATCGAATGATTGAGTTTTCATGTACTATCCAGTTTCCATTAGTGCAAATTTCGATTACACCAACCAATTATTAGGTAATACACTTAAATTTTAAGTAAGTGGAACTGAATATATTGGTGGAAGTGACAAAGAGCAAGCGGTGAGTAATGAATTGATATTGAAATTTCAGTTTTACGAGGGCGGTTCGGAAAGTTCTTAGCCTATCAATGAAAGAGAATAGTTAGTTTTTCAAAAATATTTTTATTTTTCAAAATAATCTGCTGAAACTTCAATTCACTTAGTCCAACGCTTATCTAGCAATTATATCCCTTGATTAAAACAGTTTTCCTCAAGGTCTTCAAAATAGTGGTTTATAACTGTAATTGCATCTTCATTTGAGGTAAAAAGCTTGCCAGCAAGGATTTTTTTTTAGATTTGGGAACAGGTAAAAGTCACTGGGAGCTAAATCAGGAGAATAAGGTGGGTGGTCAAGCAACTCGTACTTTAATTCGTTGATTTTAGCCATTGTTAAAACACTCTTGTGCGCTGCTGCGTTGTCTTGGTGAAAAATTATTTTTTTGTGTTATAAGCCAGGACGTTTTTCTCGAATTTGTACATTTAATTGATCTAAAAGGTTGCAATAGTACTCTGAATTTATTGTTTTACCCTTTTGCAGATAGTCAATCAATAAAATACCTTTGAAGTCCCAAAAAACCGTTGCCATAACCTTACCAGCTAATTGAATTGTTTTTACCTTCTTTGGGACACTTCATCCAGCTTCAGTCCATTGTTTGGATTGTTCTTTTGTCTCTGGAGTATAGTGGTGGATCCATGTCTCACCAGCAGTTATGAAACAACGCTTAAAATCCATTTAAGCTTGAGAAATGTTCATTCTTATGCGTTTTTGGTCGACTGTTAACAAGTGCGGCACCCATCTTGCAGAAAGCTTTTTCATCTGTAGTTCTTCATGCAAAATTAAATGGACTCGATCATTTGAGATGCCCATGATATTAGCTATTTCACGCACTTTTATTCGTCGATCATTTAATACGATATCATGCACTTTGGCTACAATTTCTGTTGTTGTTGCTGTTTTTGGACGTCCACTACGTGGTTCATCTTCAATGCTTGTACGACCACGTTTAAATTTATCTACCCAATTTTTTACTGTTGCATATGAAGGAGCACTTTCACCTAACACATTCACCATATCATTATGAATGTTTTGTCCCGATAAACCTTTTATTTTTATTTAATGACAACACGCATTTCTAATTTCTTCATTGTAAAAAAATCGAGGATGCGTCTTTTGTGAACACCTGTTTCTATATGAAGGAGTTGCCAGATCGAAACAATATTTAACATGTGTTCATAGCAGAGATGGAAGTTTCCAAAGCATTTAACTTATTTCTGTTTATACCGCGCTTTTTGTGCTAGGCTAAGAAGTTTCCGAACCGCCTCGTAAAATAACGTTTTCAGGATTCGAAGCATTAATAAAAGACTTATATTGTCTATTTTCGGACACATTGATATTCGTTGAAGATATATTTTAGTTTTCTTTTCGACGATATGATTTACAGAGAAACCGTAATAACTTTTTTCTTTGTCAATTGTCTATAAATTTTATTTTTACAATCAAAATGTTTCTAAGATGTTGCAGTTTTTGGTTATTATTTGGCGAAATGATTTGTTGTCATTATCAATTGTTGGTTGCATCGAACATTTCTATACAAGACTATTAATTGCAACAACAGGCGATTCTGGCAACCAATAATTTGAACGGTTATTGTAAAGAAAAGTAAGTTGTATGAACCATAATATTGGCATAGCAATCATCTTATGGTAAGTCGAAACGTAGTTTCATGATGATTATTAACATTTGGGGATTGCAACGGAAAGTCTTCTCGTCCAACGGGAATATTGTAGTTCGGACAGATTTCCAAGTAAATTTTTGTCTGTGTGTATCAAAACAATTTAAAATAGTTTGCACAAATATTTTTTGAACAAATTATGTAATTTTTCCTATAGGATTTTGACTCAACTTGAATTTTAAAATATAATTTTCAGGACGTTGTTTTTACTCACAAAAAACCGATGTCTTGGCTTACTTTCAAAATTACTGGCACACCCAAGCTTACACATTAGCTTGTATGTGCATATCATCCTGCATGTCTGTTTATGGTTACCAAACCGAGAAAAAAATGTCATACTCCAAAATTTCTGTTAACTTTGTTTGCATTTCGTATACGGTTACATGCAAAGCTAAGGACTGCATACATAGAAAATGTTTATGGAATATGATGACATGCTTACATACATACGAATGTTGGTATACATGAACATATATATATGAACATATGTGTGTATGCATGTGTCAACATGCAAAACTCCAGAACAGCAAGACAGCCAGGCCCAAGTCTAAGCAAACTTATATGGAATGAAATTTTGTAAATATGTTACAATTTGGTATTCCAAACATGTTCGAGAAGAACATTGGAAAATGCCTTTAAAATTCATAAACATCCAGGATATCCTCAACAACAGACGGCACTTAAAAAAAGTTTTTAACCGAAATGGTTGAAAGAAAAACAACGTCAATAGACGTTTGACACAAGAGACATTCAGTGATCGTAGCCAATGGCAAGTGGTGTTTTGAAGAGCTGATAGATCACTTACATTGGGGAAAAGAGATATCAGTTTGTCTGCGAAAGTTTAATTTAGAAAGGTTTATGTTCTCAAGGATATCTTTAAATTAAATTTAGAAAATTATAATTTAGTGCTTTTGTTATGAGCAAGGAGCCGCCGTTACCGACAACGATAAGCGTCACCGCGCTATGCTCAACAAACTGCCGGTGCAGCTGTGGTTGTCCAATGAATGATATTGTGTTCCATTATTTAATGACAAAGTTCAACCTTTCCAATAAAACCAGAAATTTGAAAAAATTATCTCTACTTTTTCACGGCCGATTTAAATTTAAAATGTTAAATCGCTCACCCTGTGTAAGTAAAAAAAATCCCTTAATAGTATTTAAATATAAAACAAAATTCACTGTTCTAAAAAAACAATTTTAAAAATTGTTTTTTTAGTCTTTTAAAATTTATTATTAAAATGGTTTATTTATTAATGTTTGATCTTCTTTTAATAAATAAAGAAGATGCAAAAACCCACATTTTCATGCTTAATATTAAAAAAGCTCAACTTTGATTGTATTGATGAGATACATGTATTGAGTTTTTTGTCGTATTTAAAAAAAAATCTATAATATATCTATCGGTTCCAAAGTTACAGAGTTTTGGCCAGTAAACAACAACTCTGAACTACTCTGCTGCTGGCCACAACACAAAAGTACGAATTTTAAACCAATACATTTTCATTTACTTAAGGGAATAATGTGACACAAAAGATCCAAACTGAATGCTTAAAGTAAAGGCTTTAAAAAATATGTACTTCCTTATCATCATATTTTGTGACAGTGGGCTATTTTAAAATAATGGGAGGAAAAATAAATTCTTTTAATGGTAATAAACTGTTTGGGATCGTAAACTGGCGATATTCTCATTAAAATTGGTGCATAGGGTTTTTTCCGAATTCCGAACACAAATCTCTAAAAGCCACAAATTATATCCGCTTCAGGCCATATTTAGCAGAGTGTGTTGCGAACACCCAACACCCATCTCTGGTGGAAATGGACCTCATCGGCATATGTTTTGGAATAAGTCCCACAAAAAAGTACCTTTCTCAATTACACCCTTTCACGCTCAAATTTTGCATGGTATGTTATGAGCAACCAAAAACACTGCGCAACAAAATTTGAAAAAGATCTGAGGCTGAAGGTTGGATTGTCAACTGTAGTAGATTTGGGGCTGCTGATCACGAATCTGGTCTCCGATTTACTACATGTATTGGTTGTTGGTGTATCGTTTCTACTATACTTAACTTAATTGAAATCGGAATTAATTATAGCAGTTGTATAGCAATTGTATTTGAAATCTTAAGAGACCTTTGTACTGAGCTACATCAAAACGTTGATGGATATGGTCCATTTTCATCTGAGTTCGATCATAATGAAATGTGACAAATTGTAACAAAATAGGATGACATAAATACTGTTACAACATCGAACACACCCATTTCAATAGTAGAACTGAATATACCCCATATGTGACGCGCAAAATACAAAAGGTACCTAAGGTTAAAAGCCAGTTTTGTTCAGGAGAGCCATTTTAAAGATTAGGTCCCTTTCTATTTGCGCTTAGAATCGTCGACTTCACTTTCATAAAGCGCGCATATCTCTGGGAGGGAACACTTTTGGGGCATGGGATCGGTCTCATTCGATGCTCAGATGTTGTCCACATCAACAAAAAAAAAGTGAAAAGTTGATGAAAAGTTTTGTTCAGGAGAGTCATTTTAAAGATTAGGTCCGTTTCTATTGACGCTTACAATCGTCGACTTCAATTACATAAAACGCGCATATCTCTGGGAGGGAACACTTTTGGGGCATGGAATCGGTCTCATTCGATGCTCAGATGTTGTCCACATCAAAAATATAAAAAAAAATTAAAATTGATTTTTTTACACCTAGGTCCCTTTCTCTATACGCTGTCACATATGGGTTTTGAAAGCTAACCTCATTAGTGTTAGTCTGTAACGGGATTTTAAAATTGTTTCAACTTTCATCATGGAGTGGTCAGATAATGAGAACCGTATCGCTGTAATAGCGCTTTTTAAGTGTGAAATGAAAAAAACGATACTATCAAAACGCTCCGTCCTAGGGATTAGCTGCATGTTCGTCTATCGATGCATAAAACTGTTTGAGGAGACTGGAGATGTAAAGACCGCCACCGGTCGGGCCGCCCACGTTCAGTTCGAACACGTCGTCAAAGCCGTTAAATCAAGAATTAGCAGAAATCCGCTCTGAAAACAGAAAATCATGGCCCGTGAAATGAATATCACGCAAAAGTCCATTAGTCGAATCATAAAAAAAGACTTGGGACTTGGGGCTTTCAAACGACGTACCGGACATTTATTGACTGCAGCTTTAAACAAAAATAGGATTGATAAATCTAATGAATAATTTGCATAGAATAATTTTGTTCACCGGTGAAAAAATTTTTGCCATTCAGGAAAAATGTTTAGCTCGTTTGTTTTATTTCGGTCTGTTGCTTTTACACATTGAAAAGCAACACACCGAAATAAAATAACAAGGAAAATGATAGTGTATATGCGCGGTCATCTAAGGCAGCATCTGAACTGATCCCAAGGGTGGAAAAGAGTGATCACCCAGCTTCAGTCATGCCTTCGTGGGGTGTCTCTTGCGATCTTAGCATCTTTGCGAACAAGGAGTCAAAACATCGGCCAAAGTTTACCAAGAAACCGTTTTGGAAGCTGTTGAGGAACCTCTTAACAATTCCCTGTTCCAAAACCAGCCATGGACTTTCCAGCAGGATTCTGCGCCGGTCCATAAGGTTAATACGTCCCAGGTCTGGCTTCGAAACAATTTGCCAGCGTTCATTTTCTCTGAAGAATGGCCCTCAGGCAGTCCAAATTTGAACCCATTCGATTACAAATTGTGGACGGTAAAAAGAGGACAAAGTTTGTCACAAAAGATACCCCAACATTGGATCTCTTAAGACTGCTTTGGTCAAGCTGTGGCCAATTTTTTCAATGGACGAGGTTCATGCAGCTATTGACGATTTGCCAGTGCGACTTAAGGCGTGTGTAAAGGCAAAAGGCGGACATTTCGAATAAGTAGATTCTTTTTGGATACAATAAACACAAATAAATTTATTAAAAAATATTTGTTCCAAAAACATTCAGTACTTTTTATTTTCAGCATAAAACGTCTAAGAAAATAAAACAGGTTAAACATATATGCAGACTATACTAAATCGTTTCTTTAAAAGCTTTTGTCCTTGCTCCAAGAAAATCTTACTTTGGCCAAATTTTCGCAAATCGTACTGCATTGAGGCCCGTTGTTTGATTGCATGTTTAAGAAGGACATCCGACTAACGGTCTGACGAACAGGCAGACATTGTAACATCAAATCAACTAGTGATTCTCAATCAATGGGTACTTAAGGGCGATTCTTGCTCAAATATTTTTGGTAGCTACAAACATTTGGCTTTAATCCAACTTACAATACTCCGTGGAAGAATAGAATTATCCCAAGATTCAATTATTTCAAACAAAAGTCCTTTTCCAAAACTTAAATTACTTTGTACAATCGTACTTAAACTTTTACAAATTTACTTGTTTTTCAGTCATATCAGCTAATACACCATAAACTATTGCCAATGTAGAAAATAACCCCAACATTTTAGCTTTTGAGGTCATTTTGCAATTTAACGTATAGATTTTCCTGCTCATAAAACACTTTAGATCTCGAATCACATGAAAGTACTCACTGACCACAGAGAGAAGCTAACACTCCAAATAGTTTGCATACTTAGCAAAGAAAAGTTGTTACTGATAACCAATAATAAATAAGGCAAAGTTGTGCCAAAAGAACCCTCAACTGAACACCGACGGGGAGAAGAAAAAAACCCACACACAAATGCTATAAATTGATATGTTTCGGGTGAAGGTTAACAGCAAAACGATAGCCAATGCATGCCAACACAAAAGGCCCCCCTTGCCACACTCTGCTCACATACGTTTTTGTCCACCAGCAACACACTACGAGATGTTTGAAACTAAGGGGGGGGGGGGGGGGGAAATAAAGGAAATAAAACTGGGCAACAGAAATATTTATCTGAGGTAGAAACAAAATAAAGCCATAAAACTTAAAAATGTATGTAAGTGTGATGGCGAGTGTAAGCGCACCTAACCTCAAACTATTGTAGCTCCAGGTAAAGGACTCGTTGTTGGCCACACACAAAGTGGGAAAACACCAATACAAGCAGATTTTGCTGTTAATGTGTCCAAAATGCAGGAAAAGCATATGTGGCAATTACGGCTGGCAAGTGTTCCTAACTGGCGGAGCAATGCGGTGCGGGTGGACTTATAACGTAGGAACCACTGAAAGTTTATCGAAGCGATTGTTTTTTTTTCGTTTTTCAAAAGCACAATTTTCGGGTTGTAAAGTATGTCCGTAGCCTGGCCCGGGCGGAACTGTTTGGGGTGGTTAGAATTATTTGCGATTCCGAGTTTTTATGTCCTTTTTTTCTTATTCTCTAGTACTTTCAACAGTTTTGTGGAGAAACGGAGCAACAGAAAAAGTTTTGCAATCAACAACAGTTTAGTTTTTAAAAAGTATAGTTTTTCTTGGTCGTTTTCTTTCGACTATGGAATGGAGAGGATTGATCGGTGTTTTGTTCGAAATTTTGTGGTGAAATACAAATGTGTCTTGGAATATCTGTTATTTTATGTGTTTGTATCAGACAGTGTGAGCACGAAACAAATCGACAGACAAGTAAGAAGTGGATAACTGTTGTAGTTACTCGACCCCTAGATAGAACATAACTCAAAGCACTTTAATTTTGAGACGCAGTCTATTGGGCTTATGTAGTACATGAGCGTGAGTCCTAACTGTAGGCAGATTTTGTGATTTTATTAACCTTGAGTGACCATATGTTCACGTTTAGCCCTTTGACAACGAAGAAGTCTCTGATTCTTACTGAGTTACACAATATTTCAAGACTAAGGGCGGTTCGGAAAGTTCTTAGCCTAGCACAAAAAGCGCGGTATATACAGAAAAAAGTTAAGTATTTTGGAAACTTCCATCTCTGCTATGAGCACATGTTAAATTTTGTTTCGATCTAGCAACTCCTTCATATAGAAACAGGAGTTCACAAAAGACGCATCAGCGATTTTTTTACAATGGAAAAATTAGAAATGCGTGGTGTCATTAAATATTTTCATAAAAAAAGGTTTATCGGGACAAGAAATTCATAATGATATGGTGAATGTGTTAGGTGAAAGTGCTCCTTCATATGCAACAGTAAAAAATTGGGTTGCTGAATTTAAACGTGGTCGTACAAGCATTGAAGATAAACCACGTAGTGGACGTCCAAAAACAGCAACAACAACAGAAATTGTAGCCAAAGCCATGATATGGTATTAAATGATCGACGAATAAAAGTGCGTGAAATAGCTAATATCATAAGCATCTCAAATGACCGAGTCCATTTAATTTTGCATTAAGAACTACAGATGAAAAAGCTTTCTGCAAGATGGGTGCCGGAATCGACCAAAAACGCATAAGAATGAACATTTCTCAAGCTTGTTTGGATCGTTTTCAGCGAAATAAAATGGATTTTAAGCGTCGTTTCATAACTGTTGATGAGACATGGATCCACCACTATACTCCAGAGACAAAAGAACAATCCAAACAATGGACTGAAGCTGGAGAAAGTGCCCCAAAGAAGGCAAAAACAATTCAATCGGCTGGTAAGGTTATGGCAACGGTTTTTTGGGACCTCAAAAGTCTTTTATTGATTGACTATCTGCAAAAGAGTAAAACAATAAATTCAGAGTACTATTGCAATCTTTTAGATCAATTAAATGTACAAATTCGAGAAAAACGTCCTGGCTTACAACACAAAAAAATAATTTTTCATCAAGACAACGCACCAGCGCACAAGAGTGTTTAACACTTGCTAAAATCAACGAATTAAAGTACGAGTTGCTTGACCACCCACCTTATTCTCATGATTTAGCTCCTAGTGACTTTTACCTGTCTAAAAAAATTCCTTGCTGGCAAGCGTTATACCTCAAATGAAGATGCAATTACAGTTGTAAACCACTATTTTGAAGACCTTGGAAAAACTATTTTTATCAAGGGATTGAATTGCTAGATAAGCGTTGGACTAAGTGTATTGAAGTTTCAGGAGAGTATATTGAAAAATAAAAATATTTTTGAAAAACTAACTATTCTATTTCATTGATAGGCTAAGAACTTTCCGAACCGCCCTCGTAAAGTGTTGTCAAAATTTAAAATGTTTACTCCTTCTATGAGAAAAAACATGGGACATACGAAGGTTTCTATATATATATATCTGGCCTCGGCAACATTTAGTGTTGCCTGGCGCCATCTGACATTTCCATTGGAAAGTTTGACATTTTTAAACATAATTTTTGTTATTTACAGTGACTTGAAAAAATCAATTTGGCAAAAAATGCAATTAACTCGTGAACATTTTCGTGCGATCATTTTTCACAACTTTCGGTGTGGACTATCACGACAAGAGTGCATCGATGAACTTAAATTTTTGTACGGCGATGAAGCACAATGCTATAGCACAGTGAAAAACTGGTTCATTAAATTCAATCGTGGCCGACGCTCGCTCAAAGTCGAAGATCGTGAAGGTCGTCCAAAAACGGGCGTTGTGCCAAAGAATTTTGATGCCGTGCGTGAAATGATAATGCAAGGTCGTGTGACATACCGTGGGATAGAGTCATCCGTGGACATTTCTTCCATCAGCATACATTCGATATTGCATTAACACCTCGCCGTAAAAACAAGTTTGTTTTCGTTGGATCCAGCACAATTTGACAATTGCTCAACAAAAAAAAAACTCATGTCGATTGGTGCAAAGAAATGTTGAAAAATACGATCGCGGTGCTCCAAAAGACGTTTGTAAGATCGTCGCGGGTGACGAATCATAGATCTATGCGTATGAGCCCGAAACAAAACAGCAATGTGGCGAATGTTCTGCTTGAGCAACTTTGGGCGGCCATTTCTGAGTGGTACATCACAGTTTGTTTGCCTGAAGTCTTCGGAGAAATTCGAAAAACGGACAAGAGAAGACGAATCATTGTGCACCATAACAATGCCAGCTCCCACACATCGGCTCAAACCAGCGCCTTTTCAACCGGCCAAAACGTCGAATTGACATTATTACATTTATTAACATTTAATAACATTTTTTCATTTAATTATTGTAAACCATATGAGTTATTTTTGAAGATGAGCAGATTGCGTAGGTTTTATGAAACTGAGGATGAAATTGTTCAGATTTTAAACGCATCGGATAATGAAGGGAAGGAAATTGTGTTTGTATTAGATATCGAGAATTTAGGTGCAATATATGATTTATCGGTTTTGACCAACGAAGTATAAATCGAAGATGTTCTGGCGACCGAAAAACCTTCAAATAGGAAAAATATTAAGACTGGTGCATCAATGGCAAAAAAATTTCCAAAATCTAAAGATGTCAAAGAACTTTTAGTTAAATTTTACTGAAAAATTAATCAAAATTGCGGTTTTACAGGTTATACCTACCCTGATAAGATATGCAGGCAGGTTTTAAATCCAAAGGTAAGCGCTGATAAAGAGATCCCAACTCTGTTAGAAGTCTTCAATACAGTTTGTGTTGTCGACACTCTAATGGAGCACATAATTCCCCAAACGAAACTTTATTGCGAGCAGAAAGGTACAATATTTTTATAATTAAAGAAGAGTTAAAAACATTTTTTGGGATGATTATAGCAATAAAGTTCCAGAGATTACCCAAAATAAGATTAAACGCTGGAAAAATATATAGTTCCGTTAATTTTTAAAGTTATGACTCGGGATCGTTTGGAAAAAAATCTCCCCAGCTTATCGATCGTATGATGGCGACCCATCAAAGCAAAAATTTGAGCCAAAGCTAACGTAAAAACAATTTCAGCCAAAACAAATGTCAGTCTATAGACGAGCATATGGAATAGTTTATGGTAAAATTGAAGGCAATGGAATTAACTGGACACCAGGAGAATTAGTTACACACTCAAGACTGGAGGCAGTACCGGATTTATCTGTAAATTATCAAACCAGAACGGAAGAAGGAGTCTGGAAGATATGTGTTGTATGCACAAAAAAAGGAATAGAAAATCAACAGTATCATTTAGAACCAGAGATATTAGGAAAATAAAATTTTATGTCAAATAACAGAAAAAAATACAAATTTCTGACTTTGAGACGGGGGTAACCTAATTGAAACAAAAAACCCTTAATTTTAACACAAAATGCAAAGAATGCATTTGTTTTTTATCTAGAAACACCGATTTGGTCAAAAGCTATGAAAAAGTGTGCCTGTAAAACGAAAAATCGAAATGGAACATATGTATCCCATTCGTCGTCAAAGGGTTAGAAGTGCAAGTTTTGTAAGAATTAGAGTATCCAAAACCGAAACGGATATTCCAGTTTTTATACCCAAACCCGACAGAATCGAGAGTTGATTCAATTTAAAAATAACAGTTTGTCTTTTGCATGACTGCTGCCCATTAATCACACTGTAGGCCGTAATTGTTATCCGATCTTCATGAAATTTGGTAGAACTAAGTGTTTTCATCTAAGACAGACGCTGTTGAAATTGAAGAAAATCACCTCAAATCAGTTAAACACATATGTTCAGCCGATTTGTTGTTTTTAGCTCTAGAAGCCAACATCAAATTCCATCTAATGTTGATTAAATTTGGTACATATTTTAACGATTTATCAACAACTCGCATAGATAAAAATAGACCAATTACAAAGGTCCTTCCCGATTTAACATACAACCGCTCTAAAACACCAATTTTGAATTTTGTATAGTATTTTACGGTTGACCATCTAGCAATCTTAGAACAATTTGGACAATATACGCCCATTTTTTAATATACTTATAGTCCCCACACAAATGGGGTTGAGGTGCCAAAACTGTTCCAATATACATGGGTCGTTTATGCAATCGATTTTTCGATAGCTTTGGATTGAGAACAAAGAAGTTCCACTATGACATATCAAAAAAATTATTTTCAAAGCGCCCAAATTTCAATTGTTTGACTTTTAAAGTTTAAATTATTGAAAGTTTTGTAAGACTTTGGATGAGTAGGGTTTTTTTCGCACCGGTTTTTGCATTTAAGGCATTGAATGTAATATGGACGGTCTCTTCGATCCTTTAACAAGCCTGATATCAGGCCTTACAGCTTATGATATACGCCACTGGCTAACACGCAAGTAACACACACACACTCACATAAAGCACACACATGAAATAATGACTCACACACATGCCCACACATGTAACAGATTTATAGACACCGGACACAAAGTTAGAAACTACAAGGACCAAAACAAAATATGTACCCACCCAAAATAATGTTTCCTTTGGGGGAAAAACAAACTCACTCATACGCAGACGAACAGAAAAAGAAAATCATTATTCCGCAGAGAGAGAGAGAAGAGAAACTTTTTATTTTAGTTGAGTTTAATGTGTCTTTTTAATTAGTTGTTGATAAATGTTTAGAATAACAAAATAAGAATTAAGCAGAAAAAATGGGGCACATATAAAATGAGTGGTGCAAAATGGCATGAATACGAATGGACAACATATGAGTTTAGCGGAGAGAGAAGGAGCTGAAAAGTTCGAGGAATTAAATAAAGAAGGAGGGAAAGTGACATGGTAAATCTTGTGTAATATCTAACTAGGAAAAGATTTACTTGTTTTAGTTAGAATTGAGAAGTGAAGAATAAATTAGAGAAAAAGCAAAGGATCTAAATAGAAGATAATGGTTAATACCCTTCCCGGCAGGATAAAGGGGTACTAATTGTTTATTCCGTTTAAAGCAGCTAGAAATATTGATATTGATGAATATTTGCTTTTTTGCACTGCAGGCAGTGTCGGTCGAAGAGAGTGAAAAATGTACGTGACTTATAGGGGCTGACGGGAGATTTGTATTCGTCTGCCTTTCATTTGCCATCACGCTTTGGATACGTGAGGAAAGGACAATTTGTGTTGAAGCGAATTTTTTTTAAATGCGCGCTCGATCATTGCAGTGCAGCGTGCTTTACGTTGACAATTCGCTGTTTCCCCACGCGGACTTGTTTCTGGGCGGCACTCAATTGTAAATTGGGTTACTTCATTGAGAACTGCAGGGAATGTGTCATGTGTTCGAAGGAGACCTGAAAGAAGGATTACAACACCACAAAAGATCGAGAGAGTAAAAGCAGCAGTACTGCAATCTTGGACCCTCCGAATGGATACCCTGAGGCGTAGTTGCGGCCAACATTTAAAGAAAATGGCATAAAATGTCCTATCGAATGAACAATAAAGATTTGACGCTTGATTTGAATTTTTGTATTTTGTTTTTATTATGGAAAATATACCCTCCTTCATTGATTACGGCCCAATATGAATAATTGTTCAAGAGGGGGTGGTGCCGGTTTCTTCACTACCAGGATGGTTTACTTCTCGTACCCATATCATGTTTTTCAACTACTAGTATTGTCATATCGGTATTAGTTCATCAGATAAGACCTTTCAATGTTCGGGGTTGTTAGGGCGGGGCCACGACCCTATAATACTCTAAAATAATATGCTGATCATTGATTTAATTCTGTTAAATTTTATAAAAATCGATCTATTTGATTGGCTATGCATGCGATTTTTTAAGAAATAGTTGCACTGCCAACTTAATTTCCAGGATGGGCTTCGATCCATGCCAACATCATATGTTCTTAATTTTACCGCCTGCGTTACCGCGCCATGCTCAACGAACATTTGTTTTTAAAAATTCAAGACAATGACATGGACGACATTTGGTTTTAAGAAGGCGGGGCCATATGTCTCACAGCCAACGCAAACAACGATATTTTACGAACTGTTTTTAAAAACGAATTATCAGCCAATATTGTGATGTCAATTGACCGCCTTGGAGTTGCGATTTGAGTCCTTCGAATTATTTTTTGAGGGGGGCCATTAAGGATAAATGTTACGAAAAGCATTCAGAGACACTCGAAGCCTTGAAGCAGTAAACCAAATTTGCCATTGAAGAGATTGGAACCGAAACAATCGAAAATGTACTGAAAAATGAGATGAGGTACTTCCGAGCCATTTGTGGTAGTCATATGAATAATATTGTGTTCCTTTGTTAAATGACAAAGTTCAAGCTTTCCAATAAAACCAGAAATTTTGAAAAAATTATCAGTACTTTCTTTGCAGCCGATTTAAATTTAAAACTTTATTTGGTCCACTTTGTACCAACCGTTAAAGCCCATCTGCTCATGCTTCTGCGAAGCTTCAGCCACCTAGCTTCAATACAGCGACCTGTAGTTTCCTTTCCACAGACAGACGGACATGGCTGGATCATCATAGAATTTTACGACAGTTCAGGGTTGGTGGAAATGATATTGCGCTATTAAGATTGCTCTTCGCACAGTTCGAAGACTATACGCAAAGGGTAATTCTCAGTAATACAAATGTGTCTCCCGTATAAGTCATTTGATTTGTAGCCGAAGTAATCATTGCCAAAAACTGCTGAAGAAAAACCTTAGCGGGTTTAGAAACAGCTGTACAGTCTGACTGGCAACCGAAGCCAATACATTTCACCAACTTGTTTAGCTTATTTTGAAAAAAGAAACAACAAAAAGGTCTCGAACTAGAATAAAAACTGTTCAAGTCACAGCTTAGAAAATATATTAGTCTACTTTATGGGGTAAAATATGTATCTCTACACTATGATGGACGATATTATTATACTCTTGTGTATCTCCTAAATATAGTCTTCCATCCTTTATGCGTTAGAGTGCAATTGGCCTAAACGAGGTTTGTTCTCATGTCGAGATAATGCCAATAATATTTAAAGAATAATCGATCATTATAAGGCGAATAGATATCCTGGAGATAAATTTTATAGATTGAAACAGAAGAGCTCATATGAGTTTTTCTCTCCACTACAGCGAAGATTTAGCGATAATACGTATATTTCACTTAAACTTACATAAAAATAAGTAGATCCTTATAAAATAGGCAACCTATATCTCTTTCGTACTTATTGAAAACGTTGAAGTCTACTTTAAATTTTTCATAATACATCCCAAAAGCCTGCTTTAATTGTATTGCCAACAAATATATATCATTTAGTTATTAACTCATGCAAATCACATTTATTTTTCCACCTTTTTCACAATCTCTGCGAATTTGTGATCCATGCTTGGAATTCACGATAAAAAAAACTCCAACTGAAAATGAATATTTTGCAATTATTTTCCAGGCTTGCCTTACAAAGAAAAAAAAAATGAAAAACTTCTCCGAACAGTTTTTCTGATGAATGTGTGGCGGAAAAAACGGATATTAAAATATTGTTTACACACCTTTACGGGCTGGCTATTTTTTATGTACTCGTATGTATACTCGTATACTATACGACCGATATTTGGTTTTTTTTATTTCGTTTCGTTTCATTCATTTTCGGTTGATTTGGTATGTAAAAATGTCCTTAAATGACAGTCGATCTTAATTAATATGTTGCAGTTCGTAGTTCGTCCTCGTGCTGGAAAAATGGGACGTTTATATAACCTAAAGAGCAAAACAATGACTGTTATTTTTTTTTCTGGGGAGGGGGTAAGGGCTTTGATAAGGATTAAGTTGAATCTCGCCAAATAAAACAATAGCATCTACAAATAAACTGTTGAAAGTTTGGAAAAGGCATGAAAAAATAAATGAATATACACACGAAAATACACTCGAGCTGAAATTTCGTATTGATTGAGGTGGTAAGAGTTTTAGTAGGAGTACCATTTTTAAATATTTATTGTTGAAAATGAGTTGTTAGATGGCTAGTCATTTATATGAAGTTTACATGAAGTCTGTTTTAAGTCGCCAAAGGAGACACTCGGTGTCCAATACAAAAAACGTAGGGTTCAAACTGCAATTCTGGTGAATTCAGCAATAAAATGATTTCCGCTCTGATTTTAGCAAGTACTTCTGTGGTGTATAAAATAATTTATATCTAGGGACATTTCGAATAAGTTGATTTTTTTGGATACAATATACATCAATAAATATATTAAAAAATATATTAAAAACATTCAGTACTTTTTTATTTTACAGCATAAAACGTGTGTAACAGTATTTATGTCCCTACTAAGAATATCCACCAGAGCCCAGGAATTGTTTCTGGTTTAAACTTGAGATTTTACGTAACCCTAAGGAATAAACCAGAAACAATTCCTAAGCTCTAATCCTTATCCCAACGCGTCATCGGTGAAATTCAGCCACATCTCTGTAAGAAATCATGGAATATTTCAAGAAAAACATTATTATCGTGCATGAGATGATAGTTTATATATATTATGTTGGCTTAATGCTCATTGAATATCCCCTATGTTTGTATTGCATTTTTTCGAATACCGAAAGATAGATTAGATAGAATAGCAAAGAGGAAACAATATTGAATGACATTTGATTTGAGTCCATTCTTTTGTGGCTGGAAACACCTCGGCGGGCAGTTTGTTCCTCACACGACAGTTAATCACACTCTCCTCTCCGAATAAATGTTTACTTGTAGACAATGGGGTGTTAAGGCAAACACTCTGATCTCTGCCAAGAAGTCACTCTGAAAAACACATCCTATCAAAATACTTTTTATATACTAACAATAATGACCTCGAAAGAAACAACAGAGTTGGCTGCCATGATAGCAAGCCTCGGTGCCCTCTCATGTACCCGGTGGAGAAACCCCAAAGAAGGCCCTAATGAGGGGGTTGTAGCCGATTTTGGCAAAATCTAGGTGATGTGAAAGGGAAAAACGTGTAAGTATTTCTTCCAGCGCTTTAAGAAACCCAAACACTTGCATACACTTGTATACATTTTAAACATGTGATGTACACCAATTCCAGTACTCACGCAGGGATCGATTATATGGTGACCTGTAACGGAGAAGGCTTCCATTAACAAACTCCTAAACCAAGATCTGACTGCATCAGAGCTTTGTTACTGGAGCTCTGATGCAGTCAGATCTTGGTTCAGGAGTTTGTTAATGGAAGCCTTCTCCGCGTATCCCCAACCGACATACACATCTCCCTAGTGGCAGCCTGTAGCGCTCTAAAGAGCCATGTTATCCGACTTTTTGTGCCCTGAGGATGGCGCGTCATGTCACACAGCCTTCGCCACAATCGATCTTTTGGGCATTAAATTCCAAAGCCGTCTTGGAACCGTAAAGAATCGATGTCCAGAAACTTTTTAAGCACTAAAGGCCAATGGCATCCTAGTAATCTGTGAGATACAGCCCCAGCCGGAGCAGCCACTTGAATGACGTTGTATGCCATAAATAATGGTAATGTTTGTTCTTACTCAGAAAGCCATAATACATGGAAAAACAAATAATTTTGTTCATTTTATATAAATAAATAAAAATATAATAAATAAAATATAAATAAACTTGTATTTGGCCCACCCTGTATTTGCTTTAATGAAATTTAAAACCTGACTACCACATCATTACTGGTATTAAGGAGAGTAACTCACCAAATTGTGCATCACGTCCACTGTGACTCTCACATGCATTTTAAGACATACTAGAAGAAACCTATATGGAAATGAACAGACTGTGTGAACTGGACCAATATCCAGTACAATCATCTTTACCGATAGGGTCAATCAAAGGGGCAAATCACAGATATTATCTTGGAATTGCAGCATAAGGGTAGAATTCTTTGGAATTGTGTAGGATATCTAAGCAAACCGGACCGTAATACTGTAGTAGGAGAACAAAATATCTTATCAGCCACAGCAGAACGAAATTTTTTAGAATGATATCCATCCTGACAGGACGGTGACTAATTGCAGACCTTGCTTGATGATTTAAGATTCTTTTGAAGATCACGTTCGGCTGTGGCAACAGGATTAATAGTCGTTTAAGTATTTCGTCTTCAAACGCATTGATTGTCTAACTGACATCAGGATAGCTATCAGGCTATTGTCATGTTGGTCGGTTCTACCCTATAATCTACCCTATAATCTGTTTTCTCAACAGTACAGGGTGGTTATCAGAAATAAAAATAGACTATAGAAGGTTTCCATTGTGAGTGATTGTCAATTATAAAAACTTTCAGCATAAAACTATTTGAAATTTCTTGGAGCTATCACGTAACCCAACCAACCTAACCAAGCATACATTCCATTGAATTTTTTTGTCCAGAACATCAAGAGCAACGACTCCTAGACAACTTTTCTATTGATCAATGTTAAGTCCATGTTTCATATGAATTAAACAGTTATAAAGTTTCAGTCGGTTGATCCGACTTACATACGAGTACACCGTCAGTGTTTGAAGTCTTTTTTGCTTTCAAGTTGGGTCAAAATTCGGGACATCAGAATTTGTTTTAGAGGTATGGTTCCTCAGGCAATGTTTCTTATATTGATTCATAGAATATGAGTTTCCTTGTCACTTGGGCGATTTTTAAATCGACCCGCCTAAACCCTCTCCCGTATATGGAATTTAAATTTTCCTTCTTTGCGTCGTCCAGTGCCTATAGAGTACATATTATATTGAAATCTAGTTGAAGGGTCGATTGAGTGTAAGGTGCAAGAAAGGGGCGTGGCATCTACTTTTTTTCTTATGCGCTTACAAAGATAAAATAAGTATATTGCGGAAAACAAGATTCACGATGCAATTCATGCATTATGAAAACAGAATATCATAATTCAATCTACGATCAGTTAGCACCGTGTGCGTGGAAGGTGCAAGAAGGGGCGTGGCCTATTTGCCTATTAAAAAACTCGAATTGAGTCAAGAAAAATCAGGAGCGACACCAAAAACAATTAGATTTTAAAATCATACGCCGTGCCAAACGCTCTGAAAATAACCAGAAGCACTACCTTACTTTAACCAAGCCAGTGAAATTATCGACTCCGTAGCCCCGAACGCAATTTCATCATGTCTCCCATTGTTGCTGTAGCGGCAATGTGTGCGGGGGTGACAGCCCTTGGACGAAGAAATGCTTTTCAAGTCAGTTCGATCTATAGAGCCGGCTTATGTCTCCCATAGATCGGCCTGTCGGCAAACGCGACAGCCATCCTCAATGAAGCTTATCACATTAAATTTTTATTTAAAGGATTTCAAGGCTACATTCTCTGCAGTGCTTATACAAAAGAAATCACCAGAGTCCAAAATGTATACAACATCTATACTTTTATATACTTTTCTATTTCGGTGTACATGTAATAAATCCACCTTTAACCCCATCCCGCTATTTGGGCCGACATATCTAGGCATTGTTACATGATTATGTCAATATCGCCTGGTATTCAAAGTACAGGTCCTTCCACATATCAAAATGAAGCTTAACATTTTCAGATTATCTCCATAATAAAGCCCGCTGTGCTCTCGGGCCAGTATTTTTTTTTGGTTTTTATTTTGGTTCTTTTCGGTATCTGTGCCCAATATTACGGGTAGACAGCATTAAAGTCGTTAGCCATAGCCGGGCATACATTGCATGTATGTAGATGTATGCGTGTGTGTGAATATTCCCCCGGCCACCTAGTGAAAACATTCGTATAAAACTGTTTACACATACACACACTCGAACACATACAGACACACACAAATACACAGAGACATTGTGAACGAAAAATCTACAATTTCATTTAAAATGAAATCAAATTGTTCTCGCAGATAGGATGTGAATGTTTATTTTGATATTTTTTTATGAATTCCAATTTCAGCTGGTCGGCGAGTAGGAGGAGGCAGATTGGGATTATATAACCGATGGGTGAGGGGATGGGCAGGGGTCCTGCAGAGAAGGACCTGTGAATGTCTATATATTATGTGATTGTTTCGTTTACTGTTTTCTGCTCCTGTTGTTGTTGTTGCTGTTGATATTATTATTCGTAGAGTTACCAAAAGTTATTTGTTGTTTATTTGCCCTACAACGGGGTCCCCCGGCCCATGCGGTCACCTCTTACACCGACATATGCATAGACATACACACACTCATACATGTGGCGCCATGTGGTTCATGCTGTCGTTTGATACCAGTTAGTAAGTTGTTTTTGTTAGTGCTGGTGTTTTGATTTCGGCAAAAGTTTGTTCTTTCAGTCATGATTTTTGTTTTTGTTGGTATTTGTGTTTACGCATCCAAAATGATGGTGAGTGTGTTAAATTTGTCAAACTGTTTGTAATGCATTAAATAATACAGCACAAAATTGCTATCAGAAAAATGGGCGATTTTTTGAGTGGTATACATTTTTCGGTAGGGATTTTATATCTGATCCAAATGCCCTAGCTGGGATATTAACTAGTACTTCGCACTATGTGGCACTCACTACAACATCAACGACCACAACTTCTGACGGGCCTTCTTAACATATCGTCGTAATCATGATACAATTTTAACTAATCGATACTGTCCGCTATTGGAGAAAAACGCAATATATGTTAGAAGTGAACTACAAGTATTTTCCGAATTCATCAATGTAATTTCCTAAATTTGTATAAACTGCGGCACAGAATTTGTTGTGTGTACACTTTGTCATTCCGTTTGTAACATATCGAAAAACCTTTCTGCGATCCATCACAGAAAACATTTTTTTAATAAATATATATACAAAATATTACATAATATAAATAACACTATTCATGGATACTATGAAATTTTCATAAAATATATGGAATTATAAACAAATCTAAGTTCATATTCTAACTTCACCTACAACCATTGGATAGCATAGTTAAGCGGAATAGTTAGTTTTTGTTGTTATATGTAAAAAAAAATCAATTCCTGAAGATGTCTCTCAAAGAGAGACGAAATATTGAATAAAATAAAGAATATAATTTCAAAAACACGACCTTGAGCTTGATTATTTAACTAGTTCGTCTTATAAATACAAAAGGTCGAATATTCATTATTTATCTACAATTGCATATCTAATAATAATATTGTACAAGAACAAAATCAATGCAATATTTCATAGACATTATGCAGAAATTGTTTTCGGTGTACGAAGTGCATTTATTATTGAAAGTCGTATAGTGGCGAGTCCTTAAAGTGGGACAATTTTGGTGGTCCCAGCACAATTCGCACAAAAAAAAACCTCTTCAAGCAGGAGTTTGAACCTCTTTAAGCAAGACTACATTTTTTAGAAGTGGGGACTTTAATTCTGTACCTCCAATAGTACGATTTTTGTCTTTTTTCTCTCTTCTCTCTTGTTTTTGCTGTTTACTAAAAGAGTTTTTCTGGAGTGCGACGAATAATTGTCAGGTTCTCATTTTTTCGCAAAATATTAAGTTTGTGCCACAACCATATACGTAACAAAAGTACTCAATATTGTCGCCCCAACCATACCTTTTCTCTGAGTGTGGTGAAAGACAAGTTGGACCTTAAACTGTAAGTCGTAAGGGAGCCTGATAGATTTATACAGCACAGATCTCTTCGATAAACAGTTGTAGCTGGCCAACAGATATATAGGGTAATACATTTTGGGGTTCCCTCCTGTTTTTCAGAAAACAAGTAAAAAATTTTAAATTTGGCTGTGCCGAACTTTGGATACCATCCACCAGATTCCCAAATAAAACCAAATTTGGTGCGGAAGTGTGTTCTATAAAGAAATCTCTTCAAGCAGGAGTTTGAACCTCTTTAAGCAAGACTACATTTTTTAGAAGTGGGGACTTTAATTCTGTACCTCCAATAGTACGATTTTTGTCTTTTTTCTCTCCTCTCTCTTGTTTTTGCTGTTTACTAAAAGAGTTTTTCTGGAGTGCGACGAATAATTGTCAGGTTCGCATTTTTCGCCAAATATGGCTAGATTGAAGACTTTTTGCGACTGACATTTTGGTGATGTGGCGATTATCTTGGCGGATTTTATGAAATAGCCCTAATTTGTTGTTTTGAACATTGACATATGGGCATGCAGATATATTGAAATAACCTAGAGTATCTGAATACGACATGATATTAAATGAAATGAATACAATAAAATTTCGGCACAGTTCGAAATATAAATTCGACGAAATTTGTTGCCTTAATCCATGGGTCTAAGGCGTGGAAACCTAGGAATCCAGAAACCTCCTTGTCAACCATGAAAATTTCTTCAAGAATCTGAAAATGACAATTTTCTTAGAGTTTTGGTTGAATGAAGAAGACCTTATCATACCTTAAATGCCAATAGACGTAGGGTCCCGAAATCCCACGAATTGGATACAATGGTCTAAGTCGCGGAAATCTAAAAATCATCCTGTCGACCATGGACATTTGTTCAAGAATCTGAAAATGAAATGTTTTTTTTGGATTTGATTGAATTAGAAGCACTTATCATACCTAAAATGCAAATGATCGTTCCGAAATCCCACGAATCGGATCATAAGTTCTAATATTCGGTTAAATTTGCTGCCTTATCCCATGGGAGTAAGTTGGGGAAACCAAGGAATCAAGAAATCTGTCTGTCAACGATGGACATTTCTTCTAGAATCTGAAAATTACATTACTTTTATGTTTTGGTTAAATAAGAGGTCGATATCATTCCCTTATCTTTCAATGGTCCATAGAATCCAGTCCTGTCGAACATGGAACCACCAATAAATATATCCCCTAATCTTGTCAATGCTTTATAACAAAGCAATCCATGATGGTGAGTGTAAACTCTTCGACCTGGCCTGTTTTATTAAGATTCTGAGTTTCCCAGACCTTTGCATATGTGACGCGCAAAATAGAAAGGGACCTAAGGTTAAAAACCAGTTTTGTCCTGGAGAGCCATTTTAAAGATTAGGTCCCTTTCTATTTGCGCTTAGAATAGTCGACTTCACTTTCATAAAACGCGCATATCTCTGGGAGGGAACACTTTTGGGGCATGGGATCTCATTCGATGCTCAGATGTTGTCCACATCAAAAAAAGAAAATAATGAAAATTGATTTTTTTACCCTTGGGTCCCTTTCTCTATGCGCTGTCACATATATTGTCACCAGGAAAGAGAGTGCTTCTTGCGTTTTTTACAATTTGACCCGTGTGAGATCCTGTGAGCCTAAAACCTCATATTGCGGATTTTTACTCTTTCTGGCCTTTTTTATGAAATCGTACAAAGACTGAGCACAAATAAAAGTTTGATTGGGGTGACATTATTGAAAGACCATCATCCTATTGTTTGGTATGTGGTACATTAAGTTTGTAGGGATCATTAAATTGTTGTGCCACAACCATATACGTAACAAAAGTACTCGATATTGTCACCCCAACCGTACCTTTTATCTTAGTGTGGTGAAAGACTAGTTGGACCTTAAACTGTAAGTCGTAAGGAGCCTGATAGATTTATACAGCACAGATCTCTTCGATAAACAGTTGTAGCTGGCCAACAGATATATAGGGTAATACATTTTGGGGTTCCCTACTTTTTTTTAAGAAAACAAGTAAAAAATGTTAAGTTTGGCCGTGCCGAACTTTCAGTACCCTCCACCAGATTCCCAAATAAAACCAAATTTGGTGCGGAAGTGTGTTCTACACGCAGAAAAAAAGTATGGTTGTGGTGACAATATTCGAAGAGGATAATACTATTGTTGGGTATATGGTTGTGGTACAACAATATTATGATCCTCACAACAATAGTATGATTCAAATACAACCATACTATGATCCTCACAACAATAGTATGATTCACAAATAACTATACTATGATCCCCACAACCATAGTATGGTTCACACTCAACCATACTATGATCTCCACAACCATAATATGATCCTCACAACCATAGTATGTTTCATATACAACCATAGTATGATCCTCACAACCATAGTATGATTCACACGCAACCATGTTATGATCCCTACAACCATAGTATGATCTCACACAATTATACTATGATCCCCAATATAATTTATTTAAGTTGTCGACAATAGATTTGATCCCCAATATTATTTCTAGTTTAAGTTGTCAACAATAGATTTGAATTATGAAAATTATCCAAAAGTACATTAAATTCAAAACAATACCAGTGATTTATTTCACAGTAGAAAAAATAAGTTGAAATAAACGTAAGCGTGTTTACTAAAAATATTTCAGTTAAAAAAATATTTCGATAAAAAATTACTATTATTGCATTAGTCCGTACCAATAACATTTGTTCTTAAAAGCATATTTAAATGAAGAAAAATTACAATCATACAGTATGATTGCCGTAATCATATTATTGTTAACATAAAACGCAAAACACAATACTTTTGTCGCACCAACCATATATATATATTGTTGCTATAACCATATTTTCATTTTTACATTTGGCAATAATACTATTGTTACATTTCAACAATATTAATATTGCAGCAATTATACTATTGTCAAAAATAAATTCCGTTAACAATGCTATGGTTGCGACGAACATACTTTTATTGCGGAGAACATATTATTGTTGCCGTGACCATGTAGTAACCATGTTTTTTCTCTGCGTGTATATAGGAATCTTTATGTGCAAAATTTCATTTCGATAGGTCAAGTTTGTGGTGAGTTATCGTCATATTATTTATCAAAGCCCATGAGACCGTTTGTGTGGGCGGTACCAGTAGGACTTTTCCGAGCTCAACAGAATTTGGCGCAGAGGTGTGTTCTATATAATAATCTTTATGTAAACAAATTCATCTCGATAGGTCAAGTTTGTAGTGAGCTATTGTCATATTATTTTTCAAGGCCCATGAGACCGTTTTTGTGGGAAGGTACCAGTAGGTCCTTTCCGATCAAATTTAGCGCAAAAGGATGTTCTATATATTAATTTTTATGCCGAAAATTTCGTCTCGATAGGTCAAGTGTGTGGTGAGTTATTGTCATATTATTTTTCAAGGGCCCATGAGACCGTTAGTGTGGGAGATACCAGTAGTGCTTTTCCGATCTCAACCGAATCAGCGTGGAAGTGTGCTGTATATAGAAATCTTGATGTGTAAAATTTTATTTCCATAGGTCAAGTTTGTGGTGAGTTATAGTCATATTATTTCTAAAGGCCCATAAGGCCGTTTGTATGGGAGGTACAAGAAATAGTGGCCCAATCTAAACAATTTTTACGTAGATAATTGTGCCTATATAGAGATTATTATTTGCAAAATTTTAGTGGTTTTGCTCAAGAATTTGGACGGATATTTCCAAATAAAAACCTAATTTTTATGAGGTAGTGTCGGTTGAGGGTCTCCAACACCAACTTCCCGTAAAGCTATATAGCCTATTAGGTTATGCTAGGTTAACTACACATGTTTGTGCAAATTTTAGCTCCCTAGCTGTTTTAATGCAGGCTCTATCTTGTTTCCAACAGACGGACAGCCAGACAACATTGCCAGATCGTCTAAGAATTTTACGAGCATCAAGAATATATTTATACTTTGTTGGGTCTCCGATGATTATTTCTAGGTGTTACAGACAGAATGACAAAACTAATATACCCCCCATTGTATGGTGGAGGGTATTAAAACACAGAAAATTCAAATTGAACGAGGAATGTTTATTATCATTTGAAAGAACATTCTTTGGCATTTACTTTTTGAAGATTATGTCTATCAAAAGTTGGTCCGCGGCTACGTCTCAGATGGACCATCCGTTGATCGATAACTCGTTCGAGCATTTCGACAGTTGTGTCGTGAATAACACGCGCAATGTTGGCATCCAAAACCTGAATTGTAGCTGATTTCTCAGCATGGACTTTGGACATTACGTAGCCCCCAAAGAAAAAGTCTTACGGTGTGATATTACGGTGTGATATCTTGGTGGCCAATCGACCCACCCAAAACGTGCTCACCGAAGTGTTCTCTCAAGAAATGCATTGATTGATACGATGTGTGGGAAGTGGCGCCGTCTTGTTGAAACCAAATGTCGCCGAGATCACGAGCTTCAATTTCTGGCATCGAATACGTAGTTGGTTCTCATGGACCGATAACGGTCGCCATTGACGGTTATGTTTTCACCGGCATCATTTTTGAAGAAATATGGTCCGATGATTCCACTGCCCACAACCACACCAAACCGTTGTTTTTTTCTGGATTAAGTGGCAGCTCTTGAACCTTTTTTTTTTGCTTGTTTACATACCTATTGAACCAGAAATGTTGGCCATAAGTTGAACGAAGGGCACAAAACACAATGAATTTTCGTAATAAAGTTGAACGATTTGTATTTGTTGTTCAGACGTAAGTCTTTCCCGACACGACTCACGCGTGATCAGTCAAAAAAGATATTAAAAAAAGTATCTCTAACAACAGAGGCTTTTCAGGACAAGATATAGCTTTACCTAAATTTGTTGAATGCATAGGCGACGTCAAGAAATCTCGTGTCTCGGTCAAATGCTGTTTTAAGCCCAAGAAGAACCTTGTTCGTGGTCAAGTAAAGAATGTTTAGTTAATAATGCTAGTTTTTCTAATTGTTATTTTTTTAGATGCTGGAAAAGTTACCGATGCCAATCCAGTCAAAGTATTGCTCCATTATGTTCTAAAGTTGGAAAATTATCAGAAAATGTTATCTCACTTCCCGCACAGTTGAAAACTCAATCAGAATTTTATCGTGAGGTTAGTCGAAATCATGAATTCACTGCGCAGACAATTCGACGACCGCGGAAAGGTTTAGGAGTGAGTCTAACCTTTCAGACACTTCTGGCACAGTTTGTTGTAAAATGAATAAAACATAGCCGCCTCAGCGGCCAATGTCTAGGAAGACCCTGATAGGTAGATTTGGGGCCGATCAGCTTACTTGGACATCGCCTGAGAGTCAATTCTGTCTTATGTTAATGTTCCATTTGGGTCTTCATCCATAAAAAATTGTGCTGTTGCATCAGTTAAAGCCTGAGAATTAAAGAGAACGCCATTAGTTCCCATATTTAAGTGACGGTGATATTGGCTAAAGTTTCGATTTTCATCAAAAAAAATATTTTTCTGGACAAGAGATACTCGTGTTTTCGGTTCAGCGGATGGCAAGAATTTCCTCAAAAAAAATATTTTTTCTGGACAAGAGATACTCGTGTTTTTGGTTCAGCGGTTTGTCAAGAAGAGTGTCGTAAAAAAGGTCGAACTATGACTGTACCGAAGGGCAAGTTAAAGTCGAACAAAACCGTTTGCACAAAAATATTGTTAACTTAGCAAAAATGTTGCTAAAACATCGCTGCCTTTACAAAGACTTATGAAGTGCTGGGGATTTCGGTAGGTCTGCGTCGGTCATTTTCAAACATATTTAGATGGAGTTTGTGTTTTTATCTAGTGTCTGTGGTTATTTAAAATGGTCTACTTGGAGCGGAGTCCTGGGATATCTCTATCATTTCTGACAACCGTGGACCGAAATTCTTTAATGCTCGTGAGTTTCTGGTTTGACCCTGGAGCTAACAGTTTTATTAACTATTAAAACTACTTTTTGATAGCCCAAGGCGAATGATTTTAACCTACTTAAATATATACAAGGATATATTTTTTTTATATCTGTCGTTTATCATAAAATATAATACAACTGCAAGGTATTCAATATTCGTTGCAACCCTACGTTATTTTCTTCTACAAACCAACTTATGTATGCTGTATATTTTTGGTAAACATGTCATTGGCGTATTTGGTCAAAGGTTTTCTCGTACCCGAGCTAGCCAGCAAAATAAAGTTGAACAAACTTTTTTGTGTTTATGTGTGTGTGTTTGTTTGTTTGATAATTGCGAACATACGAGCATTATTAAGTGAGAATTTTTGTTTCCAAAACATTGCAGTGTAGTTGTGGGGCTGTTGTGGAGTGAGCGAGTTTTTGGCAAATTATGGCAAATAAACACGTTACAAACGTTTGAATGGTACATATGTATGTACATGTGTCAAACAAGGATCAGCAGGAGCCAGCATGATATGGTGAAAATTATAGATACGGGAGATTTTGATATCTGTGGTATCTGAGATACAACTTTGGTGTTTGGTATTGAAGCGACCTTTTTGAAAGGCGGAATTAAAGACAATTATTTTTGTATAATATTTCTCTAACGGCCAATCGAGGAGCTAATGACGTCTTTAACTATCTTTTACTTAAATTTTAGGAGGCTAGCAGTCAAGAAGAACCTTATCTTTGCTAATTGCGATTAAGGTTTTTAAAAAAATGATTTAGAAATAAATTAACTTAATTATTAATTTAGAAAAAAGCTTTTACAGTTTTAAACTGACCATTTCAAAGACGCTGACTAAGACATATTGCTTGTATAGATATTGGAATCTTACATGATTTACTTTTTGATTGAAAGACCAATTAAAGGTCGACATAATGAGAATTCGTAAAATCATTTTGAGAAATAAAAATGTTGATTCATCCTTTTTATTATACAGGGTGGGCGATTTAAAATTTAAATCAGCTGCAAAAATTAATTTCATGCTTCAATTGTCTCCGGATACTCTGCGTACCATTTATCCTTAATGGCTCTCCACAAAAAATAATTCATAATTCAAAGGCCATCATAATTTTGGCTGATTATTCGATTTTTAAAAAAATCCAAAAAATATCGATGGTTGCGTTGGCGTGACATGCATTGTAGAACCAAATGTCGTCCATGTATTCTCTTGCATTTTTGGATAAAAACGTTATTTGAGCATTTCGCGGTAACATTCACAGTTGACTGTACCGGCTGCTCCTTGCTCATTTTCGAAGAAAAATGGCCCGAAATTCACACCAAACAGTGACTCGTAGTGGATGCATTGGCTTTTCAATAGTCATGTATAGGTTCTCTGAACCCCATATACGATTTTTCGGTAAAAATTTTTATCTGCTGCCAAACAGTCTTCAGACCATTGGGCGAAGCGAAAACGTATCGGATGATGTTCCATTTTTAAATGACAAAATTCAACCTTTCCAATAAAACAAGAAACACTAGTTTACACATTGTTATTTTTTTCCTGGTCCGGTTCTAATTCTTAATTTTGTTTCTATAGACTTAGGCCATGAATTTTAAAAAATTTTCCTTTAATTAATTATTAAGATAGCATTTTAGGAATTTTTTTATTTTTATATTATTGTTTATATATTTTTTGTTCAATTTATTTATTTATTTAATTTAATATCGTGATTTTCGCACAAAATAAACGATTTTTTAATTTTTTTTAAAAGTTATTGTATTTTAACAAGGCCGATTTCGTCTATTTGCAGTTCCAATCAGCTTATGACCTGAAGCCATCATTATGCAAAATTTCAAGATCCTAGGCTCATACGTTTGGTTTAGTGCTTACAACAGAGACACATGCACGGACGCATGGACTGAAGGGGCCCAAAAAACGTACCAGGGAGTCCTAACCGAAATATTTTTTTTGACATCTCCGTTATATTTCCCTTATTATTGGATAACAAAGTTATGCTTGCTAGTTGTAACCGTAGAGCCATTAAACGTCGCAAAGAATAGGCGTGATCATTGCTCATGGGACCTAGGGGTCCAAGGGGTCATATGTGCTCAAAAAGTGTCCCCTATTCATCGGGGATATGTGTATGAATTAACAGAAAATTTGTCTATCAAATCTTAATGTGTACCTTTAATTTAGATTTAGGTCAATTTGGTATTCGGATCGACCCATTGGTATCAAGAGAGGCCCCTTTGACCATGGACATTTGGATATTAAAAGCATTATATCTCCGATCTGACCTAATTTAAAGACTTGACCTAAGGATCAAAAGTCTCTAGAAAAATTGGTCCTATCAAACATGGGCACATAGGTACTTAAAAGCAGTGGTTATTTTTAAATAATCTAAATATGACATTTACTTTACGATTTGGCTGAACTGGATGCCTTAATCAATGGGCGTGGTCTATCTACCCTTGGACCCAAAAATTGTTCGTAAGTTTTGGAAAAAAATGGGTTTCCAGAAACGATAAAACCTATTTTAAAATCCAAATATGGACTTATATTTAAGACTTGGACCGATTTGATATTTTGACCCATATATGTCCGGTTTGGTCCATTTTATTAATAAACAGACGTATACAACATGTATCAGGTTTTTTTCGACCCTTTAATTAGACAAATGAATTTATGGGTAAGATGGGCAGAATGACGTAGCTCTTTTGACTTAAAATTAAATAATAACAGGTGATTCATTTTAAATTAATCAATTAAAACAAAATAGGCTGTTGGGAACTTTATTATGACATTATTAAACAATCTTTGACAATTTTTTTTTTAAGAAAATCTCATTTAGGTTTTGGCCGCGACTACGCAGGAAGGTCAATTTGAATACGGATTTTATTAAAAATATTTTAGTTATAAAGGGTGTTTTTTCAGACATGTGGTTTTTAAGAAGATATAAAATGCAAATAATTTAATGTTATGGCCAAGAATTTAGCTTTATTATAAAGATAAGGTTTTTGCCATTATGTTTTAAAAATGTGTTCGGCAAGTGACCTCTGCCGCTGGCTTGAATAAACGGGAGGCCCAATTTTCGACCCCTGGTTGCAACATTTGGGGCCGTACGTCAGCCATAACGCGCAGAATATTCTCTTCTAAGGCGTCAACCGTACCGCGCTTATCTGCGTAGACAAGCGACTTCACACAACCCCACAAAAAATAGTCCATCGGTGTTAAATCGCACGATCTTGGAAGCCACGCTACAGGCCCACGACGCAAGATAATGCGTTCACCAAAAGCTTCCTTCAATAAATTGGCTGTATGGCATGTATCGCCGTCTTGTTGGAACCGAAGGTAGTCCACATCAACATCATCCAATTCAGGCACGAAAAAGTCATTAATCATGGCTCTATAGCGTTCCCCATTGACTTTAACATTATGGCCGGTTACATTTTTTGAGGAAATATGGACTAATAATTCTCTCTTGCCACCGAGCACACCAAACAGTGTCTTTATGACACGACTCAACAATGGCTTGTGGATTTACATTGCATTCAACCAAAAGTGAGCTTCATCGCTGAACAATTTTTTCTTGTAAAAATCAGGATCAGGGAGCATCTCGTATTGGACCCATTTACCACGATTTGCATCTGATGTGGAGGTATTTATTATAATATGAGCACAAATCAAACTGAGCACAAATCAAATGACAGCTGTCAAAACCACTAACTCCGAAAAAAGTGTGGCCAGATTAAAAACCATGCGTCTAAAGAAAACACCCTTTACAAATCCAAAGCAGTTTGTTTTGAAAATGTTTATTATATAAGTACTGATATAAAGTACTAAGACCGCTACAAATACAAAGTATTAAGACCTTCAAAAATCCACATTCAAATTAATAGAAAATAAAATTTTATGGTAGGATAGCGGTGTTTCGCACCAACCATATTTATATTGTTGCTACAACCATATTTAATTTTTAAATTTGGCAATAATACTAATATCACATTTTAACAGTATTAATACAGCCGGATGTCAAAATTAAATTCAAACAATGCTATGGTTGCGATGCATATTCCTTTATTGCAGAAAATATTTTATTGTTGCCGTGACAATACGTGGGGTCTATATGTATTTCTGGCCTAATAATGAAAATTCGAATATTTATCATAAAATAAGGTTTTATTGTTTTTCAAAGTTATCTTTAGCATGATTTATACACATTTTGCATGCGCTCAAACTAATTGTTGAAGCACTTTTTACCTCCAAAACATGGTTTTTGAACGCCTTAATAGCATCTTCTGGCGACGAAAATCGTTGACCACGCATTTTTTCTTGATGTGCGGGAATAAAAAAAGTCATGGGCTTTACGGCGGATGATCCATTAATTCGACGTTTTGGCCGGTCAAAAAGGCGCTGGTTTGAGCCAATGTGTGAGAGCTCGCATTGTCATGGTGCGAATTTCTCCGAAGACTTCAGGCAAATAAATTGTGGTGTACCACTTAGAATTGACCTCCTACGTTGCTCAAGCGGAACAGTCGCCTTATGACCAGTTTTGCCAAAGAAACAGGTGACAATTTGCTTCGAAGTGTTTCTTCCATGAACAACTTTCGTTAGATTTGGCTCGTCTTCGAAGACGCACACGGTCGATTGCTGTTTTGTTTCGGGCTCATACGTTTAGAACCATTATTCGTCAACTCTGCCGATTTTATAAACGTCTTTTGAAGCACAGCGAATTTATTTTTTCAAAATTTTTTGCATTACTCGATACGAGCCTTTTTTTGAGCGATTGTCAAATTGTGCGGAATCAAACGAGAACTAACCTTCTTTACGGCCAGGCGTTCATGCAACATCGAATGTATGCTGGTGGAAGAAATGCCCAAGGATGTCATTATTTCACGGTAAGCCACATGACAATCTTGCATTATCAGTTCAAGCACGTTATCAATGTTCTCTGGCACAACGGCCGTTTTTGGAAGACTTTAAAAAACGACGAGCGAGCGTCGGCCACGATAGAATTCATTAAACCAGTATTTCGCAGTGCTATAGGATGGTGCTTCATCGCCCTTCAAAGGTTAAAGTTCATCGATGCACTCTTGTCGTGAGAGTCCACGTCCATAGTTGTGAAAAATGATTAAACGAAAATGTTCACGAGTTAATTCCAATATTTTGCTTAATTGATTTTTTTTCAGTCACTGTAAACAGCACAAATGATGGTCGCCCTTCAAAACGTTCTGAGAACGTTTAAGCTAAAAAAATGTCAAGCTTTCGAATGGAAATGTCAGATGGCGCCAGAAATATATATAGTAACCCTCGTATAGTAACCATAAGCTTTCTCTGTGTGTACTCGTATATAAAAATCAACTAAGACAGTGGTTACGGGTTATTTAATGTACCTAAAAGTATTTCATTCTCAAATACAGGGATCGAAAAGTGAAGGCTTGACTTTAACAAAATCCACATGATAGTGGACTTGGCCAAAGATCTGAAAATATCTTAGGGAAATATTCTACGCATATTTCCAAAATGAGCGCAAGTTTCAAAAGGCACACTAGTATACACCAAAGGAAAAAAAGAGGTAGACTCGAAAGAGCAAGGAAGTTGTTGAGCTTGCAAAAAAGTGCCAATTTCCAAATAATGTGTTTTTTAATGAAAATAATGTTCCTATTGATCGGACCATAAATTCTTAAAGTGATCATGTTTACCTTACTAAACGCTCTATAAAAAACTGAGCCTACGAACAACCTCCCAAAGTAATTTTGTATCTCATGTTATTGGATGTGCAACTGTGACCATCAAAGGACGCCGTCCAATCGAGTCTGGTGTCTAAGTCATTGCGACTTATTATTGCGAAATTTTTTGGACCGTATGAGCATGCAAACATTTCGGTCGTGGACCAACCAACAAGACTCGGCAAATATGTAACATTTCAATCGCCTAACCCTATATGTGACGCGCAAAATAGAAAGGGACCTAAGGTTAAAAACCAGTTTTGTTTAGGAGAGCCATTTTAAAGATTAGGTCCCTTTCTATTTGCGCTTAGAATCGTCGACTTCACTTTCATAAAACGCGCATATCTCTGGGAGGGAACACTTTTGGGGCATGGGATCGGTCTCATTCGATGCCCAGATGTTGTCCACATCAAAAAAAAAATGAAAATTAATATGTTTACCCTTAGTTTTCTTTCTCTATGCCCTGTCATATATGGTTGTTTATTAAGAATATTTACGTTGAAGTTCTATAAACCAGAAAAAGTTATATCCATTCGTTATATATTATTTGTAATCGAAGTAAATACGGAAACTCGTCGATATAAATATATTGGTACAAATTTATAAAAAACACTTTAAACTTAAATTTCTGCTAAACATATTTTATCATTTTCGATGTGAACGATCGGTATGTTCTTCTTGTGTGTTTTTAGCATTTCCTTAAATTTTTCAGAGTCCATTTGCTCGATTACAGAGTTATGACAGTTTGATGTTTTGTGTGAGTCGCACACCCTACATCCCCCTAGACCCTTTCCCTAATCATATTTTGTTATGTTTTTCTGCAGAAAAAAACTAAAAATACGTAAAATATCATGCAACTAGTGTTGTAGTTATGTACGAGTAAGTTTGTAAATTGCACATATTTTAATGTCTGTATAATAAATGCAACAACAACAATATCCTCAGTTGCAGGCGGCAGCAGCAACATCAAACATAACATCAGCCAAAGTAATAGCAACATCAGTGGCAGTAGCAACAGCAACAACGGCAGCCATACATACCATATGCAGATGTCACCAAACATGATGTCAGACTTGTTATACAATACAAGTTATGCGAGCCATGTTACTCTAACTTCTATGAGTGTGTGTAAATGTGCATAAAACTCATTGCCCAGCAGCGCAACAGGAGGGCTCCGCATGCCCCCGCTTGCGGATACCCTCAGAAGGACGATTGTTTAACTGCAGTATAAGCGATTTATTTCCCTGAATACAGTGACCCAAACAAGATATACCAATTTTTTGGTATTAAGAACACGCCGAAGATAAGTTGGCCACTTTGTATAGAACAGGTTACCATCGATAAATTGCTGTCGCCGTGATGAAAACCTAGAGATGATCACCCGCATAGGCCATCGTCATG
Organism: Hydrotaea diabolus; assembly: GCA_963513945.1. Taxonomy (NCBI): domain Eukaryota; kingdom Metazoa; phylum Arthropoda; class Insecta; order Diptera; family Muscidae; genus Hydrotaea; species Hydrotaea diabolus. Next base: position 48,286,816 of record OY740717.1, on the reverse strand, counting down.
AGCATACAATTACATATTAACGTAACAACTAGTGGCTTACATAAAACAGATTAGTCGACACAACCGAGTGTTATGGCAACCGAAGGTTGGTGGTTGTATGTACTACCCATGTATTTATCACTATAACCCATGTATTCTATCACTAACCGAGGTCAAAGAGACAGAGTATCGGTAACCCTACCTTATCACGATGACTATTAGAACTGAATTTTTCATTTATTAATTGTTGCTTTAAAGTTCTCTAAAAATTCGGTAGTCATTACCCCGGATATTTTTAAACTGGACCAACTAATAGTTAAATATTATGTATTCGGTTATTTGACTGTAATAAACAACATTTTTTTATTTAATTTTATATTTAGGGCTTCGCTGGAAGAAGGAGTACCTTAATCCCAAGAAAGGCCTATTTCTTCGGATCACCAGTTAAGGCCTTTCAATATTGGCAACTAGCAGCTTTCCTAGCTCCGTATGTGTTAAAATGTATGTCCCATTCGTTCCATACTTTCACACACACACTCACTTACACACACAGAGATGCCCATCAACAGTCTCACACAACATAAACTGCATGTTGAGTTAGCGCCACACATACTCACTCACTCACACTAAACTGCATTCATTCTCTCTGTGTGTGTATGTGTTTGTGAGCCAGAACGGAAACGGAAACTTTATGATTTGTTAACAGTATTCGTATGGCACAGCCACATATACAAAAAAATGACGGCAGAGAAACACTACAATTTGTTGTTGTTGAGAAAAATTGGATACTATCTTGCTCTCTAGTAAAATGCATGTAAATGCATGCCGTAGACATGACATAATACAAAACCGCAAAAACTAAAAAAATAAGAATCATCACCAGTACGACATCAGTCGCAGTAGAAAAAAACCAAACAAAATATAGTTTAGATGGACGACAACGAAGCATTCTAATGGAGCCAAAGTTTAGACTCTGTCCATATCAATTTATGTAAATGGGTAATGGACATGGACTAATAGTTGGGGCACTGAAACAGCCATTGACAGAGCTGATATTTTGCTTAGATGGAAATTTATTAAATTTCATAACGAAACCAAGAAACATAAAATTATAACTGAACAAACAGTGGTTTACTTAAAGAATTTATAAAGGAATTAAAAAGCCGAAGATTTGATGTAAACAAAAATGTATTTAAATTTTTGAGCTTAACCGGGGGCCACGGTATTATATGAGCGACTGTCACACTTCTTACCCGGATGCATAGACAGGTAAAGCGTCTATGAGCGGCGGTATAATGAGTTTGTGCCGACGTGAAGCATTTTAGCAATTGACCCAGAACACTCAATATAAACCTTCGCACAGAAAAAATATATGGTTACGGCAACAATATTATGTTCTCTGTAATAAAAGCTTTTTCATCGCAACCCTAGTATTGTATTTTGATTGGGATTGGGAATTGGCGAAATTAGAAAAGATTTCCCTTAAAGAGAACAAACGAAAAAGTACACTTTTGAGTATTGACCCTAACCCTCCTGACACGGGTATTTACCCTAACCCTCCTGACATGGGTACCCGAACGAACTTGAAGTCAAATATTTTGCAAACCAACAAAGCTGCTACTTTGTGGTTCCGTAAGTTCCTTCATGTAGACATTCTTTAAAGTTCTTTCGCATTCTAAGCCCTCTTGTACTAGTGGGATTGGCTGTGGAGCCCTAAGTCAAAAAGTCCTTACCCCCCTAATAAGGGCGGGCACCTGTATACAAATAGTTAAACAATAAAATTTGTTTGTTTACTGTTGCACATGGATCGCTTACAGCTATCGCATTTTTAAGGCGTTTTTTGGACAGACTTTCGATCAGTAGCCACGCAAAGATAGCACCGATCCTTTGATAGCAATCGGCAATAAACTCGAGAGCTGACCAAACGTTAATGTATCGGGTTATTAAAGTATGGTGGTAAAGTTATGTGGCTATTTCGTTCATACTTTTAGTTGCCCACTCTACGCCTAATTTTGCCAAAAACCTCGACGAAAGCTTTGTCTTTTTAAGGCTCCATGTTCGTCGGTGTTCCTATGGAAAGATAACTGCAGGTCGCACTATTGAAGCTCGGTGGCTGAAACTTTTACTGAAACATGTGTTGATAGATTGAAACTATTAATATTGAAAATGAAAAATCAAGAGGTAAACATTTTTCCTACACCAGCATTTGGTCAACCTATGAAAAAATCAACAACCCTTAACTTAAAAATATAATATGAGCCGTTAAAATTTGGAACTACTACAGAGTGGATCGCGGAAATTTGCTTATTTGGGAATAAAATAAAAGAATTATGAACCGTAGACAATTTATTTTATATTTTAATTATATGTATATTGAACAGTAAAGGTACAGTATTGAACAGTAAAGGAATATTTAAATAACATGGTTTTAAATAGTGTATCTGGCAACTGTCGACCTTCGCTATCCACACACTGCTGCATACGTTTTTTGAAGATTTAATGAACTCTAACAAGCATGTCGACTAGTATTCTGCCAATTTCAGTCTCAATATTATTAATTAGGTCTTCCAAAGTGTTGGGAGGGTTAATATACACCTTCGACTTCAGGTAACCCCAAAGGAAAAAATCGCATGGGGCTAAGTCTGGTGAGCGTGCCGGACAGTCCACATCACCCCTCAAAGAAATAAGCCGCCCAGGAGACATTTGCCTTAAACAATTCATGGTAACCCTCGCTGTGTATGCAGTGGCACCATCCTGTTGAATCCATGTATCCTCTGTTTGCATTGCCTCCTGAGCCGGCTGAAAAAAATCCTGTGTCATAGTCAAGCACCGTTTGGAGTTCACAGTAACGGACGAGCAGAGCCTTACGGAGATTGCAGTATTGCTGCTAATTTTTTTTTAGGTTTTTGCGATTCGAACTTTGCTGGATTTTTTTTCATGTAGCGTCTTAACAATACATCCAATAATTCTTCAATACCTGTCATCAGCTCCGCATTAAAATTTTATTGAAAACAGGTTCAAACTTTAAATAAAAAATAACCTTATTAATTGCGGTATGAAATTTTATGGGTCTATGACAAACACATCAGAAATTATAGACTTATTTAAAAAATATTTAATTCAATTACTGAGCGTTGCAAGAAAAATATGTCATCTACAACATATTTTGATAAAAAATATAAATATGTAATAAACATGGTTTATTCATTTTTATGTTAAGATGCTTAAAAGCATATTTTTGTTTTGGTGCAACATCAACAGCAAACTGGAAACATTGCTGCCAGCATAAAAGTGTTCAATCAGGGAAGTATCGGGTTATCAAATGGCACCGTCCTGATGAAACCGAATGTCGTCAAGATTACGGGATTCAATTTCAGGTAGCAAAAAATCCGATATTATGGCGTGATAGCGAGCACATTCCACATTGGAACGAGGGGAACAAATTCATATGACGTGGTGGTTCAAGACAAAAATATCTATTAGTTTGCTTTGGGAAGAATGATTATTGAAAACATTAATAGCTATGGCCCTATACGAGTATTCCATACTGAAACGCGGGAAATAAATATCTGACGTGTTAGTTGAAGGCAAAAATATCAATTGGTTTGCAATGGAAAGAAAAAAAACTGCTGTTTCTGTGTCGGCTTATTACATTTGCAATGTTGCATTAAGTTGCTAATACATTTATTTTTTCAGTAGAATAAGTAGAGCCAAACTTCCCCTTCGTGTTGTACGCAAAGAGGAGAACGGTGCTGTATACTTTTAGACCTCTCGAACGACAAATCACTTTAAACGAAGCGTTTTGCTTTAAAAATGTGTACAAACCCTCAAAGTATGATTTGTTTTTGAATACTTTTAAAATAAGCTTTTTATGTCAGCCAAGATTCTCGAACTAAACACCCCCACAGATCTCCCCCACAGACCTCTAGACACAATATGCTCTAAAACGCCATTCACATTTCTTCACAAAATACACCTTAATAGGGTAACAAATAACATTAACCTTAAAATATGCATTAAAATTTAATTCAAAAATAAAGCGGCAAACCCCACTATCCAGTCTTTTTCGAAGCCAGTATCTTCAATCTTCATAAAACATATTGGTATCTAATAAATATCGAGAGATGGTTGCTTGTGGCACTTGTACCGATTTGTTTTTCTTGTGATAACATCTACTTTTGGGCTCTGCCTATTTGAGGGTTTTTTTCTTACATAGCTTTAACACATTTTGCTCCGCTTGCCTTTTTGTGTTGTGGTGCGTAAGCATTATTGGAATTGAATTATCAGCTGTTAACATATGGTTATGCCTACCATTGTGCTCACCCATAATTTGAGTGTTTTGCCAGCGTCTAGACTGCTTAATAACTTGTTTGACTAAAGTATCCCGAATGAAAGAAAAAGAAAAGGGAATCGTTTTTGTTTACACACTTTAAAAATGCCCTCAAAGTATACTTTATTTTCGTCTGATAATAATGATACCATGTCAGATACAACCAAACAGGATTTGCTGAAAAAAAACTTATGGGCGGTTATTTGTGCTGAGTACGTCTTGTGTTTCATTGTAGTGGTTTAGGCTAAAAAAAAAAACGTTCAAAAAAAGGATATCGTTCCTAAAAAGGGGGCATTTTGTTATTTTGTAAAGAAGAATATGGTGAGGGAGTTTTTCAAAAGAGATGTACAAATAGTTGTTTTAAGTTTTAGATATTCAATATAATTGAAAAAAATTTTGGTCGAAACTCATTTGACTTTAAGACAATCAATAGAATTTTTCGCTTGTGCTATTTTCAGAGATCGAAAAGTATTTAAGGAACTCATAGAGTATCATTTTATTTTTATTTAGACCAGCAACCTTTAAGTCTCCGTTAAGACTTTATCTTTAATAAAGTGCATCATTTTCGCTGGTAAGTTAGCCAACTAACTTTTGTAAAAAAAACCATCTGTAGATGAGGGTATAAAAGACTAATGCTGAATGACTTAACAACTACGAAAATACTAATCGTTGCATACGCATTGGGTTCCAATAAGACGGTGTATGCCTTTTGGCGCTGACAATATTTCTTTAAAAAAAGTCATTAGACACAAAAATAGTCGACATACCAAGCCCGTGAACTTTATTATGGGAAGGTATTGCATTTTTATGATTGTGTTGACACTAGATTTTACTACTCAAAATTACTGCACTGTACTGAATTCAAATCAATTAAATTGTACCTGAAATCATACCGGAAATTGCTTTGGGTTTACATATAAACGTGGAAACTACTAACGACAGTCGTTAACTCTGCGATTTTTTATGCAGCTTCTGTCTGGGCAGACGCGATGCCGGGAAAGGATGTTCGAAGTAAGCTAACCTCTATTTACCGATTAAGTGCCCTGAGAACAATAAGTGGATTCCAAATAGTATAAGAAGAAGCCTCTGTTGTTGTAGCCGCGAGGAAGCCGATCGACATTCTGGTATGAGTGAAATTAGTTGTACATACGGTAGGAGACCAGAAAACTCAACTAAAAGGGAAGTCTTAAAGAACATGTGGCAAGCACGGTCGAACAACAGCATGAAAGACAGATGGATGTACCAAGTAATTCCCACTGTATCCGACTGGACTTAAAGGTCCCAAGGGGAAGTAAACTACTCTATTAAGCAACTTTTTACAGGTTATGGTTGCCTTAGGAAATGTTTGCATAGATTTGTACATGACAGCTCGACTGTTTGTCCGAACTGTGTGGAGGAAAAGAATACCTCACAACATACAGTAATTAAATGCCGCAGATTCAGTGCTTCTCTTATGGACATTCCTGTTTGGAAATTTTGCTCCAGAGTGTTGAAAATTGGGTAAAGGTTGAAAAGCACACAGTTATAGTGCTAAAGGAACTATGAAGGACTGAACGCTTTCGAAACGTGGAAAGAAGGTCCGATGATGCGACGATTGCGTAAATGCTAGCCAGCCCTGCGAAGTAATACCTTACGGCAGTCCCGTGAGGGAGTGTGTTTGAAGTGGTAAGGGTTTAGAACTTACAAAGGCGCCAGGGATGGGTAATCGTACATGCTGGTTTTGGGGGCTACATTTATCGATGATGATTCTACACCTCCGGTACGCAAACGCAAAAGAAAAAAATATATATTTACCCAAGTAGCCTACTGTGGCATTATAACGCAATGTGTCGAATTTCATCAAGATTGGGCGTTATAAAGGGTGATCAATCAATAGGGTTTTCATCAAATTGGGTTTTATAAAGGGTGATCAATCAATTGGGTCTTTTTCATAGATTATGCGAGAGTCGTGTGAAATTTTCTTTTTTTTCTTTTCAGTGTTGTTTGCCACTTCATCATAGAAAGACTTACACTGAAAATCACGCTTGGTGCGGTTTATGAGCTGGTGGAGTCATCAGTCCATATACTATTTTCAAATTTCTAACGGGCTATCTAATAGAGTTATGTTTTCAAAAGGGGGTTTTTCACAGATTACGCGTGATTTGGTTAAACCCTTTTTTCTTTTCAGTATTGTTTGCCATTTCGCCAGCGAAAACCACGATGTGTTTCATTAAATCCATACCGGTCGAAATATTGAAAAGAGTCATCCAAAATTGGACTCTCAGAATGGTCATCCTATGGTGTAGTTCCGGCCAACATTTAAAATAAACTATATTTAAAAAATAAATAGCATGAAATGTCCTTTCGAAGGAACAATACAGATTTTACACTTGATTTCAATTTTTGTTATTTTAAAAATAAATACCTCTAGATTGAACACCCATTAATTGGCTTCTGGAACGGATGGACCGAAAATCAAGGGTAAATTAGCATTGAATCGATTTTGTGTACTCATATATTATTTCATTAACATCTAAAACAAGTAAAAACGTCATTAAGTTTGGCCTGGCTGAACCATACTTATAACGGGTGGCCCAAATAAGACCAGCTGATGTGAAACGCAAATAACTTTTTTATTTTTTAAATTAATTTATTTATTCTTTTTGCAGATTATAACTGAACTCTTGGAAATTTAAAATGACAACATACAGTTCACAACAACGCATTAAAATTGTCGATTTTTATTATCTTCTCAACGATCAATTGTTCTGACGCAGCGAAATTATCGCCGTTTTTTTAACGTAAGATCAGCGCCCACATCTTCCATGATTACAAGTTTAGTTCGCCGTTTTGAGCAACTGGGTGCAGTTGCCGACCGTCTAGGGAAAGGTGCTCATCGAAATATTTGTACTGAAGAGAACGTGGAAGCTGTGCAGCAGCTTGGCGCTAAAAAGAGCCAATGTCTATATCGAGCAAAATGGTGGTCATTTGGGTGATGTCATATTTGTTTTTAACATATAAAAATAAATTATTTAAAAAAAAACCGTTATTACAAGAGTTATACGTGTTTAACATCACCAGGTCTTATTGGGTAACCCAGTATACACCCTCCATCGTCCCTAAGCTACAAAAGGGCAAACAAATTGATCCTTTTTTGGCCTTTCTGCCCATGCGTCAATTTTTATCCCTACCAAGACTTTAATGTAAATCTATATTTGCTTTCCTAGCATCTCCAGCGAAAGATATCTAGAAACTAAGTACTTTTACAGGCATTAAATGCGACAAACAGTAACATTTTTAACTTTTATTCGTCCTCAAGAAATTATGGTTTGTTAAGCAAATACTCAAAAAAGTTTATTTTTTACAGGGGTACCTTTAGTTCCTTTAAGGGAAACCTTTTTCCCCTAAGCCGACTTAGTCCATTTATAATCATAAGCAGCTTATGGCCATAAACCACCATCTTGCGTAATTTAACGATCCTGGGTTGATTCGTTTGATCGATATCGAACTTTCAAGAGAAACATGTACGGACAGACGGACATGGATAGATAGTCTTAGAATTTTACGACGATACATAGCATATATGTGACGCGCAAAATAGAAAGGAACCTTAGATAAAAAACCAGTTTTGTTCAGGAGAGCTATTTTAAAGATTAGGTCCCTTTCTATTTGCTCTTAGAATTATCGACTTCAATTTCATAAAACGCGCATATCTCTGGGAGGGAACACTTTTGGGGCATGGGATCGATCTCATTCGATGCTCAGATGTTGTTCACATCAAAAAAAGAAAAAAAAATCACAATTGATTTTATTTCCCTTAGGTTATTTTTCTATATGCGCTGTCACATATATATAATTTTTCTATATTACGAGTGATCAATCTAGAGGTATTTTTTCAACAGGTTTTTTTACAGATTACGCGTGAGTTGTGTTAAACTTTTTTTGTTCTTGTCAGCATAGTTTGCCATTTCGAAAATTTAGGCCTAACGATGTTCCTGCGCGTCGCCGTTTCAGTGTTTGGGCTCTTCAAAAGCTCGAAGATCCGCTGTTATCGATCAAAATTTTATTCAGTGATGAGACCCATTTCTGATTCAACGGCAACGTCAATAAACGAAATTTTAGCTGAAGTACAAACAGAAGAGGTTCAAAAGGTGCCATTAGAGAAAACCGTGGTTTGGTGCGGTTTATGGGCTGGCGGAATCATAAGTCCATATTATTTCAAAAATTATCATGGCCGGAACGTAAACGTGAATGGTGCTTGCTATGATATCGGACTTTTTGCTACTTGAAATTAAAGCCCGCTTACGCTGACAAAAAATATGGTAACATATGGTCAAGGCATCAATGTTATGATTTTGCAATAAAAGTATGTTCGTCGCAACCATATTATTGTTTTTTTAATGTCATTTTTAAAAAATACTGTGATTGAGGTAATATTAATATTGTTGGAATGTAACAGTAGTGTTGTTGCCAATTTAAAAAATGAAAATATGGCTGTAGCAACAATATAAATATGGTTTGTGAGACAAAATTATTGTTTTTTAGATTTTATGCTAACAATAATATAATTACGGCAATCATACTGTATGATTGTATGATTTCTTTATGTCAAAATGTTTTTAAGAGAAATGTTATTGTCAGGAATCTTGTGCAATTATACTAGTTTTTATATGTAAATTTAATTTTTTTTCAAACAAAAATATTTTTAATAAATCAAACGCTTACGTTTTTCATTCGGATTTTTTTATTATTTTAAATTTAATATATTTTAAAATAATTGACTTAAAACAAACCTCTTTTTTTCACAACATAACCTAATCCCGATAAATTATTTTGGGTACCGCGCTATAGTTGTAGGAATCATAACATGGTTGCGTGTGAAGCATACTATAGTTGTATAGTTGTGTGGGAATAATGCTATTGTTGTGAGGATCAAAATATGACTGTGGGCATCAAAGTATGGTTGTATGTGAATTATACTATTGTTGTGAGGATCAAAATAAGACTATGTATAAATCATACTATTGTTGTGAGCATCAGAATTCGACTGTGGATATCACCGTATTTGAATCATACTATTGTTATGAGAATCATAATATTGTTGTGCTACAACCGTTTACCCAACAATAGTATGATGCTCTTCGAATATTGTTACGGCGACCAGGCTTTTTTTCTTCGTCTAACCTTAACGATATTTGGGTTCAACACGACGGTGATACTTGTCATGCAGAGCAGCTAATTTCACGTTTTGGACCGATGAGTTGGCCGCTTAGATCGTGTGACATCACACCTTTAGACTTCTTCTTTAAGGCTACGTAAAACCCAAAGTCTATACTAACAAATTATATAAGCTCGAACGACTCATCCGTAATTGTACTCTGCAGGTAGTTGCGACCAACATTTGAAAGAAACTGTATCCAAACAAAAAATGACATAAAATATCATTTCGAGTGGTCAATAAAGATTTCACACTTGGTTTGAATTTTGGTATTTTTTTATTTGAAAAAACGTCCATGTTAGTCACCCGTTAGTGGGACATTTCTCTTTTTTTGTTAAACACGATTTACCTAAAATAAAAAAAGTTCAGGCCTACTTGTTTCAAACTAACGTACAAAAATTTGTGTTTATTTTACCTTCAAATAATATTTTTGTGTAAGAAAACTCTTAAGGTGGGTTTTTTTTTATTATTTTGTATTAAATGGCGATTTTTTGAAGATTTATTTTTCAACATTTGACGATTTTTTTTCAAATTTGGCATTTTCCATAGTTAAAGGGCACCGATTGTTGGGGGCCCTGGAGAGTGTCGTTGTCTTATTTAGGGAAAGATCGCCACAAACTTGACAATGAAGCATAGACGACTGTTTATGCTTTTAAAAATATTTAAGTCTCACAATGGTGCAGAGAACAGGCGATTCTACCCGGACTCAACACAACAACGTTTTTCACTTAGTTTTGCTTTGCTACCGTTTTCAAAGGACTCTTTGAAACCTGCCTAAAACCTTTACATTTATTTAAACTCAGTTTTTTGTTTCTGTTAAACCTCAACCACTTTGTTAGAGATCTACAGGTTTTATGTATTTTTTTCTGGGTAGCTGATGTATGCATTACATAAAACCTGTAATTGTTTCTTTTGAAGGAGTTTGTGTGTATATGTATGTTTTTATCGGACCTGCTGTTAATGTATGTGTATTTTATTTAGGGTTAGTCACCGAACATGTTGCCATCTCCCCACAATGAAATGGTCTACTGAATAAAATTTTAATTAAGTTCTGGGCGGCGGAATGGTTGACTCGTTGCTTGTGTACAGATCGGTTCTGGCGGATATACTATAGGTGGATTTGAATGTTGTTACAGGACATAAAAGGGAAATAATCGAATCGATGTTGTTCTCGCTCTATGCATGGCAAAAACGAAGCAAACACGAGCCAAAAAAAGTGAAGAGAACATTGGCAACTTTGTGTGCCAGGACTTTAGCAACTAAATCCTTTCAACGCTTTTGTTGGACTTGTTAAACCGAACGAATAAAATGTCGGTTGGAAGGTTATCGGTTGGTGGGTTTTGCGCTTGTCGTTTTATTTTTTCTATTAGTTGATAATGGCCATTATTGGAATGACATTATATAACATTACTTTTCCATTTATTTGCGTATTTTATGGCGATAATAAAACTGTGATACGGTCTTTTTGGGTTAGACAAACACACACACACATGCACTCGCAGAGACGAAAACATACTTTCAAGGATTTTTACACACACATAAACACTGTTACACAAACTAACTTTGCAAGGACACATTAAAAGTACCACATTCAAATGTGCAGCTAGTTCGTCCTTTCTGCCCCCAACTTAAGGGACAGGAACTTCCTTTATATGTGCAAGGTTGTTCTTATGTGTGTGTGTGTGTTTGTTTTCAGTTTAGTTTCGACCGGATAATAAAAAACAATATCAATTGTTTTTCGTAAAGTGTTGCACTTTTTCACTCTCATGCATACATTGTCACATTTGTCCCCCATCGCCATCCGCCACCACCTCTACTCCGGGCCCCATGTGAACCACACACAATTTACTTGTGGACTTCCTTCCGGTTTTGGTGTTTGGCTATTCAACCAACTTGCTTTCCCTTAGGGGTGCACACAGAGTGGCATGTACAGTTTTTGGCGTACGGGGCGGGCGGGTGGTTGTAGAATTTATGTTGTTTTAACAGTTATCTGCATATGTTGCACCATCTATAAGTTAAAACTTACGACTTCACGTGACATCGACACAAATGCCAAATCTATGTTTGATTGTTTGTTTAACAAAAAACGGTCAGAAGTGAACTGCATTTAGAGGGTGGCTACAACGAAAAGGGGACATTGTTTCGCAGATATGAAAATAACGATTTTCTTAGATGGGACAATATAGACAATTTATCTGTAGCTGCCATAGAAATATCTGAAAGACCAATAAGGGCACTGAATTTTGCAGCATGCTTGAGTCCTGTTAAAAAGTGTTTGCTGAACCTAAGGATAACAAACCTTGTCTCTAAGAGTATTACGAGCTAGTGATGATGCATGTAAAACCCTAAAGGAATGGAGATAGACCTTTTTTATTTATATCCATAAATTGAGAATCTCTACCTGATTCCGTTGAGCGTTGTCTGCCCGTCTGTTTACCTATCGTTGTAATCAAAATACAGATCGCAATTATGAACAGATTTATACGAGCCCTGGTAGATTTCTCAAGTTTGCTTTAAGGACAGATTATGCCGGATTTAACGAGGTTCGCCACTATAGCCTGAACCACGGTGTGTCATCACACTGGGACCGTTATAATGCCACAGTTAACGCCCCATTGGGTTAGTCCCGCCGGTACCAATTTGAAGCATGCCAGATATGGGCCATAACTTCCCTCTTGGTAGGGGGTCCAGGACTATCTAAACTTCTGTTGTTCTATGGGTCACAGCACCCGGTAGCAATGCAACTCCACACCGAGTCAAAGCTCTCCCTGTGATTTCGGTTTAAACCACCAAGATACTGCCCAAGGGGCCGCACCTTTTAGTGAGTCCAGAACAACAGTTCTGGGGGCTCCTGACTACCCGTGGTACCAGATTTAAGTCTCTGGTCAGACCTCGTAACCAAAGGCAACTCCCAGGTTTTGTTCCATACAACATGGGACTGGTCACCCACACCCACCGATATCCTAGAACCTAACCAACCCACCGAAATCCTAGAACCAACAAACAACCTTTACTCTAAAACTGCTAAACTCACCCTAGCACGCCGCATCGCGAACACCCTATTTGTAAATTCATTCGCCCTAGCCAAAATCTATTGTGACGCAACCATTCCTCTAAAATCCCACTGTACGTCCGTCATTTCAGTTCCTAACCAACCTAGATCCCCAACACTTTCATAAAGAGAACATTCACAGAGAACAATCCTCAAGAACCGCACCGCAATCACACGACTCTTTATCGCTCAGGGCCGTCTTGTGCAAAAATGCATTGAGCGACCCATGCCCCGTCCACAAAAAGCCGAGACAAAGGTCAAAGTTAAAATATGGCTTACCACTAGTAAACCTCACATCCCTGAAGAATCTTTACGTAACACGCCCTTTAACACTATCGTCCCACCTAAACTGCCACTTCACCATCACACATTCCTCCAAGTTATCCCTACGCTCACCAACACTCATACGCTCCAAACCACCACCACCCAACTATCCCTTGGTAATACTACACCCCTTTTTGCCATAAAGGCAACGGCACGCCGTATAACCTCGATATCGAGGGGTGGTACACCCATCAACACCTGTAAGGCCTCATCAATCAATCAAAACAACCCTCTCACACGACAAAACCTTCCTAAGCCCTACAACCGACTTGTTCTAAGGACGAACATTATTAAATGCAGTTCACAGCGGTCCATTTTTTGATATCATACACAGTATTTTCCTTATTTTAGAACCTACAGCTCTAAACTCCACATATTTCATTGGGTTCCAAACAAACGCCGTACAGAGTGTTACAAGGGATCGTTTAAAGCGAACTAGTCCTTAAAGGTCTTTATTTTAGTATAGCCGCCACGCAAAGGCCGTTATCATTATTGGAACCTACAGCTTTAAAAGACACACATTATACAGGGTGGACCAAAAGTTATCATGGGGTTTAAAAATTTAATAACTTTTTCGTTTATATATTTTTTTTCAGATTATATAAATAACACTTGGAGAATAAATAATGGAGGGATTTACAACTGAACATAGAACCAAAATAATATAATTTTATTATTTAAATCAACGATGAATTATCCAAGAGCCATTTATCAACGCCAATTGCACCCCATTAGATGTACAGTATGGTGTGGGATAACATCTTCAAATATCTTCGGGCCTTACTTCTTCGAGAATGAAGATGGAAGGGCTGTAATTCCAAATGGAGAGCGGTATCGGTTTGTGATAGAAACTCTTTTACGTCCTGCTTTTGAAAACAGACCATAGATTTGGTTGCAGCAGAACGGACCCCATTAGGTGTTTAGTATGGTGTGAGATCCCATCTCCAAATATCTTCGGGTGTTACTTCTTCGAGAATGAAGATGGAAGTGATGTTACCGTAAATGCAGAGCGGTATCGGTTTGTGATAGACAATTTTGTACGTCCTGCTTTTGAAAACAGATCTGAACTTTGGTTTCAGCAGGACGAAGCCACTGCCCACACAGCCCGAGACACAATGGTACTTTTAAGTCAAATTTTTGGAGAGCGAATAATTACCAGAAATTCGGAAATTATTTGCCCAGAGCGATCATCAGATTTCTCAGGACCTGACTATTTTCTTTGGGGTTATTTGAAAGAGCGAGTATATGTGAACATGCCCGAGACAGTCCTTCTACTCAAGGCCAATATTGTTGCAGACTTGCAAACGCTACAGCCACAAATTTTAAAAGATGTTATGGAAAATGCTCTAATAGGCAAAGATGAGAACGGGGGTCATTTAAGTGACATTATTTTTCATACTAAGTGTAAAAAAATTTCCCTTTTGTACATTATATAATCTGAGAAAGAAAAATAAAAAAGATTAATAAACGAAAAAGTTCATAAAGCTTTTAACCTTTTTTTTACAAGTGGCCCACCCTGTAGAAGATTTCTACTAAATTTCTAACGGAACGTTTAAAACCATTTATTTCTTCTAAAATAGATCCACGTCGGTTATTGTTTTCCAAAAGTCCACCCAAAAGTCCCTACCGATTAATGGTCGCAGAGCGCATACATTTTTTTCAGTACGTTATAAACGATCTATATTTAAATCTAGTGAAACAGGACCTTAGAGGCTTTGAAGGTACGATTTCTTTTCGATTTCAGAACCTAATGTTTCAAAAGAATTACGCTTGCAGCGTTACGAGCGACCAACACCTATCTCTATTTAAATTGGACCATATATCCATGACCCCACTCAAAGCTTCTTCTCAATTTCAGGTCCTACCTCTCTAAAGGCTACATCGTCGATCGAAATTAGCATAAATAAAGCATGGTGAGTCTCTGCGACGCCATGTATTGTCTATGTTTCATGTAGCCCACATCTTTTCAGCTCTAGAGGTTACATACTCGTATTAAGCCCACCTTTCTCAAGATCCATACAAAGGCGCTGTATCTTCTGAATATAAAAATGGAGAAGAGAATTTCATATGTTACTTCTACAATGATCCCGTTCCATTTTATCCAAATTAAGTGGATATCCCAGCACTTGACCCACTCGTCGAGATATGCAAGAAATTTATATCTATGGTTTCTTCTGACGCAACTCGTGTTCATAAAAAGTCATTTTATGTAGTATTTTATGTTGAAGGGCTTTAATATTGTTAGAAATTTAATGATACGAGGGCATATCAATAATTCCGTGACTTTTCGAATAAAACACAGTTTTTTTTTGCAAATATTATTTTTCAACATAATTGTCTTTAAGCTCAATACACTTAGTTCAACGTTTCTCCAATTTTTGTATCCCATCCAAAGAATAGGATTTTTCGAGGGCATTTGTTTAATCAATCATTTCATCGTTGAAGCTGAATTTCTTTCCACCGATCCATTTCATTAGGTTTGGAAATAGGAAATAGTCACTGGGGGCTTAATCCAATTAATATCAATTCGTAACCCAATTCATGGAATTTTTCCATTGAGACTTCACACGTGTGCACCGGTGCATTATCTTTATGAAACATAACTTTTTTCTTGGCCTATGGGGTCATCTACATTAAATCGTTCCAATAAGTTGGCATATATTGCGTTTTCCTTTTGAAGGTAATCGATTTGGATTATCCAGCGTGCATCCCAAAAAAACTGTTGTCATCATCTTATTGGCCGACAAAGTCACCTTGGTCTTCTTCGGAGCCGGTTCACCCGGAGAAACCCATTGTTTAGACTGCTGCTTGGTCTCCGGAGTGTCGAATGGATCTATGTTTCATCCACGGTTACAAAACGGCGCAAAAACTCATTCGAATTGCGGTTAAACAACTTTAAAAACTCCTTTGAAGTTGTCACATGATTACGTTTATGGTCAATTGAGGGCAAACGCGGCAGACATCTTGCAGACAGCATTCTTCAACCCAACTCATCATGTAAATTTAAAACCACACAGCGTATGGCATCAACAATCTCACATACTTTTACTCTTCGATTGGCCAACACCATATCGTGGATTTTTTGCGACATTTTCGGGTGCCCAGAGCGTGCAGCGTCATTTGTAGTTGTGCGACCACAACGAAAGTCAGTAAACCACTTTTGTACTATTGAAATCGATCGTGCAGAGTCACCATAGTATTTATAAGCTTTTCCTTAACTTGATTGACGGATTTTTTCCGCAAAAAATAATGTCTAATAAGCACTTGAAATTCACTTTTTTCTATTGATTTTTTTTATTTTTTCTATGACGGAGCTCTCTCAAAATTTGACTATTAACAGATGGTATGGGAGCAGTGTTATATTTCATATAACTACGAGGGAAGTTGGAAAAGTCACGAAATTATTGATATTCCCTTCTACAAAATATGTAGGATTTTTTAAAGCTATAAAAAAAGCTAGGGACTTTCGTAGACGGGTATCAATCATACGACTCTGATTGAGATTTTAAAACAGTTTTCCGGGTTAGGGGTTTCCCTCAATATCCCGAAAACTGTTTTAAAATCTCAATCAGAGTCGTATTGGTTATACCCGTCTACGAAAGTCCAAAGATTTTTGTATAGCTTTAAAAAATCCTACATACTCGTATAACACAATACTAATGTCAATAATGTCAAAAGTAAAGATCAGTTCAACAAAGTCAGTTCCTTCCTATAAAGTTGGGTGTGAAAATATTGAACAAATTTAGTTTTTTTAAGCTATAATCAGGCATGATCTATTCGTAGACGAATAGTAACTCTACATTTCTGATAGAGATTTGAGAACAATTCCCCGGATATTGCGGGCAACCCCTACAAATAACCACACTACAAATATCACTGTCCCTAACGCAAAGATCGGATAATGATACTACAGGGTACATACATGATTCGTCACCTGTGACGATCTTAGAAACGTCTTTTGAAGCAGCGCGATCGTATTTTTGCAAAATTACGAGTCTTTTTTTGATCGATTGCCAAATTGAGCGGGATCCAACGAGAACAAACCTTTTTAACGGCCAGGTGTTCATGCAATATCGAATGTATGCTGGTGGAAGAAACGCCCAAGGATGCCTCTATCTCACGGTACCTCACATGACGGTTATGCAATATCAGTCCACGCACGGCATGAATGTTTTCTGGCACAACGGCCGTTTTGGACGATTGAATTCATTAAACCAGCTTTTTACAGTGCTATAGGATGGTGTTTCATCGCCATACAAAGTTTTAAGTTTATCGATGCACTCTTGTCGTTATAATCCACGTCGAAAGTTGTGAAAAATGATCGCACGAAAATGTTCACGAGTAACTTCCTTTTTTTGCCAAGTTGTTTTTTTCAACTCAGTGTAAACAACACAAATGATGGTCGTACGTCAAAACTTTCTGAGTACGTTTATGCTAATAAATGTCAAACTTTCCAATGGAAATGTCAGATGGCGCCAGACAACACTTAGTGTTGCCTAGGCCAAAAATATATAGCTATATAATTAATTAAACAATAAATAAAAAAGTTTTTAAACATTCAAACCACAACGATAGTTTTGCGCTACCCTGTATAATGAAAGGTGTTAAATCATGAAAAAATTAGGTTAGTATTGAGAGAAACTCTACAAATATCACTGTCCCAAATACCACGAATACTCCCTTTAACACAACTATCAAGACGAAGCAAAAGTTTTACTCATCCTGATACCTCCTTCCTAGTATGGTGACATAAGAAAATGGGAAAGGTTGAAACGACTGAAATGGTTAAAGCATCGTAGGCCAACACCCCCCAACAGCACGTGACACCAAGAGGTGATGTCTTGTCACACAACGAAAAGAAGGAGGTAAATGTGTTTAAGTGTCAACCCTAAAATGGCAAAATAATAGAACCCCTGCACTGCCCCTTCCCTTCCAAACACCCACACAAAAGAAGAATAATACAATTGGAAGGAGGCCACCCACCGTCCTAGGACAATCTTCGGCAGCACACGCTTACAAGTGAAGTTCTTCTTTTCCAGAGGAGTAAAGATGTTTTTGTTCGAATCAGCGTTACAACAATTGTTTCTCGCCATAAGTAGTTTTTCGTTTCGCTATTATCGTTAGAGCGCCACAACGTTTTGCGTTAAACCTTCAATTTGAGTTTCAGGAAAGTCGAATGTTTTCGTTTCGCTTAAAACACAGCGTTTGTGCCCTGCCTGGTTTATGTATGCAAATCATGCTTATTTTCCCAGTAAAGTGATACTTTTCTTTTGCTGGATGCTCTCGTAATGGAAAAACGTATTACGAGTTCCTCCCATTTGCGTACAAGTACTTCCTATCTATCCCCTTCCTTCCCTGCTGGCAACAATCGAATAAATGGAGGTCACGAATAACTATCATCAATCTGTGTACA
Source organism: Hydrotaea diabolus (assembly GCA_963513945.1). NCBI lineage: Eukaryota > Metazoa > Arthropoda > Insecta > Diptera > Muscidae > Hydrotaea > Hydrotaea diabolus. Next base: position 48,268,521 of record OY740717.1, on the reverse strand, counting down.
TGTGTGTGTGTGTGTGCCATGGAAGTGAAATGGCATGGATGGCGGTGTCTGGGGAAAATATCAAATATATGTTGATTGACAAATAGAAAGAGTATTTGATTTGAGACAGGGGTTTTTTATTCTCGTTTTCCTCAACCAGTGTTCTCTGCTGGTGTCTCCAAATGGAAAAGAGTGCCAAAGTTATTTGGAAAATAATAAATTGTTTGCAATGGGTGGTGGGTCAGAGGAAGTGAGGTGACAAAAGGTTGTTTTCGGAGTGGCAGTGTAAAATATTTATGGGAGGGTTGTAATTTGAAAAGCTATTCTTTAAAATCAATCACTTGAAAATCTACGTACCATAAATCTGGGATATTAAAGGAAATTCCTATGTAGTAAGTTCGTATTTAAGACAGAGATTTTCCTGAGTAGTTCATATATTGGCTCTGAAAAATGTTCATTTGGAAATATTCTATTTGTAGTATTTGTAGCATTTGTAGTATTTGTAGTATTTGTAGTATTTGTAGTATTTGTAGTATTTGTAGTATTTGTAGTATTTGTAGTATTTGTAGTATTTGTAGTATTTGTAGTATTTGTAGTATTTGTAGTATTTGTAGTATTTGTAGTATTTGTAGTATTTGTAGTATTTGTAGTATTTGTAGTATTTGTAGTATTTGTAGTATTTGTAGTATTTGTAGTATTTGTAGTATTTGTAGTATTTGTAGTATTTGTAGTATTTGTAGTATTTGTAGTATTTGTAGTATTTGTAGTATTTGTAGTATTTGTAGTATTTGTAGTATTTGTAGTATTTGTAGTATTTGTAGTATTTGTAGTATTTGTAGTATTTGTAGTATTTGTAGTATTTGTAGTATTTGTAGTATTTGTAGTATTTGTAGTATTTGTTGTATTTGTTGTATTTGTAGTATTTGTAGTATTTGTAGTATTTGTAGTATTTGTAGTATTTGTAGTATTTGTAGTATTTGTAGTAATTGTAGTAATTGTAGTAATTGTAGTAATTGTAGTAATTGTAGTATTTGTAGTAATTGTAGTAATTGTAGTATTTGTAGTATTTGTAGTATTTGTAGTATTTGTAGTATTTGTAGTATTTGTAGTATTTGTAGTATTTGTAGTATTTGTAGTATTTGTAGTATTTGTAGTATTTGTAGTATTTGTAGTATTTGTAGTATTTGTAGTATTTGTAGTATTTGTAGTATTTGTAGTATTTGTAGTATTTGTAGTATTTGTAGTATTTGTAGTATTTGTAGTATTTGTAGTATTTGTAGTATTTGTAGTATTTGTAGTATTTGTAGTATTTGTAGTATTTGTAGTATTTGTAGTATTTGTAGTATTTGTAGTATTTGTAGTATTTGTAGTATTTGTAGTATTTGTAGTATTTGTAGTATTTGTAGTATTTGTAGTATTTGTAGTATTTGCAGTATTTGTAGTATTTGTAGTATTTGTAGTATTTGTAGTATTTGTAGTATTTGTAGTATTTGTAGTATTTGTAGTATTTGTAGTATTTGTAGTATTTGTAGTATTTGTAGTATTTGTTGTATTTGTAGTATTTGTAGTATTTGTAGTATTTGTAGTATTTGTAGTATTTGTAGTATTTGTAGTAATTGTAGTAATTGTAGTAATTGTAGTAATTGTAGTAATTGTAGTATTTGTAGTAATTGTAGTAATTGTAGTATTTGTAGTATTTGTAGTATTTGTAGTATTTGTAGTATTTGTAGTATTTGTAGTATTTGTAGTATTTGTAGTATTTGTAGTATTTGTAGTATTTGTAGTATTTGTAGTATTTGTAGTATTTGTAGTATTTGTAGTATTTGTAGTATTTGTAGTATTTGTAGTATTTGTAGTATTTGTAGTATTTGTAGTATTTGTAGTATTTGTAGTATCTGTAGTATTTGTAGTATCTGTAGTATTTGTAGTATTTGTAGTATTTGTAGTATTTGTAGTATTTGTAGTATTTGTAGTATTTGTAGTATTTGTAGTATTTGTAGTATTTGTAGTATTTGTTGTATTTGTAGTATTTGTTGTATTTGTAGTATTTGTAGTATTTGTAGTATTTGTAGTATTTGTAGTATTTGTAGTATTTGTAGTATTTGTAGTATTTGTAGTATTTGTAGTATTTGTAGTATTTGTAGTATTTGTAGTATTTGTAGTATTTGTAGTATTTGTAGTATTTGTAGTATTTGTAGTATTTGTAGTATTTGTAGTATTTGTAGTATTTGTAGTATTTGTAGTATTTGTAGTATTTGTAGTATTTGTAGTATTTGTAGTATTTGTAGTATTTGTAGTATTTGTAGTATTTGTAGTATTTGTATTATTTGTAGTATTTGTAGTATTTGTAGTATTTGTAGTATTTGTAGTATTTGTAGTATTTGTAGTATTTGTAGTATTTGTAGTATTTGTAGTATTTGTAGTATTTGTAGTATTTGTAGTATTTGTAGTATTTGTAGTATTTGTAGTATTTGTAGTATTTGTAGTATTTGTAGTATTTGTAGTATTTGTAGTATTTGTAGTATTTGTAAAATTTGTAGTACTTGTAGTATTTGTAGTATTTGTAGTATTTGTAGTATTTGTAGTATTTGTAGTATTTGTAAAATTTGTAGTACTTGTAGTATTTGTAGTATTTGTAGTATTTGTAGTATTTGTAGTATTTGTAGTATTTGTAGTATTTGTAGTATTTGTAGTATTTGTAGTATTTGTAGTATTTGTAGTATTTGTAGTATTTGTAGTATTTGTAGTATTTGTAGTATTTGTAGTATTTGTAGTATTTGTAGTATTTGTAGTATTTGTAGTATTTGTAGTATTTGTAGTATTTGTAGTTTTTGTAGTATTTGTAGTATTTGTAGTATTTGTAGTATTTGTAAAATTTGTAGTACTTGTAGTATTTGTAGTATTTGTAGTATTTGTAGTATTTGTAGTATTTGTAGTATTTGTAGTATTTGTAGTATTTGTAGTATTTGTAGTATTTGTAGTATTTGTAGTATTTGTAGTATTTGTAGTATTTGTAGTATTTGTAGTATTTGTAGTATTTGTAGTATTTGTAGTATTTGTAGTATTTGTAGTATTTGTAGTATTTGTAGTATTTGTAGTACTTGTAGTATTTGTAGTATTTGTAGTATTTGTAGTATTTGTAGTATTTGTAGTATTTGTAGTATTTGTAGTATTTGTAGTATTTGTAGTATGTGCAGTATTTGTAGTATTTGTGGTATTTGTAAAATTTGTAGTATTTGTAGTATGTTAGATACAAAAAGTATTTTAATTGTGTGGCTCTAGAACAGTGCCTCAAATCTGCGAGTTGCTTTACGATTACATTAATAGATATAGTGCCATTTGATCAGATTGATGCTTTAATTTTTGGTCCGACTCAATTAGTGATTTTTGGTTACCCTGGCATCTGTCAAGTCCTATGCGAGCATAATAGGTATACCCCTGGTCAATTTGTGTCTGCAAGAGCATGATTTTCCATAAATATTATTGCCTTTGTTCCATTTTGAAACGAAAAATTGCAACATATATTTTAGTGCGAAAACATATTTAAGTTTCTGCTGGCTCACATTTTCGAATCACCAATTGGGAAAATTTTGTAACTGTTGTATGTGGGAATTTCTTCAAGGACCTGGGGAGACGCTCAATACCAATTTTCAGCTTAAGATGTGAACTCAGAGGGCAGGCGCAAGCAGCTAGAAAAAGTGCTTTGTGTTTTTTGTCTAGTTTTAGGTCCATTGATCCACAAATCGCCCAGAATTTTTTGCATTTCGTCAACGGTTACCTGTCGTTTTGTCACGTTTCTAAACAATTTCGCTTAGGCGAATTTGCATCACCAAACAACTATGTTGAATTGTATTTTTTGTAAGACAATTTTAGTACATAATCCGAGAATTAAAAAAAAAAAATTTCTTTAAAGTTCATTGGCCAAAGTGACCTTGTTTGCCATTCCAAATATCCTGTCGCTAATTTCACCCTCGCTTTCTTCTTAACTGCCGTTGCCGAAAATGCCAAATAATCCCTAGGCTGGGCTGCCAGCCTGACTGTCTGCCTTCTTTTGTCTACTGCTGTTTATCGTTTTGTCAATTTGTCTATAGATTCATTAATCTTATTAAAAAAAGAACAAATCCTCGAAGCTAATTAAAAATCTCATATAGCTCAAAGGTATTTTACAGACAATTACGCGACACACAGAGTCACAAAGCCAAGGACATCTTAAGACGGGTTGATGGAATGGCTCATCATTATGAAGTTAAGTCGGTTAATACCGATTATTTTGTAGGCATATTTATAGGCAACTAATTTGTTGTTGTTTTCCAGTTTCAAATGAAAGTCTCAAGAAATGATTTGTTCTTGGAAATCCGCCTATAATAAAAATAACAGCAATGACTTAAAATTGCTATTATTACAGGCGCAGATTTCAAAACAAGGTCATGTTGGATACATTTTGCCATATTGTACTCCTTTTGCCGGTTTGGTTAGAAATTCACACATTCCCTTTTGAATTCTTTGTTGCCTACTTTTAGGAGTGTTGGGGTCTCTTGAAAAAGTCTTTGTATTTGCGCTCTGTAGTCTTTTCAGTTTGTGCACAGACATGTGCGTGTGTGTTTGTGAATTAAAATGCCATTATCGCCTGTTAATGTATGGCTTTTGTATGCCATACGAGTCAGTCTAGACCGAATTCATAAAATATTAAACGCAAACTGTGTTTTCAATCGAAAAACTCCGCCTTATGCCTGAAAGTGGGCAGTGCTTTTGTATAAATGGTCTTGGGTTGTACGACAATATTTGGCCTATTTATATCATTAATAGTAGTATGCCAAAGTATAGACGTATGGTCGCATATATGGCGAATAAACTAAATTTATGGAAATTTCTATAATAAGAGCGGGTTTGCATGTTGAAGGTTGTTTTGTAGAAGCCTAGAGCAATGGTTATGTGGTTGTCTACTTCAATGCTTCCGCGTATTATAAAAAATGAAAAGTGTAATTACAGAAGTAGAGATTTTAACAAAATAAGTGAATGTGAATATTTGAATAAATAATTATGAATCAATAATAATACAATACGTAGTGCCTTTTCTTCTCAAAAATGCACAGCGTACACTGAAAAAATTAGGTTTGTACTATTTACAAAACATTTTTCGTACTTAGTTCATATTATTGACGAAGTTTTTAGTTCATTTCTTGTATTTTGTGAAGAAGGTTTTACGAATTTACAACGGGCTTTTTTCTATCATATGTTTTAGGAAAAGTTTCTTATTTCGTATAAAAAAACCATCGTAAAAATTTTATTCGTTATTCTAAGAGGCATATTCATATAAATTTCGTAGTATTCGAAGAAATTTCGTTATTATTCCATCATATACTTTTTTAATTACAACCTTGTATGAGTATTTGCATAAATTTCAACAAGTAAGTACTCGCTTTTTTTAAGTAAGTAGCCGCCACTTTTTCTATCTTGGTTGTTGTGTTTTTACTCGTTAAGTTAATCGTTTACGATCTCCTGCCTTGATCGCTCACGTTTGCTAATTTTTGTACTATTTATAAAGGTAATTTCGCTTTCTAATAAAGCTACCAACATTCGGGAAATAACTATACTGAAACCACCTTGCCATTTTATTTTCATAAATTCCCTTGCTCACGGCGAAACAAATTTCATGAAAAATTAGCAACATTTAATAACGCGTGATCCATTTCGAGGCTCCCTACTTTTTTAAAGAAAAAAAAACCCAAATAATTCAAATTGAATGATGAATGTTTATTATCATTTGAAAAAACATTCCTTGGCATTAATTTTTTGAAGATTATTGAATGTCTATCAAATGTTGGCTACGTCTCAGATGGTCCATCCGTTGAGTCCAATTTTCCATGACTCGTTCGAGCATTTCGACTGGTAACTGGCGAATGAAACCCGTGATGTTTTGCTCCAAGGCCTGATTCGAAGCAGGTTTGTCCGCATAAACTTTAGACTTTACATATCCCCACAGAAAAAAAGTCTAACGGTGTGATATCACACGATCTTGGTGGCCAATCGACCGACTCAAAACGTGAAATTAACTGCTCACCGAAGTGTTCTTTCAACAAATCCATTGATTGATACGATGTGTCTTGTTGAAACCAAATGTCGCCGAGATCACGAGCTTCAATTTCAGGCATCAAATAGTCGGTTATCATGGCACGATAACGGTCGCCATTGACGGTTACGTTCTCATCGGCATCATTTTTGAAGAAGTATGGACCCATGATTCTACTGGCCCACAAACCACACCAAACCGTTGTTTTTTCTGAATGAAGTGGCAGCTCTTGAACCTCTTCTGGTTGATCTTTGTCCCAAATGCGGCAATTCTACTTGTATACATACCCATTGAGCCAGAAATGAGCCTTAACGCTGAACAAAATTTGGCCCGAAAACGTCGGATGTTCTTGGAACTTTTCAAGAGCCCATAGAGCGAAGGGATGTCACTTGGGAACGTCTTCAGTTCTTGCACAAACTGTATTTTGTACGCTTTCAATTTAAAATCTCGACGTAGAATGCCCCAAGTCGTTCTATACGTCAGTCCGAGTTGCTGCGAACGGCACCGAATCGACTCTCCACGGTCTTGGTGTACACTTTCAGCTACGGCAGCTACATTTTCTCCACTGCGTGCTGGACGTGGTCTATTCGGTCGAATATTATCCAATAATGAATGCTGGGACTCAAGATGGGTGATGGTGTTGCTCAGTAGGCCGATTATGTAGACCATAAGTTGAACGAAGTGCACGAAACACAGAACGTGAATTTTTCTAATAAAGTTGAACGATTTGTAAACGTTGTTCAGGCGTAAGTCTTTCCATGGTGAGATGCTACCCAACACTAAACAAAAATAACATGACACGACTCACAATTGATCTGTCAAAAAAGGCTATTGAAAAAACTATCTCTACTTGGATCACCCATTATATGAAACCTCTACGTAAAACGTATGAAACATATATGAAAGAAATTCCTAAAAATAAGAAAATCTTTCCTTAACTTCTTAAAAACATAAATTTTTATCATCAAACTGATTTAGCAATTTTCAAGTTTTGTTTTTATTTTTTTTATGAAAAGATTCCTGAGCTGAAAAAAAGACAAATTTCGTAATTATTATGAAATATTTCTTTATTTTAAAGAGCATGATTTTTAAGTGTAGGATCCGGATGGTCTTAAGAGATGCAAAGTTGGGGTATCTTTTTTGGCAAACCTTGTCCTCTAAAACCGTCCACAATTCGTAATGCAATGGGTTCAAATCTGTACTGCCTGAGGGCCATTCTTCAGAGGGAATGAACGCTGGAAAATTGTTTTGAAGCCAGGCCTGGGACGTTTTAGCCTTATGGGCCGGCGCAGAATCCTGCTGGAAAGTCGATGGCTGGTTTGGAACAGGGAATTTTTAAGAGGCTTCACAACAGCTTCCAAAACGGTTCCTTGGTAAACTTTGGCCAGTGTTTTGACTCTTTGTTCGCAGAAATGCAGGTCGGTGACCCCATCGTAAGAGACACCCCATCTAACCATGATTGAAGCTAGGTGATGACCCTTTTCCACCCTTGGGATCAGTTCAGATGCTTTCTTAGATGACGCACATACACTCTATCATTTTGCTTGTTAAATTTTTCCTGAACGGTAAAAATTTTTTCATCGGTGAACAAAATTTTTCTGTGCTAGTTATCATCGTGTTTTTGCATTTTTCAATCCTATTTTTTTTTAAAGCTGCAGTCAAAAAAATGTCCGGTACGTCGTTTGAAAGTCCCAAGTCCCAAGTCTTTTTTTAATGATTCGACTCATGGACTTTTGCTTGATATTCATCTCACGGGCCATGAGTTTCTGTTTTCGGAGCGGATTTCTGTGAATTCTTGATTTAAGGCTTTGATGACATCTGGTGTTCGAACAGAGCGTGGACGGCCCGACCGGTGGCGGTCTTTTACATCTCCAGTCTCCTCAAACAGTTGTATGCATCGGTAGACGAACATGCGACTAATCCCTAGTAACCGGAGCGTTTTGAAAATATCGCTTTTTTTTTTATTTCACACTTGTAAAGCGCTATTACAGCGATACGGTTCTCATTTTCTGACCACTCCATAATGAAACAATTTTAAAATCCCGTTACAGACTAACGCTATTGATGTTAGCTTTCAAAAAACCCATATAACATTAACGAGATTTGTTCAGTTCTACTGTTGAAATGGATGTGTTCAATGTTGTAACAGTATTTATGGCCCTACTAAGTATTTTTTTTTGTTCTGAAAAATACCTCTAGCTGGATCACCCTATTTATACATATATCAAAGTTAGCAAGTAAGAGTGGGTGTATAGCTGACCATGTTAAATTGTGTATTTCTAACAGAAATACACAATTTATTGCTTTCAAAGATTTTCGTAAACTTTCGTATAAAATTCTTTTTCAAATGTCTGTATTGGCCGACAAGTTACAAGTTTAATCTCCAAACTGTCACACATTGGACCCATTAATTTTGTTGGCTATTAATTGCTAATAAATTCTCGTCCGTTTCCTTCATTACAACAACTAGGCACAGCCCACAAATAAGGACACACACACGCACTCAGCCATCCCTACCAAAATGCGATAGTCATATTTTCAACTAATTACTGCTTTAGTCAGATGTTCACTCCCTGCCCCTACGGCAATCTGTTAACCGCTTTTTGCCTGTCTCTTCAAAAGGACCTCAGCAGAGGCTGGAAATTAATTTGAATTTGGTTTTAAAATACATACGTAGAGACAGGGTGGGGGGTACTGGTGCGCGTGTGTGTGAATATGAGAAAGACCCAAGCTTAGAAGAAATTAATAAAATATCAGTGTATTTAATGTTGCTTTGTTAATTACAGTGAAGAAAATCCAAGAAATCTCAGCACGCACACACCCAAGTGCACCCTGGTCTCCCACAAATACCAATGCAAAGACATTTAAATTGAAACCAAGTCAAAAGGCACACACACCCATACGTGCGCCTAGGCACATACGCTCACATGCTTACACCGATTCATTCGATCTGAACTGCACAGCAAACATTTGTACAAAAAGCCAGCCCTACTTTACATCGGAACTATTTATTTAATTATAATACCGCATCAGCATAATTGTTGTTGTAGACATCCTGGAAAAGCTATAACTTCTAATACGGGCGCACACATACGCTTCAACACAATTGCCATTGTGGTGGTGGTGGTGTGTGTGTGCAAGGCTGCTGCATGAAATGAAAAACCATAAATTTACTCTCACAAAACAGGGGTAAAAACCACAAAACTCAATAAATACAAGTACGCAAAATTCAATCAACAAAATAACTGCATTCACTCACACACTCAGGCATTAGCATACAAATGCACACATACGGCGGCATCATGCTGCATTAGCAGTTATGTCAAAGTTGTATATCCTTCGGTGTGTCTGAGTGTATGTACGTTTGCATAACTTTAGCTGCAGTTTACTTTAGCCTGAGCTCCTTGGATTCCTTGGGTACCTACGTTGGTACTAGTGTGCCTGGCTGTGTGACGAGCAATTTAACGTTACGTATGAGTAACCAATAACTCATATATATACATTTATCCTTAATTCTCTATAAACACACACACATATACATATATTAACAATATCTTGATATACGAGTAGTCCTTCACACACATGTCTTCAAATGTGAAAATTTTCTTAGCTATTCCGGCAGTTTTAGTACTTGAATTAAGTGAACGTTAGATGGTGTTGCCGTGCAGTTCTCCGGCTGGAAATTATGCATCACATCACTTTACATTTATAAACTATATTACACTCTACAGGAATATAATATAATGATGTAGTACTTCTCTTAAGTAAGAAAAGAAATATATGGCATACAAAATAAAGGGAAGTACAGCGAATTTTCCCTCAGTAATTTAAAAGATTTGTGGTGTATGATTTATTTGAAATCTATTCTTTGTATGGCTCTTCCTTGATTAGAGGAAGGAGGTTGATTGATTTCGCTTCAGTTTGTTATTAGTAGTACCAGATTTCAACATCCATAAGGCTACCTTGTTGTTCCAGAAACAAATTGATCATGATCAGAAATAAAGATGTTCTTGAAATCCGAGGTGCCAACATAGATTCGGTTTATTACATAATAGGTTGTCCAACTGAAACGTACGATAATAATTGTAAGTAAAACAAACAGTTTTTAGAGAATTATACAAATATTTTCTATTACAATAGAAGGATCTATGACAATTATTTGTAAAACCCATAATCTGCCACATAACCGCCATACCTCTAGTGGCATACCTCTTATCGATGATCATTATATTCAATGACTCTGAGACACAGAAGAGGTTCAGTGTTGTTATTGTACCGAATTATCTCATCTTTTAGCTTTTGAATCGTTCTTAACTTATTGACGTAGACTTTTTTGTGAATATCTCCAAAAAACGAATTCCAACGCCGCAAATTATATGATCACGGCGGCCCAATAACATCGCCACGACGTGAAATAAAACGGTCATAGAATTTCCCGCACGAAATAGCCATGTTTTTGTTGGCTGTGTGGCAAGTGGCACCATCCTGTTAAAACCACATATCGTATAGCTTCATATTCTCAATTTCTGGCACAAGAAGTCCGTTATCATCTTGCGGTAGCACACGAGCGCTGCTATATATATTTCTGGCCTAATAATTTAAATGCGAATATTTATCATTAAAAATGGTTTTATAGTTTTTCAAAGTATTCTCCAGCACTTTTGCATGCGCTCAAACCAATTGTCGAAGCACTTTTTCCACTCCGATTGAGACACCTCCAAAACATGGCTTTTGAACGCTTCAACAGCATCTTCTGGCGATGAAAATCGTTGCTCACGCATTATTTTCTTGATGTGCGGGAATAAAAAGAAGTCATTAGGTGTCCAGTCAGAGATGTACGGCGGATGACCCATCAATTCGAAGTTTTGGCCAGTTAAAAAGGAACTGGTTTGAGCCGATGTGTGAGAGCTCGCATTGTCATGGTGCATAATGATTCGTCTTCTCTTGCTCATTTTTCGAATTTCTCCGAAGGCTTTAGGCAAACAACTTGTGGTGTACCACTAAGAATTAAGCGTCGTACGATGCTCAAGCGGAAAAATCGCCACATGACCAGTTTTGCCGAAGAAACAGGCGACCATTTGCTTCGAATTGCTTTTTCCACGAACAACTTTCGTTGGATTTGGGTCACCTTCGAAGACCCACACGGTCGATTGCTGTTTTGTTTCGGGCTCATACGCATAGATTCATGCTTCGTCAACTGTGACGACTTCTTTTGAAACACCGCGATCGTATTTTTTTTTAAAATTTCTTTGTACCAATCGACAAGAGCCTTTCTTTGTGCGATTGTCAAATTGTGCGGGATCCAACGAGAACAAACCTTTTTTACGGCCAGGTGTTTATGCAATATCAAATGTATCCAGGTGGAAGAAATGCCCAAGGATGCCTCTATCTCACAGTATATAACATGACGATCTTGCATTATCAGTTCACGCAAGGCATCAATGTTCTCTGGCACAACGGGCGTTTTTGGACGACCTTCACGACTTTTTCCTTTGAGCGAGCGTCGGCCACGATTGAATTTATTAAACCAGTTTTTACAGTGCTATAGAATGGTGCTGTATTGCTATACAAAGATTTAAGTTCATCGAAGTACTCTTGTCGTGATAATCCACGTCGAAAGTTGTGAAAAATTATCGCACGAAAATGTTCACGAGTTAATTCCATTTTGTTCCCAAATTGATTTTTTCAAGTCCCTGTAAACAACACAAATGATGGTCGAACGTCAAAACGTTCTGAGTACGTTTATCTTAAAAAATGTCAAACTTTCCAATGGAAATATCAGATGGCACCAGAGAGGGCCAGAAATATATATAGTAACCCTCGTGCAACATTCACAAGTCGAGGTTGACGGCTTTTCTGCCACACTATCGCGAACAGCATCAATGTTCTCCGCAGAACGAACTGGACAAGCATGCGCAGGAGTTTTCATATTTTCTATAGACCCGGTTTGCTGAAATTTGCGCACAATTTTACCGATTGTGGACACATTTGGTCAATTATGCTGAATTTACCAAATGCACGAAATGCGTATTAATTTGAATGCCTATTTTTGTTAAAGGCTTCAACTATGTTAACTCGCTGCTCAAACACCGAAACAAAGAAATTTCGAATTAAGTTGAACTAAGAACTTGATGTTAAGTTGTGACACACAATTAACAGTGAGTATTATGGTTGGACCACCCTTTAATGTATAACATCATGAAGTTTTGTCCAATATGAAAATTTTGTCGTAATGTCCTTTTTCCATCAGGGCGTGGTTCTTTCCGTACCAAAATCTAGATTACCAAATTATATCGGTTTTGGTTCACAAGTTCATGTATACCAAATATTATCTTTATACCGATACTAGTTTACGAGATATGGCCTATAAAATATCAAGGTTACATGGGCGGTGCAACGCCCTTCTTCCAATTTGAACACAACCTAGACTATTAAAATATGCTTAACATTGTTTTAACTTTTTTTAAACTTATAACGAGTTTGTTCATATATTAATGTTGAAATTTTTTTTATATAAATAAGTAATTAATCAATGAATTATTAAAAAGGTTAGGCAACATTTTTGTACATGTTAATACTTACAGAATATTTTAAGGAATTGAATAAACTGTTATTAATACATACCTAAAACAAATATAGAAAGAAAAAATAGTTAGAAATTATTATGAATATATATGCTTTTGGCAAAAAGTTTGTCTATTTTGTTGTTTAAAAATCAAAACTGAAGACGAATAAAATTATATATAAAATTTTGTTATTATAAAGGGTGGTTAAATTTTAAGGGCCGATGTTGTTTTTGAATAAATCAATTTAGGAAATTATTGTTTTTTCTTTTTACTATGATAATATTGGTATGGTAATTTAAGCATGGAACAAAATATCGGCCAAATGGGCGATGATGCTGAGGCATAATTGAGGTTATATGCTGTTAAAGTGCCGAATTATCTCTTCCATAAGCTCCTAACTTATTGCTGGCTTATTGATAACCACAAAGAAAGAAGTCCAACGGTGTCAAATCACATGATCTTGGCGGCCAATTAACATCGCCACGACGTGAGACAACATGGCCATTGAAGTTGTCGCGCAAAGTAGCAATTGTTTCGTTAGCTGTGTGGCAAGTGTCACCGTCCGGTTGAAACCACATATCGTCCACATCCATATCTTCCAATTCGGGCCATTAAAAATTCGTTATCATCTCACGATAGCGAACACCATTCACAGTAACTGCCTGACCGGCCGATGATGCCGCCAGCCCAAAATCTGAATCAAACAGTCACTCTTTGTGGGTGCATTGTTTTTCGACAATCACTCTTGAATAAATATTCGCCCAAATGCGCAGTTCTGCTTATTGGCGATTTATATTTACTACTGAGGGTGTATTATACAGGGTGTCCGCCGGAAAGCTATGCTACTTTGTTTTGCCGCCATTTTGGTAAACATTAGTCTTGACAGTTCATATTTGGCAGTCGTAAAGTAAAGACGTGGCAAATTTATCATGGAAAAATATTCGATAAGCCAACGTGTTTTAAATCATCGATTACTGTGACGATGAGAAAGTTACGTGCAATTTTTGGGAGAAACAACGTGCCAATAAAACGCACTATTTATCGTGTAATGAATCGTTATGAAGAAAGAGGGTCTGTAGCTGATAGGCCCAAGTATGGACCACAACGAACTGCAAGATCGGCTGAAAATATTACTGCTTCTCAAGGAAGTGGTCAAAACAGTCTATCCACCTGAATTCGAAGCCGTGCTCAGCAGCTTGGTCTTCAAAGAACAACTTTAGCCACAATATTGCACAAGCATTTGCAATTGTTTCAATTTAAGATTCAGTTGACACAAGAGCTTCTCTACATATGCCAAATGGATGTTACAGATTTTAATGAAAAAATCATAATGAGTGATGAGGCACATATTCATTCGAATGGATGTGTGAATAAACAGAATAGTCGGTTCTGTCCAAAGGAAACCCCTCAAATTATTCATCAGCCACCTTTGCATCCATTAAACATGACAGTCTGGTGTACAATTTGGTCAGGAAGAATCATTTGACCTTACTTCTATAAAAATGAAAACAGCGTAACGGTAACAGTCAATGGAGAGCGATATAGCGTGATATGATTGAAAACTTTTTAACGCCAGAACTGAATGCTTTGGGCTTGATTAACATATGTTATCAGCATGACGGTGCCACATCGTATACAGCCAGGACTACAATGGAATTACTGCGAGACCTCTTTCCCCAACAAGTAATTTCAAGAAATGATGATGTTGATTGACCTCCACGTTCGCCTGATTTGACTGCTCCGAACTTCATTATGTGGGGATATCTGAAAATCAAGGTTTATGCAAACAAACCTGAAACGCTTGAGCAACTCAAAAAAAAAAATATTCGTGATGAAATTAATAAAATACCGCCTGAAATGCGTAAGCATGTAATGAAAAATGTGCTCAAAAGGGCTCGCAGGCTAACAGAGGCGGACATTTATCTGATATTGTATTCCATACATAATCGCCGACATTATATAAAACATTTATCAATATTAGATCCATTTGCTTTCATTTAATCAAAAATTATAAACAATGTAGTATACCTTCACGTCGGACACCCTGTATAAAGGGGTTTTCTCAGACGTGTTGTTTTAAGAAGAAATAAAACTCATATAATTCAATGCTATGGTCAAGAATTTAGCTTCATTATAAAGATAAGGCTATGTCAATACGAGTATGTTTCAAAAATGATTTCGGACAAGTAGCCGCCGCGCTGGCTCGAAAAAATTCCAGCCCAGAGCCCAATTTTCGAACATTTTTTGCAGCATTTGCGGCCGTATGTCAGCAATAGAGCGCCAAATATTATTTTTCAAGGCGTTAATCATGTCGGACATATCTGCGTTGACAAGCAACTTCTCATTACTCCAGGAAAAATGGTCCAGCGTTGTTAAATCGCAAGATACGAGTATTTGAGGCCACGTCACAGGCCCACGACTCAAGATAATGCGCTCACCAAAAGTTTGCTTCAATAAATTGATTGGGTTGTTGGCTACAAGGCATATAGGGCCGTATTTTTGGAACAAAAAGTCGGCCACATCATCATCCTCTAATTCAGGCACGAAAAAGTCATTCACCGTGGCTCTATAGCTTTCCCCATTGACTGTTACGTTATGGTCGGCCTCATTTTTAAGGAAATATGGACCAATGATTCCCTCTGCCCATAAAGCATGTCTCAACCATTTGAGGATGTCTCAACAATGACTTGTGGATTTTTGTTACCCCAATTTGCAAACCACGATTTGCAAACGTTGTTTCGGCTGGAGTAAGTCTTATCATTATGAAATGACAAACCAAACTGAGCATATATCAAGTGACAGCTGTCAAAAAGACCAACTTTGAGAAAAGTGTGGCCAGATTGACGTTTTAACAAAAAACTACCCTTTAGTTTCCATAACTAGAATTTCTCGCATCTTTCTCCATTTTTCACTTCATACCTTAGACTTAAGGATTGTTTCTAAACGCTCCAAAAATTTATATTCAGTCTCTTGGTTCTTATATTCATACGCGCATGTGCACAAATTAGTCTAGTATAAAAAACATTGCTTTGTTGATGATTGTGTTCAACCTTTGTCTACTGGGGTGCAACCGGTAAGTATATAGCTTACTTGCTTGTTTGATTCCACACACCAATTGGAGCTTATTTTTATGCCTCTATGGTAAATAACGAAGTTATTGATATTTTTTCCCCATGCCCCTTCCATCTCACTTTCTGAATATCGACCTTGAGGAATTTCGCCAGTTGGGTAAAAGTCACAGGAGTGTCTGTATATTCCAGTGCATTTTTACTGTGTCAGTGGTCGTCAGCTTTTTTTTGGTTTCACTAATTGTAATTTGTATTGTAATCGGGTTTTACGTAGTAAATGCCGGCGACTTTACGAGTAGGAGATTTATCTCTAAGCCGTGTAAAGACTTCTCTTTTAAAATGGATTAGTTAAACAGTAGGTCCCGGTCAGTGAGTATCAGAATTGAATCGTGCACTACTCACTGATTTGAGAAAAGTTCCCCTTTCTTCCTAAATGGGATTTAGTGGGATAACAAAATTGTAAATTCTCCAATTTCAATAGAGAATCTCTGGAGGGCGGTTTTTAAATTTGGCCTGTCCGCGATTCTTCGGTTCTCTAACGCAACTATCAATTTGAATTGGTTTATCAAAATTGTTTTAGAAAACATATAGTTCGACCAGGCGCCCGACAGACCTTTTAACATCTGTTCTTTACCGCAACTATCATTTTGCATTGGCTTATCAATATATTTTTTCACAAAACCGGCATCTAAAAAATATACAATTGGAAAGAGGAATACAATGTGACATATTGGTAGCCTTATGGACGTTACCGTACCAAAACCACTTAAACTACATATTCCCCCCTTATAGTCTTTTAATAAATGATTCTTCGAAGAAATATAATCTAAAATATTGATATTAATCTTCGAAACGTTTTCAAAGTAATAACTTTACAAAGATTTTAAAAAAATCAACACTACACACAACATTTAATTAATAGAGTGGACTTTTCTGCTTCAGATATTTTGCTTTTACCTTCTTATGACTGCATGAAAGCAGTAGGATATTAAATCTGTCTAATGTTGCTACTTGATGCCATATAATATCTAATATCGAAATTTAGTTCCATACAATGCTTATTCCAAGAAAACCTTGTCTGGCATTTATAAATTTCTGTAGAAATTCCCACATGCACGCACATTGAGACATACACATAAGTACAGCATTAATACATCACCGTCATGATCAAACTTCTACCATGTCATCGTCAATATATCATAGAATCACAATAATAATTTATATTGAATTTGGAGGCACATACACATATTTGGTAGATGTGGATGATGTCCCCTTGTTCCTCCCTCCCAAGGCAAAATTGCCCTAAGAAGCAAATAAAAGTGCTGATTATGAAATTTTCATTATTGCCCACAACGTTTACGGAACACATACACGCGTACATACATATGCAAACAATTGATCACTTACACTGGCCACATAGACAGTCACTAACAAACACAGTCACACACACACATCGGCAATCAATTCATTTACATACTCCTTTCTTCCTATGCCAATTTTCCTAGGACAGCAATAGTTTCCTCTCCGCACACATCTACACAAATCTGTGCTCTTATAGCATTTGACAATGTTAAATATTGTGTGAATGTATGATTGTAGTATTGTGTGTGTTGGTGGCAGTGTGAGAGTAAGTGGGTGTGAGGACATAAGTACTCATGGTACTATGGCCTCCGGACAGATGCAGCGATAGTAATGGGAAGTAGGCGGCAAGTGAGAAAGAGAGAGAGAGAGAGAGAGAGCGAGAGCTTGCCAAAGATACAGATGGAGAGAACAAAACGTGTCAAAGGTTCTGTTGAAATATTTATTGTTCTATAATTATTGTTGTTGTGGTGGTGATTGTTGTTTTCTGGTGGTAATAATGTTAGCACGCGTACACACGCACCCTCGTATAGTCGGCCTCGCACTGTGGACTTATGCTTAAGGAAAATGTAAATAATTAAGTATCTTTTAGGCACTCACCATACTATACAAAATTTTTTTAAAGAGACAATAATTAAGAAATACAATTTAGAATTAAGAAAAAACATTAAATCAAATATAATTTATAAAGATAATCAAAATAAAGGCCAACTATTTACTAATACAATAGCCGAGTTTTTTTCAGGTTACTAAACAAGCATTTGTATGGAAGTTATTTGGTAAGCAAGCGAGTTGGCTGTTACTCGGTAACGAAAGGATTTATTTTTTTTACAAAACAAAATCAAAACCATATTTTTTTTGTTATTGCTACAAAAAGAAAATGAAAAAAATGAAAGAAAAAGCGCGATAAAAACCATTTCCATAAATTACAGTGATGCAAAGACGGTAAGTGAAAATGTTTAATGTTAAGATTTAGAGATATTATTTTAAGAGTGACTAAACGATAATTGTGGACGAGGAACGATACGTTGATGCTGTTGGCTTGCTACAAAGCTAGAAAGGTCAAATTTAATTGTCCCGGCAAAAAAAAAATGCCTACCAACGAAATTAAATTTGTCAAACAAATGTTAAAAACAAGAAACTATAGGAAATAACAAAATTCGTTTTCCACATTTTGCTTTTCTTTTTGTTTGTAAACCAACTTTTCTTGAGCTTATGCTGCCATCTGATTCAAAATGTTGTTGGATATTGTAAGAATACCATATTGCTAACTAACTAGGTAACTAAGCTAGTTATCTGAAAAGAACATGAATAATATAAAAAGTAATGAAGTAACGATAATAAAAAAATTGAAAATGAAAATTAAAATTGAGGAACTAAATTGACATTGAAAAAGTACGAATAGAAATTATAAATTTAAATTTGAAACTTAGCAAAAACAAAAAGCAATTGTGAAATGAAAAGAGGAAAATACAAATTGAAATTAAAAAATTAAATTTGAAACTCAGAAATAAAAAAATGTGAGTTGAAATTGAGAACAATTAAATTGAAATTGAGTAAGAAAATAAAATTAAAAATTTAATTTCAGAAAAAATAATTGAAATTGTGAAAAAAAATTGTGAAAAGAAAATTAAAATTGAGAAACTATAAATAGAAACAGCGGAACGCAAACAAAAACTATGGACAAACTAGTAAAAAAGGCTAAAGTCGGACGTGGCCGCTTATGAGGGTTACTATATGTGGCAGCGCATAGAGAAAGGGTAAAAAATCAATTTTCATATTTTTCTTTTTTTGATGTGGACAACATCTGAGCATCGAATGAGACCGATCCCATGCCCCAAAAGTGTTCCCTCCCAGAGATATGCGCGTTTTATGACAGTGAAGTCGACGATTCTAAGCGCAAATGGCTCTCCTGAACCAAACTGGTTTTCAGCCTTAGGTCCCTTTCTATTTTGCGCGTCACATATATATATTTCTGGTGCCATCTTTTCATTTTAAGGTTTGACATTTTTTTAGCATAAACGTACTCGGAACGTTTTGACTTACGACCATCATTTGTGTTGTTTACAGTAAATTGAAAAAATCAATTCGGCAAAAAAATGGAATTAACTCGTGAACTTTTTCGTCAGATAATTTTTCACAACTTTCGACGTGGATTATAACGACAAAAGTGCATCGATGAACTTAAATCTTTATATGGCGATGGAGCATCACCCTAGAGCACTGTGAAAAACTGGTTTAATGAATTCAATCGTAGCCGACGCTCGTTCAAAGACGTAAAGTTCTTTCAAAAACGGCCGTTGTGCCAGAGAACATCGATGGCGTGATTGAAGATCGTCATGTGACATACAATGAAATAGAGGCATCCTTGGGAATTTCTTCCACCAGCATACATTCGATATTGCAAAAACACCTGACCGTAAAAAAAGTTTGTTCTCAATGTTCACAATTTGACAATCGCTCACAAAAAAAGGCTCGCGCCGATTGGTGCAAAGATCGCGGTGCTTCAAAAGACGTTTATAAGATCGTCACAGGTGACGAATCATGGATGTATGCGTATGAGCCTGAAACAAAATAGCAATCGACCGTGGGTCTTCGAAGACGAGCCAAATCCAGCAAAAGTTGTTCGTGGAAGAAGCACTTCCGCTAAACTAATAATGTGGCGACTGCTCCGCTTGAGCAACGTAGGACGGTCAATTCTGAGTGGTACACTACAATTTGTTTGCCTGAAGTCTTCGGAGAAATTCGAAAAATGAACAAGAAAAGACGAATCATTGTGCACCATGACAATGCGATCTCTAACACATCGGCTCAAACCAGCTCTTTTTTGACTGGCCAAAACTTTGAATTTATGGGTCATCCATAAGCCTTGACTTGTCACCCATTTTTTTTATTCCCGCTTATCAAAAACAGAATTCGTGGTTAACAATTTTCGTCACCAGAAGATGCTGTTGAAGCGTTCTAAAACCATGTTTTGAAGGTGTCTCAATCGAACTTTAGATGGAAGAAGGGAGGGACTTCGTTAAATCGAATCAGAAGTGATCCTGAGGCGAAGCATTCACTTAAAGGTATGTCTAGCTCATATATCTTTGTTAGTTACAAACATTTGCCATTGCCACAGAGTGGTGCAGGGTATAAAAAGTGAGGAAAATTATATTTGATATTGATAAATTAATGGGTAGTTTATTAACCCATTCCTGCCTAATGGGTATTTAAATAGCCAAGAAAGTGTTTATACATAAATAATTTTAGCGTAGGCCAGGTGAGCGATATCGCGGTAATTTTTTTATAGAAAAGAAGAAAGATTGGGCTAAGTTAAGGCATTTAGTAGGATTTTTTGTATTTTTTTTTTTTATATATTGTTTTTTGCAGGCAAAAATCGAAAAGTGCTGTCAAACATGGGAAATTGGTATAAATTAAAATTTTCTAATTTTACCGAATATCTAAAGTGGTCTACTATGTAATGAAAAAAATCAGGCAGCGATACGTCAACACACCTGGCCTCCAGATCCGATCAAATGGGTAATTTTGTTAAGAAAACATGGTAATTAAAAGAAATAAATCACTTAGCCTTAGCAATTTTTTTCTGACCTGGTGCAACACCGTTGTGATAATCCAGGAAGCAAGTAGCGGGATGCAAACTCACCTTGCACTTCAAACAAACCCCTTGCGCGGGTATTTAAATACCCATGACATATCTCAGGTAAAAATTGAGGTTTTTTCTTTCTTTCAACGTCAATGGACATAAATTTCCAAATTTCATAAAAATCGTACGAGCCGATCTATTGGCAGAGGGTGAAAGTAAGTTATGGTGAAACTTGAGTTTAACTTGAAATAAACAAATTAAAACAAGGCAACATAAGTAAAATATGAAACTAAGAAAAACAATATAAATTAAAATTGACAAAATAATTGAAAATGAGAAAATTCCAAGTACAGTTTAAAAGAAACAAATGTAAATATAAATTAAGAAAAAACCTGAAATTCAGAACTAATTGCAATCGAAAAACTCGAACAAAAATAAAGAAAAAAATAAACAAATAGATCGAGAAATTCCATTTGTTTGAGAAAAAACAAAATTCATGTTGAGGACTAAAATCAGAAATTGAAAAAAATAAAATTGAGATTAAAAATGTATGCAAAAACGGCTTATCGGCCTCATCGGTCCTTTTACACAACATCATGATATATTTCAGAATCAGGTAAAAGTTAGAACAAAACTAACTTTTTTGTTTTATGATCGACACTAAATTTTTTAGGTTCTCCAAAGCAATAAAAAAATCATCACGATATATTGTGCAGTCTATGGTTGGGGAAATAAAAATTAGAAAACCCATAAATGAGTCAAACTCCCATCAATTTTTGAAGTAAATAGAGGTTGGTTTAATTTTAAGGTCCGATATTGAATGCTAACCACACCTTAACGTCAATTTTTTTTTTGTATTTCATTTGATATTTCTCAACTCCAGACTAATTCGATTTGAACCATGGAAATACACACAAGCGAGCAACGCGTTAAAGTTATTCAGGCTTATTATTAAAATGGGCGTTCAAATCAAAATCGTCCAAATGTGCGTACAATCGGAAAATCGTGCAAAAATTTGAGTAAACCGGGTCTGTAGGAGATGTAAAAACACTAGTGCATGCTCGTACAGCTCATACTGCGGAAAATGTTGCTCCTAATTGCGATAGTGTGGCTGAGGAGCCGTCCACCTCAACACGTCGTTGTGCCCAACAATTGCATCTCTCACGCTCATCGTTGATGAATATTATGCATAAAGACTTGCATTTACACGCTTACAAGGTGCAATTATTTCAAGAACTAAAGCCTCTTAACTATTCCAAACTTCATCAATGGTCAGAATGGTGGCAAGAAATGGCAACAGTGGGTGATCAATCTTCGAAGAAAATCATCTTCAGTGATGAGGCACATTATAACTATAAGTAGAATTGCCGCATTTGGGCGAATGATTATCCAAGAGTGATTGTCAAAAAAACAATGCAGCCACAAAGAGTGACTGTTTGGTGCGTGTAATGGGCTGGCGGCATCATCGGGCCATATTTTTTCCAAAATGAGGCCGGTCAGGCAGTTACTGTGAATGGTGGTTGCTATCGTGAGATGATAACAAACTCTTTATGACCGAATTGGAAGATATGGATATGGATGTGTGACGATATATGGTTTCAACAGGACGGTGCCACTTTCCACACAGCTAACGAAATAATGGTTTTTTTGCGCGACAAATTCAATGGCCTTGGCGATGTTAATTGGCACGTCGTGGCGATGTTAATTGGCCGTCAAGATCATGAGATTTGACACCGTTGGACTTCTTCTTGGGGGTTATTTGAAATAAAAGGTGTACGTCGATAAGCCAGCAACAATTCAAGAGCTAAAGGATGAGATAATTCGGCACAGTAACGTAATAGAACCTTAATTATTGTTCTATGCCGTTTCGATGAGGATGAGGTCATCGAAAATTTGGGCTATTGGATGAAGGTGTGCCGCCGAGGTCGCGGCGGCCACTTGGCCGATTTTTTGATCCATACATATTTAAACCATACCAATATTATCAATATAAAAAGAAATGGCAACAATTTTTTAAATAATTTGTGCTTTATTCAAAATCAACATCGGCCCTTAAAATTTTACCACCCTACAATTAATCTGATTTAAATAATAAAGATGAACCTGGCACATTAACGGTATAGAACCTCTATTATGCGTCAGAGTCATCGATAATTTGTACCATCGGATGGAGGTGTGAGGCCGAGGTCGCGGCGGCCATTTGACCGATATTTTGTTCCATACAAAATTAAACCATACCAATATTATTAATATAAAAAGAAATGGCATCTTAAATAATTTGTGTTTTATTCAAAATCAACATCGGCCCTAAATATTTTACCACCCTACAATTAATCTGATTTAAATAATGAAGATGAACGTGCAACTAATATCGCACGAGTATCATATTGTCAATAAAAAAATATATACGGTATTTAATGTATGTTCAATTTTTCAGGAAGGCCGAAATCCTGCCAAAAACTCCCAAATTAATTTTCTTAAAAAGTTTCTATACATATTCATTACTCAATTTTGCTCTTTCAAACTACTGTGCCAGTAATGCTTATATACGTTTATAGATACACCGGCATACATCACTTATTCACTTACACACTCAGCCACATGTATTCGTGCATGTATTTAAGATTTTGATAATAATTTTTGTGGTTTTTCATGCTTGTGTTAGTAAGTAAATGTATGAAGCACCAGCACGCACACACAGCCACACTCGATGCACACACACACACACTTACTAAATATAGGATATAATTTACCGAAAACAGTGAATTCGTTTCGGTTTTGTTCTGTAATAGAATAATCATCATTTATCATCCGATCAGGCAATATGTTTTCACATAAATTTTCCAGGTGTATCTGGGCATGAATTTCTTGCTCTCTCCGTGTGAGTGTGTGTGTACTCGTCTGTGTCAATGGCTTTGTCGGGCTTTGTGTCGGTCGGTCGGTTTGGTTGGTTGGCAAGTGTGTCCGTGCGTGAGTGTTTGTGAGTTTAAGTATACAATACGAATAATTATTTGCTGTTTGCCATGAAATATAGGTATACGCTTTTGTTACCTTTGTTGGGCTTGAACACACATACACTAGTATCTTAACACACACAACCACACATGCAATACACACACACACATATATACTTAAAATGATTTATGGTCATACACAAAATTTATTAAAGATTTTGCAAATTAGAACATGAACTAAATTGACTTTTTGTGTGAACACATCAGAAATGTCAAAATAAGACTTTATGATAATAAGCGATTTACAATAAGGGGGAGCCGCAAAAAAGAAAATTATAGAAACCATTAGGAATGTTCTCGTTTCGCAAACAGAGTTTTTTTCTGAAGTGGGTTTTGTGTTTTGTCTGGAAAACTAAAATGAGTTTCGTTACCTTATTTATTCTACAGCTTGACCAAGTGTCCTTTGTGTATTACACTCCGACGTTATTGAGTTAAATCCCAAAAAGAGAAAATCATAAAGTATAGTCTGGCTTTTGAGTGACATTTCAGCGAGTGTTCTTTGAGGATTTTTTCTTTGAGGATTTCATATTTTTTCACGTAAAACTAACATTAGAAGTGCAATTCCATATTTTGTAGTGTATTTTAAAAGATCCTTTGTATAATTTTCACAAAAGCCATATCAAATTAATTCCTTTTTGTGTTGAGACAAATGTACTACTTGAAACTAAGTAATGGCAATAGAAGAAATAGGAGCGTTTAATCTGGCTTAAAAACAAGTCAAATGTTCTCATTAGAAGTCGGCATGTACAGGGTGGAGAGCGGAAAGTTGCTTATTTGGCAATGAATTAAAAATATTATGAATCTTAGAAACATTTATTTTATATTTAAATTATATTGAACAGTAAGAGAATTATTTTTAAACTAAATGGTTTTAAATAGAGTAGCTGGCAAACGTGTGGACCTTCGCTATCCACACACTGCTGCATACGTTATCTGAAGTTTTTATCAACTCTAACAAGCATGTCGACCGGTATTCTGCCAATTTCAGCCTCAATTTTCTTAATTAGGTCTTCCAAGGTGTTGGGGCAGTTGAAATACACCTTCGACTACAGGTAAGCCCAAAGGAAAAAATCGCATGCCGGCCGCTTCACATCACCCCTCAAAGAGATAAGCCGTCAAGGAAACATTTGCCTTAAACAATTCATAATAACCCTCGCTGTGTATGCAGTGGCACCATCCTGTTGGAACCATGTATCCTCTAATTGCATTGCCTCAAGAGCCGTCGTCTAATAAGTCTGGAAATGCCAAGAGCAAGTGATTGCTTCCGCGCAGAGCGTTTCGGAGATTGCAGTACTGCTGCTCTTACTCTCTCGGTGTTTTGTGATGTAATCCTTCTCTCAGGTCCCCTTCGTACACATGACACATTCCCTGCTGTTCCCAATGAAGTTACCCAATTTACAATTGATTGCTGTCTAGGAGTACGTCCGCGTGGGGGAACAGCGAATTGTAATCGAAAAGCACGCTGCACTATAATGATCGAGTGCGCATTTGAAAAATACGCTTCAACACAAAATGACACCTCCTCACGTGTCCAATGCATGATGGCAACTGATAGGTAGACGCTACAGCCTGCAGTGCAAAAAAGCAAATTACGCGCCCGACCCTGAACAAAGCGTTGTATAAACAGTCGGGTGCCATGAATCCAGTGCAGCTTTGGGTGATGTTTTTCGATGATGTGTTGAACTGTTGGCCGCTTGAACCAACTATTACGCTGCGGCCAACAATTTATTGTTTGTGGCATCAATTTGCAAAGTGAAGTAATTTTTGAGCAGGTTAACACACTTTGCCGCAAACACATACCTTTTGGTCAAACCGAGTATCACTGGGATGTGCACTAATAAAAGAATGTATTTCAGGAGACAGATTTAAACAAATAAAACAACATGTGTGAAAAATCAGCATTAAATATGGAAAACAAATTTGCAAAAGTCTGGTACGACCGAACAAAAAAGTTCTTTAGTTCGGTGTACGATATTTTATCACCTCCTTTCGACTGATAAACAAATGATTGCATACTACGGCCGGCATTCAAGTATTGTTGTTTGACTTCGGTAGTGGGCTAATTGTGACCATAGATTTCGGGCAGGGAGAAATGGTAGTCCTAACGCTGTTGTCACATGTAGAGGACTGCGCCAAGGACACAGTTACATTTGAAAAACATTTTTTAATAACCCTATACATGCAGTGCATTGCGTTGGCGACTGGAAAGTAAAGGATCGGAGGGGAGAATGAGGGAGTAATTGACACTTGCCTTGAACTTCTGGATTTCGCAATTTTCCAAAAGTCGATTGCACATACGGACTGTACGAGCGAAAAACGAATTTGATCTGTAGTGTATAGTGCGGTCAAATGGCCAATCGATAACAAACGTGTGTTCCTAGAAAGTCACGTATCCCTGCCGAAAATCCTTACGTCAGGAATAAGGAGACGGATGTCGGATGAAAGCACACCATGAAAGTAACGATAGAACAGCGTCACGAAAACCACATTTCGACGATGCTGGGAAACAATATGGTTGAATCGAGGGTTGCTTTTTATGTATCGGGTTCGGCATTAAAAACAGAATAATTTATCATTGGAAATAGTATTATTGTTTTTCAAAATATTCTCCTTTAAGATCTATACACTTTTGCGTGCGCACAAATCAATTTTCAAAGCACTTTTTCCACTCCGATTGAGACACTTCCAAAACATGATTTTTGAACGCTTCAACAGCTGCTTCGGGCGATGAAAAACGTTGACCACGCATTTTTTTCTCGATGCTAAGGAACAATAAGAAGTCATTGGGTGCTAAATCAGGGCTGTACGGTATATGGTCCATCAATTCGACACCTTGAGTGGTCAAATAGCTCATCGTTTTAGCTGATGTGTGAGAGCTCGCTTTGTCGTGATGCAAAATGATTCGTCGTCTTTTATTATCTTTTCTCATGTCTTCGAACACTGTTGGCAAACAGATGGTTGTGTATCACTCAGAATTGACCGTCCTATGCTCCACTAAAGGCACTGTGGCAACATGGCCGGTTATACCGAAAAAACGTTTCGATGTACTTCTTCTACGAACAACTCTTGTTGGATTTGGATCGTCTTGAAAGACCCATACGGTCGACTGCTGTTTTGTTTCGGGTTCACATGCATAGATACATTATTCGTCACCTGTGACAATGTTATAAACTGCCTTTGAGCTACCGCAGTTATACTTTTAACATCTCTTCGTGCCAATCCATATGAGCTTTCTTTGAGCATTCGTCAATTTCTGTGGGATCCAACGAGAAAAACATTTTTTTCACGGCCAAATGAACATTCAACATCTTATTGACGCTTGTCATACTAATGCCCAAGGATGCCTCAATCTCAAGGTATGGCACATGTCGGTCTTGCTTAATCCGTTCACGCACAGCATCGATGGTTTCTGGAAGAGTGACGGAAGATGGACGTCCTTCACGAAATTCATCCTGAGCTCTTGATACCAGCGATTAAGAGTGATTTTTGATGGTGCTTTGACCATTTTATCTTTAAAATTAATACGCATCCTCATTGTCCGCAATGTGGTGGTTGTTTAAAGTGCAAGACAAATTTGCATTTCATCTTAAAAATCCCGCAGTACTCTTCATAGACAGAAAATTTCCGTTTGAAAGTACCATCGTCAGCAAACCTCTAGTTACATTTAGAAATAGTTGTCCCTTTCTCCACACATTTACATTACGGATTGGAGCTATTATAGCCTTTCAGAAAATTATGCCATGCTTTGTGTTCGGACTAGTCCTCTGGCAGCCGGTCGGCCGGACAAATTTAAGTCATATCGGACCGATGTTTTAGTATATTCTCCGCGAAACCCTGTGCTAATGTGAGCCACTGCAGGTCTAGAAACCTCAGGTGGATTTATATATTAATTAAATTAAGTATAGTACGTTAAGAATGATGGACATAAATAAACTGCAAATATTGGATCATGAACTTAGTAGGAACATAAATACTATTACACACGTTTTATGCTGTAAAATAAAAAGTACTGAATGTTTTTGGACCAAAGGTTTTTTAATATAGCTATTGATGTATATTGTATTAAAAAAGAATCTACTTATTCGAAATGTCCGCCTTTTGCCTTTACACACGCCTTAAATTGCACTGACCAAACGTCAATATCTGCACGAACCTCGTCCATTGGAAAATTTCCCACAGCTCGTACCAAAGCAGTCTTAAGAGATCTAATGTTGGCGTATCATTTGTGACAAACCTTGTCCTCTAAAACCGTTCACAATTTGTAATCCAATGGCTTCTAATCTAGACTGCCTGAGGGTCATTCTTCAGAGGAAATGAACGCTGGCAAATTGTTTCGAAGCCAGGCCTGGGACGTTTTAGCCTTATGGGCCGGCGCAGAGTCCTGCTGGAAAGTCCATTTCTGGTTTTGGAAAAGAGAATTGTTAAGCGGCTTCACAACAGCTTCCAAAACGTTTTCTTGGTAAACTTTGGCCGATGTTTTGACTCCTTGTTCGCAGAAATGCAGGTCAGTGACACCCCACAAAGCCATGACTGAAGCTGGGTGATGACCCTTTTCCACCCTTGGGATCAGTTCAGATGGTTCCTTAGATGACCGCGCATACACTCTATCATTTTGCTTGTTAAATATTTTCCTGAACGGTAAAATTTTTTTCATCGTTGAACCAAATTTGTTGTGCAAGTTAACAGCGTGCTTTACCAAAAGACGACTGCAGCTTTTAAAAAATAGGATTAAAAAATTTAATCCTATTTTTTTAAAGCTGCAGTCAATAAATGTCCGGTACGTCGTTTTGAAAGCCCCAAGTCCCAAGTCTTTTTTAATGATTTGACTCAAGGACTTTTGCGTGATATTCATCTCACGGGCCATGATTTTCTGTTTCTGATTTAACGGCTTTTATGACATGCGTTGTTCGAACAGAGCGTGGGCGGCCCAACCGGTGGCGTTATTTTACATCTCCAGTCTCCTTAAACAGTTTTATGCATCGGTAGACAAACATGCGGCTAATTTCTAGTGGCCGGAGCGTTTTGAAAATATCGCTTTTTTCATTTCACACTTGAATAGCGCTATTACAGCGATACGGTTCTCATTATCTGACCACTCCATGATGAAAGTTGAAACAATTTTAAAATCCCGTTACAGACTAACGCTATTGAGGTTTGCTTTCAAAACACATATGGCATTAACGGGGTTTGTTCAGTTTTTCTATTGAAATGGGTGTGTTTATGTCCTACTAAGTATATAATACTTTAGAAAGAATTTAATTTAAATTCCTTCCACGTTTTAATGATAAGGATCGTTGATGTCATTTAAAAAAAGGTATTTTTTATTATCCAACAAAATAATTTGTGTCCATAAAGATTATGTCTCCCTGTAATACAACCTTAAATTCTCTTTGAGACTAGCACCAGTTTGAAGTCCGCAAAGAAGTATTTTACTAAATCCGCTGTTTGAAATAAAATCCTCACCGTAATCTGTTTGTTGTTAATTTGGTCTTGTTCCATGGAAGTGACATTTTTTGATGTAAGATTTAATATCGAATTAAAAAAAAATAAGAAACAAAAATATACTAAGCGGAAAAAAACAAATTTCCAACACTTATGCTTTATTGAATACATTTATAAAATTTGCCCCTCTCGCCGTGCAAACCTCCTCCCTCGCTGCCCATTAACCAGATTGAATATTCAGATTGATGTCGAATAATTTCAATTTATATACAATTATTTGTAATTTCCATAACATTAAATTATTATTATTATTATTTGTTTTTTTTTTTGTTTCCACGCAAAAAAAACCCAACCCCCAAATCGCCTACATCGACCACGACCAAAACCGAAGAGAATATAAACCAAATGGCACCAAAATAACAAATAAATTCAAAATTAGACGAATTGAATGAAAATGAAACTTACGAATCCCGGGTGCAAAGGAATGGGCAAATCGTAACAAATTTTCGTTGTTTGTTTGTCAATAACAAAAATACGCACTATGGCATAATGAAACGATATGGCCTGGGTGTGAGTACCGGTGTCGAGGTATTACACAGATTGTTGAGGCGGCATCAGGACTAAGTTTTCCGGAGCATGGTGAGATAAGATGATGTGTTCCAAAGCTGATGTAAATAATAAAACATCGCACACGCATATATAAGGCATTGAGCTACCTCGTGAAAGCGTAGGATATTTGGTGGGTGGTAGGGTCCACATTAAATCGGGGAAAAGAAAAACTTTTCTAATATTAAGCTTCCTTAGGTTATAAACAATAAAAAACAATTTGAAACCAAATTGTTTTTCGAAAAAATAAACAACAACGACAAAAACACCAACAGGGAAAGCACTAACACTAAGGCAAAGGAAACATGTAAATGAATAACATGTGTCAAATATCAACCCAAAATATCCCTCCCTCTCCCTTGGATGGGAGCAAAAGAAACAAAAAACGCTGTGATGAACCTCATAAGAAAAAAAAAGTAAAAAATTTGCAAAGTTCGGCTAGGCCGAATTATAAATTCCCTTCACAGTGGGTTCGATATGGAAATGGGAAGTAGAACAATTTTCATAACGGGCGATCAAGGATCAGGGTTTTTTTTTACAGATTTCTCGTGAGTTGTGTTAAACTTTTTTTTTCTTTTCAGTATTGTTTGCCACTCCTGCGCTATCTTCCTGCGAAGAGGTTCAAGAAGTGGAATTGAATCCAGAGAAAACCACGGTTTGACGCGACTTATGGGCTGGTGGAATCATCGGTGCATATTTTTCAAAAATAATAATGGCAAAATTGTTGCCGTAAATGGTGCTCGCTATCGCGCCATGATATCTGACTTTTTGCTACCTGTAATTGAAGCTCTTAATCTTGACGACATTTGATTTCAACAGTTTGTCATAGCTGCTCAAACAATGGATCAATCGGTCATTTCGAAAAACAGCAAATTTCACGTTTTTGTCCCGGTTAGTTGGCCGCCTCGATTGTATGATATCACACCTTTAGCCTTTTTTTCTTTGGGGCTACATAAATTCCAAAGTCTATGCTGACAAAGCAGCAACAGTTATAGAAGTCAACATTACGAGTGTCATTGAAACCATACCGGTCGAAATGCTAGAACGAACGAATCATGTAAAATTGGAGCCTCAAAATTAACACCCTGAGGGGTAGTCTCGCCACTACTTAAAGGAAATTATATTCAAAAAATAAATGCCATACAATGTCCTTTCACAATAAAGATTCCACACTTAATTGGAATTTATATATTTTTTGTTCTAAAAAAATACCTCTAGATTTAAAAATAAATGGCAAAAAAATCCTTTGGAATGAGCAATAACGATTTTACACTTTATTTGATTTTTTTTATTTTTATTGTCAAAAATACGTCTAGATTGATCACCTTCTATCTATGGCCCTTATGATTAAATTGGACGTTTTTAGGCCACTTTTATCATGAGAGCGATCGCAGTTTCGGTTGAATCTTAAAATTATATCCATATTTGGATTCGTAGTAAATGTGCTTTAATCTCTGAAACCTTATTAATAGTACTTCATTTGATTTGCCTTGATCTTGCATAATTTGTTATCGTTTCGACCACACGTAGTTTTTTTTGGCTGAACCTTAAAATTATATCCATATTTGGATTCGTAGTAAATGTGCTTTAATCTCTGGAACCTTATTGATAGTACTTCACTTGAATTGCCTTTATCTTGCATCATTTTTTATCGTTTCGACCACACGTACCTTTTTTGGACCTAAAAGTAATTTCATATTTGACTTCGCAGTGCAACTTGCCTCAACTTATCTCTTTCCGTCTATGAGGGGGCGTTTCCATTGACAAATAATTAAATAAGCTCAGTTTTTTTTTTAAACATTTTTAGTGCTTAACAGGAACTGAATTTAATATAATTCAAAACAAAATTAATACGTTTCAAAGCAATTACAGGTCGGGCTGCTAGCTCATTTTTTTTGGATCTCGCCTCGGATAACATTCATGAAGCGATGCAGGGGCTTAAGGGATTTACTGGGCATTTCTTATCCTCTCGAGGGGAGTGATACAGTACACTGAGTCGACAAAGGATTACACGCCAATTAGTCTCGCATAGTTTCTTTTAAAAACCTGGGAAAGACTCTTGCTCCTCCATGTTAGAGAAATTCGAATACCCAACGCATGCAGTGACTCACTCATACAAATCCGGAGACATAACATTACGCTGACA
This sequence comes from Hydrotaea diabolus, assembly GCA_963513945.1. NCBI lineage: Eukaryota > Metazoa > Arthropoda > Insecta > Diptera > Muscidae > Hydrotaea > Hydrotaea diabolus. The sequence goes on along the minus strand of OY740717.1, from coordinate 48,236,685 downwards.
TGGATAGCGGGTCACAGCAATTTATCGGGAAATGACACAGCAAGCCACAAACCTATGACATACACATTCCGCTCGTCGGACTGATATATACAATCGTGTTGGAAGAAGGCTCAAGGTGAAATTCAATTCACAACGGCAGAATAGCCCTCTATGGCTCTAGCCGTGAGTAGACCGGAGCAGAACAAGGGAATTGCTAACACTAATAAAACTTTCGATGTCAACCGTCAAAGGAGTTTGAAGCAGCGCGTGTAGGCATCCCGTGCAGACTTTTATAAAAGTTGAATGGATGCAAAAGAAGATAAGTCTGTGGCGCATTTGCTATTCAAATTATTACGCTGACAAGGGCAGCGGGTCACAGAGATATACCGGTAAACGAGGCAGCAGGCCACAAAGCTATGACATACACATCCCGCTCTTCGGACTGATATATACAATCCTATTGGAAGTAGGCTCAAGGTGGAACTCAATTTACAACGGCAGAATAGCCCTCTATGGCTCTAGCCGTGAGTAGACCGGAGCAGAACAAGGGAATTGCTAACACTAATAAAACTTTCGATGTCAACCGTCAAAGGAGTTTGAAGCAGCGCGTGTAGGCATCCCGTGCAGCGACTTTTATTAAAATTGACAGGATGCAAAAGAAGATAAGTCTGTGGCGCATTTGCTATTCAAATGAGCGAGTCTGCTTAAAGCTAGCCTTTGAACCTTACATAACCTTGATTATTTTATTCTAAGGATATTTGGATAAGCCAGCGAATAAGCGTAGTAATATTGAGCCACAAAGTCTATACTCTAGATAGTTCCCTCAGAGTTGTTTTTCTTGATGTTAGATCCAGCCACTGTAAAAGCCACATTTAAAAATCAACATTTTTTTTAAAAATCTCACTTAATATATATGTGACAAGTAAAGGCATTAATCAGTTTATTATTGAAGTTAGGCGATCAAGAAGAATGAGTTTCTTTATGTTTATATCGACAATTACTTTTTTGTAGAGAAAGGTGGGATTAGGGATCTACTGGCGTACATTGGTTAAGCGAATTCTCAGCATTTCTGCCCTTCTACCATATGCGGAATTGAAAAGTTAGTTGAGCCCAACAAAACCATCTCGTCGCACAAAATGTTAAATATTTCGAGTAAATACACAAGAAGTGTACTTTTTTTTTACCAAATACGTTAAGAAAAGAGGGAAAAAATATTATCTTCACTTACAATCCCGTACAGCTTATGACTTTAAGATATCATCGCAGGGTCCTAGCTAGAGTGTCAAAACCGAAAAACTGACATTCTGGTTTTTATGTCCAAACACGACAGTCGGTTTTTCACAAATAATTAAAAACCAACAAATCGGCTTGCTCGGTGTATTGCTGTGGGTTTTTTTTTGGCTTTTTAGTTGTTGTAGGTAAAATAGAAAAAAAATTATCTCATATACGTATATATACTCGTACTAATCACCATCACTAATTGGTTTTGTTTAACGATACCTGTCTGCCTTTCCCTTCATTCGCCTGCTAACTATATAAAGCTTGTTTTAAAACTACAGGCCTGACTTGTTGTCAGCACTTCATCAAATTAGACACAAGTCAAAATTTTGGAAAAAGTCAGATGCTGTTGACTTTTAATGTAATGTGACAAAATTTGGATAAAGCTCAGACACTAATGTTCGAAAGATTTTATGTCTATAACTCTTGAAGCCAAAATGTTCAACCAATATTGATGAAATTGGGCACAGGTTATTACGATCGATTAGTAATTAGCTAAGATGAAAATGCCCCATGTTTTGACCTTTTCTGATATTAGATAAAACCACTCTATAATAAACACATTACGAGGGCGACCGCAAAACTAACTGGCCTTTCACATTTTCTGTTTTACTAGCAACATTTTTTTTTTGTTTTTTAAAAGCAATCTTTTATAAGCCATCTGTCAAAATTTCTGAAATATTTAATGATTATTTACTTTGTTACAGGTGATTGAAGTAAACAAGTTTTATAAATTTTGAAAAATGGAAAATAAAGTGTTTCGTGCGGTAATTAAACACTTTTATATGAAAGGTTATACGCCACAATTAATCAAAGATGAATTGTATTCTGTTCATGGTGATAATGCACCATCATACTCCACCGAGAAATCCTGGGTTCAACAATTTAAAATGGGCCGTTCAAGTACGGAAGATGAACAACGCTCTGGAAGACCGAAAACTGCTACTACTATTGAAAACATTAGAAAAATATTTAATAAAGTGACTAAAGATAGACGAATAAAGCCCAGAGAACTTGTTAAAATACACGAAAAACAATTTTTGAGTATTTTACATGATGAACTCCACATGAAAAAGCTATCCGCAAGATATGTGCCGCGTTTGTTGACTTTGCCTCAAAAAATCGTCCGTTGGACCAATTCCGAGGAGCTTTTAGCGAATTATTAGCGTAATCCAATAGAGTTCTTGCACCGATTCATAACTGTTGATGAAACATGGATCCATCACTACATCCCAGAATGCAAAGAACAGTCAAAACAATGGATAGAAGCTGGTAAAAGTGGTCCCAAGAAGCCGAACACTGTTAAGTCAGTAGGAAAAGTAATGGCCACAATATTTTGGGATGCAAGGGGTATAATATTTATTGATTATCTTGAGAAAGGAAAAACTATAAGTAGTGAATATTATTGTGCATTATTGGATCGGTTGAGTGAAGAAATCAAGATAAAACGACCGCATTTAGAAAAAAAAATTCTTTTTCATCAAGATAATGCTCCTTCACACACTGCATTTTTAACTCAACAAAAACTTGAAATTGCTCCGCATCCACCATATAGTCCAGATTTAGCTCCTTCTGATTATTTCTTAATTCCAAATTTAAAAAAAATTCTCGGTGGCAAAAATTTTCGTCCAATAGCGAGGTTATTACTGAAACTGTGGCATATTTTGAAGGTCTTGAAAAATCGTATTTTTCGAATGGAATTAAAAAACTTGAAAAACGTTTGATTAAGTGTATTGAGTTAGAAGGAGATTATGTCGAAAAATAAATAATAATAATTTCAAAAAAACGGTTCTTTTTATGTTAGGCCAGTTACTTTTGCGGTCGCCCCGTAAAATAAAAATTTATCAAATTTTATATGGTGTATTACGATAGCTAAACAATGAATTATGGACTGATTTAAGTCCTATAGGCTCATTTCCTGATATTGTCACTGTAAACATGGTTTTGGAGTCCAAGAAATTGCTTTCCATATACATATAACATGCACATATTGCTTTAAACTAACTATGAAATTTGTTCACAAAGCTAAAAATACATTTATTTTTACTGTTTGTCTAAATTTGTGTGACGGACCAAAGATTTGGGTCCCAAAAACTTAGAAATTTTTACACAAATTTAAAACTGTTTTTTTTTATTAAAAAATATGGTTAAATTTAGAACCTGCTCAAAGGCACAGATACTTTACTTTTGATTGGGAAAATATGTTTTAAACAAAACACTACATCCGGAACGTCGGTTAATGCTGGCTTTTTACTTCTAATATACATATGATGGTTTTCTGAAAACCTCGGTTTTTTCGATACTCATGTCCTAGTTTTCCAATATCGTCTGCAACAGATAAACGGGCAGACGGACATGTCTACAGGGCATTCGAATTTCATGACAATTTATTTCATTCATATAAACATATACTTTAAAGGCTCGCCGATCATTGCAAGCGGGATGACAAATTTAATACACAATCCATCCTACGATGTAGGGTATCAAAAAAGAAAGAACGAAACGAATACATCATTACAAATGCTACAACAACCCAAACATGCAAACTTCACTTCCAGGGCAACCATCAATGCCACATTCTATGGACGTTCATCTCCTCTCTTCCCATCATAACCTGCTGTTTCCGATTTTTGTTTAAAAAAACACACAACAGAAAGCGTTACACTTACGTATACGCATCTACATTTTTCACAACACTTAAAATGTATTAACACTCTAACGCGTTCTTCTTTTTTTTGTGCTTCGAACAGGACAATCTTTGTCACCCTGTGCCCTTGTGTGTCTGAATAATGGTTTCCATTTTCTAAGGGAATTTTGCATGTTTTTCTCCAATTAATACAAAACAAAAAAAAAAAAAACGTACGAACGGCAGTATAAAAAAAGAAACAAAAAAGGAAACGAATGAAACGAAATAATGCGTAAAGTAAACATTTGAATTTATTTCAATTGAATTCATTCGTATCGAATCGTTCGCTTTTTTTGGTATTTGAGTTTCTTTTTTTGTCTTCTTCATGAGACGTTCAAAGAATGACATGGACGAAAAACGTTTATAAATGTTACTTAATATCTCAAACATGAAAATATGTTTTGATTGTTTTTTCAATTAAATTTTTTTCCTTTTGTATATTTGTGCTTTCTTTTGGGGAGCTTAGCTGGTTGGCAATATACGATGGGTAGTCTGGCAAGTGCGGTAGGGCTGTGAAGGGTAATACTTATAGAGGGATGTTAAGAAGTTTAAAGTTTTCTAATGAATGCTAACATTTTCCACACTGAAGATTTAGACTTTAGCCTTAAGACAACTTATATTAACGTTTTATGCCATATTATCTGTTAGTTATTTTAGGAAATTTATCCTGGAAAAAGTTCTCTTAAGGAGATAGCATAAAACTCACATTTAAATTTCTTAGTAAGAGTTTCTTTCTGTATCGATTTTTATCAGGCAGCATTTGTATAAATTGTGAAAGTCATTTTTGAATTCTTTAGGAGGACGGTTTTTCTAATCAAATGAAAAATACATAAATTTTAAATATTTTTCACACATTAAGTCAGCGTAAATTGTATTTCTTAAAGCTCAGAATAGTACGTAGTTAACTAAAGCCTGACTCTGAGAACTAAAATCTGAGAACGTTATCATACTGTTATAAGCAGTAATTGGTAGTTTTTTAAAAACATTCCATGCAAACATAGGTAGTTCAGCGGTCATTTCTTCCTTTTCGTTAAAAAGTTCAAACTTTTAATTCCAACTCCGCAGTAACGGTTTACATGACTTACAAAATGTTGAATAAAACATATTATTTAGGTTTTTGACACTACTTTTTTACTCGATACTTTTAAGAGTTACATTTTGATGGTATCGATATTATATTCGGAACCATTATATGAGTGAAAGTAGCAATACCTTGCTGCTATCGACTTATCACTGGTTCAAGCCATGTTATCGCAATCAGAACAATTGATCGTCATAAAAGACAATGTCTTTTAAATAAAGCAGTTGATGTCCCACCTTCAAATTAAGTGTTTCTAGAAAGATTTATACTGGCGCTGCTACTCTTAGTTGGACCCACACACTCGAGAATTATTTGTTCGATTTTGCAGTGCAACTGCCACAACTGATTTTTTTATTTCATCATTTGAAGGATGGCTTCAGTTAGGCATATTTTTGCTGGATAAAATTTAAAATCATAATACGCTACTGTAAGCTAATCTCACAATATACCCTTACTCACTTACCTTACTTAATATTGCAGTATGATACCAACGGGCAACTTCTTTCGAATCACAGCACCCACGTTATATCCAACATCACTGTTTTTATTCTCTTAAAATTTAACTGAACTGTTTATCTTAAAGTATAAAGTATATATTGTCCCCATTACTCTTTTTTTGAGTTATTGCAATGCTTTTATATTTCTATACGATTGACTATACGATTCCAAAACAAATTTGGCTTTGGCTGGCAGGAATTATTTTTTAGATACTAAATAAAATATCATAGTTTCCTTTGTTTAATTAAAATTTTCTTTTTTTGAATCTCTTCATATATATGAAGTTTCTTAACGCTTAACTTAAGTGAAAATCTTTATTTATTAGCAAATATCATCATACGATCTTGCTGCCATCTTCACACTCTTTCAATTGTCCGATTCGTTTTTTTATTTTCGAAGTTAACCTCACCATTCTGAGACTTAAAAATCAACTTATAATTGCTCCCTATTGAAGCAGCCTGTCCACTAGAAATCGATGAAACTCAGCTTCAAATATCTTCAAATTAAATCAGTATAACAAACGAATGTGCAGTTGGTTTCGATCGTCTTGAAATATAACAGTTTTGTTAAAAAAAAGATGTTTATACAACATTTTAAATATTTGCTGCTCAATTCTTTGGTAGATAGTCAAGGGGAGGGCGTTTCTCCCACAGTCCTAAGGGCCTAATGACTACTATAAGAAGTCATGGAGAGTACCTACAAACCACTGGATAAATTTTTAAAATATTAAATTTCTTAAAATACATACATACATCGCCTGCAAAAAGCTAAGTACACAAATGATAAAATTCTATTGACATTTACTGGAATAGAGAAATGAAATCTTCTGGTCGTAGTTGTATGAGTGGCTAAACCGTTCTTATGACTACTAATGGTGGGTTTGCGATATCCGTAAAATTTCCCGATCTGCAGATACTGGTACTACTCCTCTAAGGAAATCGGAGTATACAAACTTCGTAATTCTTGCTACTGATTTTAAATATTTCGTATGTGGTAAAAAAAACCACAGCCGCTAGTATTTAGTATTACGTGTTCCAAAAAATGGAAAATATTCTAAAAACTTGAGTCTTCGGTTGCAATATATAAAACATTGATTTAGGTCTTAACTAGTTAATTTCTATACTAAATATCCAATAACATATGTAGCTTTTATAGTTACTGGTCTTTAAATCAAGAGTACACCTTCGGAGAAGCTATATCAATAAAATGACAGATTTGTTTAAAATTTACTACGGTTATTTACTGGTTAATCAGAAAATCCCTAGAATACCTGAATCAAGGTCTGATTTAATATATGCGAGGTGTACTTCCTTCATCGGCATTAAAGATATTATTTTCGTTGACAAATATATGCATTTAATTCAGATCCTATATTCTGTAGCGTTAAATTTGTTTAAACAATCGGAGCGTATGAGTTATATATTTTGTTTATTAATATTGTTAATAATAGTAATCATACGCCACACCTACCCGTACTGGATACCACAAAGAGAGTGGTATATCAAAATAATCGAAAGATCGACTTATTATAACACTAAAAATTGTCATATCATGCGCAAGACTGTCATAACTAATAATCTGCCCATTCAAGTAATGCCGTGTGAACAACCAAATTTCTATTATGTATTTTGAATATTATTTTTTATTAATAATTACGGGTCAGTGACGAATTTCATCAGTAAGCTGGGCTGTAATTGTTGACTGGAGATCTCCTAAGCAGGCATTATAACCGGCTCAATACCTTTTTTCTTTCGCAGCCAAGTATTCTGATGAAGGTCGCCACAGACCTAAAGTAACGGAAAAAGTCGTGGGCAGACACTAGCATCCATCACACAGTCTTCTTTTGAAATATCGGTGCAAGTCGCCTGTTATAACTGTTCAATAAAAAATAGCTTTAAAATGTAACAAGGTACTTTTGTTGTCTTAGCTACTTATCATCCATATCAGCGAATAAAAAAGGTATAAGTGGGCTTGTATGAGTATATGTATTTATAAGTATTTCACCTCCATAAATTGTCTTTATTTGCTTGGTGTGTTCTTACCCACCTTATCACACCGACCTTTACTTGCGATAACTTTTCATCTTCGTCATTGAATATTGTTCTACTATGCCACCTCTTCCTCCTTCTCCCACTGTTCGTTTATTTGTTGTTTGTTTGTTCTTATTGTTTTCTTTTTATACTAATGCCATTCGATCACACAAATTCCTAATTTGTTACATAGTGACAATATTTTATTACTTTTGACTCCTCCCACTACTTGTTTTTTGCTTTCCTACCATCTTTGACTACATCACACTTCCTCTTCCTCCCACTCCCTGGCCACGCTTCGCTACGTATTTTATTTGTTTATTTTTCCTGGAATTTGTGTACAATTTTTTTTTGTGGACTTGTATTCCGTTTCGTTTAAGTTAAACTTAATTTTCTATCACATCAATTTGTTGGAGACGTGTTAGAATGTTTCGTATGACAATATTCGGTATGTTTTCCAATAGGAAAAATGAAAAAAATACATGGACGTGGATAAAAAAATGCCAACAAAAATAATCTTGCCCATAAAAAATAATGTGAAATATACGAAAATAGAAAATTCTTATGAGTACCGAGTGTATACCACGTTTCGTTGTTTTCTGAATTAATCTTAATTCGATGGGAAGCTTTTGTTTGTTGTATCTTAAACAGTAAACAGCCAAGCTTGGGGCCGTATTAGCAAACATATTTAGGAGGATTCAATTTTTTTTTTACAAAAATATTCTAGAGAAGAAGAATGACAGAAAAATCATTTGTGAAGGTCCGATGATTATTTTGTGAGTGGGGTCTTCTAGAAAAAAAACACTAGGATAATTATTTATAGACCGAAAATCATAAAACAAACAATTCATGTCCACATTTTATTCCTATAAAAAATTATTGGAAAGAAAGAAGCAATTCACATTTGTAAAGTTTCTCTAATTATTTTGTTTATGTAGTTTTCTGGAAATAGCTAGAATAATTATTTATGAATCGAAAACCATAAAGTGACAGCTTCATGGACAGTTTCAATTTCTGTGGAAAATTATTGGCTTTTTTGTTTCGGTCTTACGATTGAGTAAAGGCGTGGCAAAGTTCTTTTGAATATATTCGTATCTAACTAGAAATGTTTATTCACATATTGCGAATTGTAGAGCGCGTTCCTATAAACAAATTTTAAATTTCACTCTGTTGGGAAAGAAGCGCGACCTAATATTATGCATATAAAATCTTAATCTTGTTTATGCAAGTACATATTTCGAAATATAATATTATTTTAATATCTGAAATTTTTTTCTTTCTCTTTTTTATTTATTCGGTCTTTAATCATCATTATGACTTGAGCAGTTTTTTATTCTGGTTCGAGACCTTTATGTTTATATTTATGAAAAATAGATTTCCTTCTATTCTATTGAAACATAGAAGGAAATCTACTTGTTCCCATGAGCATTTTTTTAAAGGCAGAAATCCAACTACTTTAATACGTTTTCGCTTGTTAGCAACTTACAAATTTATGCAATATTATCGTTATGATTGTTGTAATATTCGTTTTTCTTCAATTCTTTTGAATTGGCAAACGATCTGATTTTTCTTAAAATAATATATATATGCATATGTGACATTAAGGTGGCTAAAAATAAGAGCTGTAGCTTTTTGCACCTAGAATAAAATAAATTGGTCTAAGCACTAACTTATACTTACTAAAGTCACACAGCAGCCCATTAACAAACAAGAGAGAATTTCTTTCAAATCAGTGAGCTGTGAACAATTCAGTTCTTATGCTCACCAACCGGGACCTTTTGTTTACCGCCGGTACTGAACGGCTAATGCATTTTTATAGAGACGTTTTTACTTAGTAGGGACATAAATACTGTTGCAACTTTGAACACACCCATTTCAATAGTATAACTGAACATACCCCATTAATGCCATATGGGTTTAGAAAGCTAACCTCAATAGCGTTAGTCTTTAACGGGATTTTAAAATTGTTTCAACTTTCATCATGGAGTGGTCAGATAATGAGAACCGTATCGCTGTAATAGCGCTTTTCAAGTGTGAAATGAAATAAAGCGATATTTTTAAAAAGCTCCGACCACTAGGGATTAGCCGCAAGTTCGTCTACCGATGCATAAAACTGTTTGAGGAGACTGGAGATGTAAAAGACCGCCAACGGGTGGGCCGCCCACGTTCTGTTCGAACACCGCATCAATTCATCAAATCCGTTAAATCAAGAATTCACAGAAATCAACTCCGAAAACAGAAAATCATGGCCCGTGAGATGAATATCACGCAAAAGTCTTGGGGTCTTGGGACTTGGGGTCTAAAAACGACGTACCGGACATTTATTGCCTGCAGCTTTAAAAAATAGGACTGAAAAATTCAAACGTCTTTTGGTGAAGCACGCTGATAAATTGCACAGAAAAAAATTGTTCACCAATGAAAAAATTTGTACCGTTCAGGAAAAATTTAACAAGCAAAATGATAGAGTGTATCCGCGGTCATCTAAGGAAGCATCTGAACTGATCCCAAGGGTGGAAAAGAATCATCACCCAGCTTCAGTCATGGTTTGGTGGGGTGTCTCTTACGATGGGGTCACTGACCTGCATTTCTGCGAAGAAGGAGTCAAAACATTGGCCAAATTTACCAAGAAACCGTTGTGGAAGCTGTTGTGAAGCCTTTTAACAATTCCCTGTTCCAAAACCAGCCATGGACTTTCCAGCAGGATTCAGCGCCGGCCCATAAGGCTAAACGTACCAGGCCTGGCTTCGAAAAAATTTGCCAGCGCACATTCCCTCAGGCAGTCCAGATTTGAACCCATTGGATTGCAAATTGTGGACGGTTTTAGTGGACACGGTTTGTCACAAAAGATACCCTAACATTGGATCTCTTAAGACTGCTTTGGTTCGAGCTGTGGCCAATTTTCTAATGGACGAGGTTCGTGTAGCTATTGACGATTGGCCAGTGCGACTGAAATCGTGTAGACTCTTTAGACTCTTTTTGGATACAATGTACATCAATAAATATATTACAAAATATTTGGTCCCAAAACATTCAGTACTTTTTGTTTTACAGCATAAAACGTGTGTTACAGTATTCAGTCCGTACTAAGTACATGGCTTAAAGATAAATCTCTTAGATGTTAGATGTGTGAATCTGGATTCCCTGGCATTATAGTCGTGCACTCTTCCTTCCTTCCTCGGTAGACTAATTACTTTTGCTGACTACTAAGTTTTCCCAATAAACCATTAAGTAACAAACGGAAAACTTCTTCAAAGTCAGTGAATTGTGTCTTGTAATAATTAATATTAGAATTTCTAACCAATACAATTAATAATCGTCTCCAAATTGCCGCTTTGACATGATGGGTAGTTTGCACGTCTCTTGAACGAGTAGTCATGAACAAAAGCCGTTTAGAAACGTAAAGTATTTTTTAAAACCGGCATAAAACCCCGAAAATAACTAATTGTAAGTAAATAAGTTTTGTTTTTGGATTTTTAACTGGGATTACTTGCATGAGATCCATGTACACTAATCATCACACTCCGGCACCCCTCATTACAAGTCTACGTATTCTTCATAAATTGTAAAATACTGTCCATATAAGACTGACTTTATTATATAATAGACTTATATATTTGCTCATACTTCTTTGTACATTATGAAATAAATCAATCTCAATTTGTGATAATTTTTAGAAAACATTGGCTTAGGCTTTAAAATGTTGTTTCTCTGATAGTTTTTTTTCTTAACATACATAATTCTCTTAACATCTCATTATGGAACAACTGGGGAAAGTTCTTTTGAACTGTTCACCATTTTAAGCCATCCACATTTATAAGGCTTGGATTCGGGAGGACTTTTGTTTGCAGCCCTGTGTCAGAGGGTTAAAGAACAGCTTAAACCTTACTCATAATTACACTTTCGCCCCAATTATTCAAGACTATGACAAAGAAAACCCTACAGCTTAAAGAGTAAAAATAAACTACAGGCGGACATGGCCGACTTTATTATAACGCCACACTACTGTGGTCTCAAGAATACTGGCTTTTGTATGGAATTACCAACCATCTGATTAAAAATGCGACTTGCAGAGCGGAAGGGATTATTTTGGTTGGTGTATATGCAAATATGGACCATTTAACGAGGGTCGTTTACAGATAAGACATCACTAACTGTAATTAATTTCTGCTTGATCGGACTAAAATATTGCATGTAGAATGACAGGACCTCCAAACGGAAGTGATTTTTTCCATAAAAGTCTATTGAAAAAGTTAAATTTTACCGTATTTGGTTATTGTTCGCACAATACGTACCATGCGAAGTTTGAGCACAATCAGATTTAAGTTTTAAGCTCTTGATTGGTTAAAGCACAACTATGCAAAAACCTTTATGTGGTGGCTTTATAAAAACATTGGCCGATATGATTCAATTTTACCACGCTTTGGTACAGAACAACCATAATTCACTGAGACAACTTTGAGCAAGATCGGATGAAAAAATTTGGCTTGTTGAGTGTCAAATTTTCCAGAGCGGCTACATCTCAAATATCGTGAGTCATTTATGTCCTTAATGCCCATTGTTCTGAAACAATAGTCATTAAGGTCCATTATTAGAATTGTACAGAGTGATATCAAAACGTTCTTTGCTAAATTTGATCTTAGTTGGATGTTATATGTGCCATCTAGAGCTGCAGGTTTTAGGGAAATTTCAATATTGTTCGTCCTTGGTTCAAACCATCTCCTGAACGCTTTGTTTAAGCGACTTTAATTTTCAATATAACGATAGATGAACTTACCAACAATCTAAGATTGATTATAAATTGATTGGTATAATAAACAAGGCGTCCATATTCTTTCATGAAGGGTGTTTTACACATCAGCACTTAAAAATTAGGTGCTGTATGATCAAAAATTCCTTGGTGCCACCAAAATTTGTGGTATCTTGAAATTAACTTATTGCGGAGTTTTCGGTGCAAATAAAAAGTTTTTCCAAGATTGGAAACCATATGTGACATCTAGAGGTAAAAACATAAAAATCAGATGAACAGGTGGGAGCTATAATTAAATATAACCCAATTTTCTTAAATTTTAATCAAGTTCGTCCTTCGTCTATAAAACAAAGTTCTGTCTAATTTAATGAAAATTGAACAACAATTGCAGACAGACATCGTTAACGAAAGCAACGGGTGAATATACAAGGTGGAGCGCGGAAATTTGCATTTTTGCACTGCAGGCTGTGGCGGCACTGTTGGTCGAAGAGAGAAAAGAGTGTGCATGGCTTATAGTGGTTGACGGGTGATTTGTATTTGCCTACCTTTCAGTTGCTATCATTCATTGATCACGTGGGTAGAGCTTATTTTGTGTTGAAGCGTATTTTACAAATGCGCACTCGTTCACTTGCAGTGCAGTGTGCTTTTCGTTTACGTTTCGCTGTTCCCCCACCTGAACGTTTTCCTGGACGGAAATTAATTGTAACTTGGGTTACTTCATGGAGAACAGCAGGGAATGTGTCATGTGTACGATGGGGACCTGAGAGAAGGATTACAACACCACAAAACATCGGAAGAGTTAGAGCAGCAGTACTGCTATCTCCGAAACGCTCTACGCGGAAGCATTCACATGCTCTTGGCATTTCTAGACTTTTTTTAGCCGGTTCTTGAGGCAATGCAATTAGAGGATACATGGTTCCAACAGGATGGCGCCACTGCACACACAGCGAAGGTTACCATGAATTTTTTGAGGCAAATGTTTCCTGGATTGCTTATCTCTTCGAGAGATGATGTAAAACTAGTCAGTACGCTCACCAGACTTAGCCCTATGCGATTTTTTCCTTTAGAGTTACCTAAAGTCGAAGGTGTATATCGACCGTCCCAACACCTTGGAAGACCTAATTAACAATATTGAGGCTGAAATTGGGCAGAATACCAGTCGACATGCTTGTTAGAGTTCATGAAAACTTCAGAAAACGTATGCAGCAGTGTGTGGATAGCGAAGGTCAAAATTTGCCAGATACACTATTTAAAACCATGTAATTTAAAAAATTCTTTACTGTTCGATATAATTAAAATATAAAATAAATTTTTCTAAGGTGCATAATTTTTTTATTTCATTCCCAAATAATCATAATACCGCGCTCCACCCTGTACATCGTTGGGTATACTTAAGGGTGGGTCTAGCTCAAATATTTTGATAGTTACAAACATTTTCCATGAAACTTACTTATAAAACTTTTTCAGCAGAGTGGTGCAGGGTGCAAATACGCAGCGTCAGTGTGGCCGAACCCTTATTTGCGTTTTATTGATCATTACTTTTAAAACAAAATGCTGATAACCCTTTACATAAGGTAATTGGAAGATTGGAACAGTTTTCTAAGATACAAATTCAATAATAACCAATAAAGCACAAACAAATATGTCGACCCACCTTAATGTACCATATATTCACTTTTTAATACCATCTTTTTGAAATATTTCTCAATATTTTGTTTATTTACAGATTTACTGAAGTTTATACCATGCGCCTGTATATGTTTGTACCATGTACGTGTGTGTACTGTAGCAAAAATTTCCAGGTCAATGAAGCTTAAATGGAGATTGTCAGTTAAAAAACGAACAAATCAGTAAAACTAGAAGAAATACGACAAAACAAAATTTGTAAAATGCAACAAAAAAAAGAAATACTGAATGAAAGGATATAAGAAATAGAATAAGGATTCTATTTTAGCCATTACATATGGTATTTATTTTACAATTTACTACGATAGGACATACTCACACACACACACACATGTACATATATTTTCCTGGCATATAGTCCCTAAGATGGAGTGCAAGAAAAACAAGTCGCTCAGTACAAGGATCCAAATACATTTAACATCACAAATACACTGTCCTGCATACAGATGTGTATATATGCGAGTGTGTGTATTTGTTAGGACACACATGTTTGGTTGTTGTTGCAATTGTAGTACGTACGACGTACTGCACTTTGCACAAAATAAATGCATATTTATAACTGTCAGTAATATAAGTTGTCCTTGCTGTTGCTGTTTGTTACGGTGGCTGTCGTTGTAGTAATGCCAACACGATATTGCTACAACTACACTGACAGCTTGCATTGAATGTTATCATACAAACACACACATACATACACATATGCTCACGCAGTCATTGCTATTTGTTTGAGTGTATTGTAAGACCCTTTGATAGTGCAATTCAAAAAGTAAGTAGTCAAAGATTTTTGCACGTAAAAAAAACCTCGTATCCTCGTGTGCATGCGTGTGTTTGTACTTATACTCGTACGTTTGCACATGTGTGTGTGTGTGCGTGTGTGTATTCACATGTGTGGACAATACTTTTTGCCATTTGCTGATTTATGAGTTTTATTCAATGTTATGGACTTTTAAAATATCATTGAGAGTCAATGTGCATCGTTTCATCTATGCGCTCGTGAGGGTATTTGAGCTTAAATACGAAAAAAATCAAGAAAGTCTTTTAGAATAATAAGCGAGGGTTGTATAACTAGTTGGGAGTCCAGTCCACAAACTATATCATTACTTCTGATCTGATCCTTAGATCCAAATCTTTCTAATTAACTTAAAAAGTAATTGGATTATTTTGCCAGTATGATTTTCATACCTAAATAAAAATACATTATTTATATATAAAATACCCATATTCAATACGGTTTTTCTTTTCGTTTAGGCAGGAACCTTTGATGAAACCGTATTTCTTAAAAGGACTAAACAAACCAATTTTTACCTTTTAAATAATAATTGTGATCTCAGCTGCTTTTGGTCTAAACCCATGTTCAGAAGCTATCAATATTCTACAGTCAAGGACTATCTACGATCTACATATACAGGACAGTCGGACTATTTTGTGCAGATAATATTTATTTGGAACATGCAGATTCTGGAGATCTCGGAGAGTGAATTGTGGTCGAATTTGTGCAACCATTGCAAAGAATGGGCGATTTTTATCAAAGCTTATTGCTGTTGGGGTAGATTGCGTTCTCTCTCTTTTACACATGTGCTTATTCTTTTCAATGACCTCATAGGTCTCACGACTACAGCATCAGCCTTAGCTTGACTGTAGACCGGACACTACAGATATAGGGTATAAAAATAGCTCTATACAAGTGTCATTCGAAAACTATGTTATAAATACAGAGGTACCTTAAGGTTCTGTTCCTTCACCCTCCCTGTTTCATATTTTTTTCAATGATCTGCTGAGTCTGACAACAGATCCTATTTATTCGTTTGCTAACGACATCAGTATCTTGTAACGGCTTTTCAAATCTACAGAAAGCTAGACGTTGAGAAACAAAGGGTGGCCCAACCGGAATGCACGATGTTAATTGTTAGTCACACCATAACACCTTTAATTTCTTTGTTTCCGTGTGTGATAAATTCAACCTTAGGGAGTTATACAATTGAGCAGCGCTTTTAAATTTTGAACCCTTTTACGAAAATAGGCGTTTAAATCAAAAAGCATTTCATGCACTTCGTGGTCAGTATGAACGACCAAGCTGGATTGCCGCATTTGGGCAAATAAAAAACAACAAGTGATTGTTGAAATGCAAGGAAAGAGATGGGCGTCATCGAGCCGTACTTTTACGAAAATAAAGTCGGCCAAAAAGTTACTATAAAAGGTGGTCGCTATCGTGAGATGATAATAGCCTTCTTTTGGCCAGAAATTAAGGATGTCGAACTGAATGATATGTGGTTCCAACAGAATGGTGCCACTTACCACACAGCCAATGAAACAATGGCTATTTTGCGCGAGAAACTCAATGGCCGTGTTATCTCACGTCGTGACGCTGTTAATAAGCCGCCTCGGTCATGTGATTTAAAACCGTTGGACTCCTTTCTTTGGGGATATTTAAAAGAAAAAGTGTGCGTTAGTAAACCAAAGCTAAAGGATGAGATAATTTGGCACATTGACGACATTAAACCTGCACTATGTCTCAATGTCATTGAAAAAAATGGACCTTCGGACACAGGTATGCCGACCATTAGGCCGAAATTGTCATAAAAAATAATAAATAAAAAATATTGCTATAGTTTCTGAAAACTTTTTGTTTTATTTACAATTAACTTCATGCGCTTTAGTTGGACCACCACCTCATTTCTAACAGACCTCGAACGGATTTTCCATTTATCTATTTCAATTATTTGAGAAAATATTTCCTCTTCGTATGATGTTAGTAGTCTTTGAAAATATATTCTTCTTTCAATATCAACAGCTGTAAAGAAAAAGTTTTAAGTCGAATTCCATGATCATTGAACCTATACTAAAACCACGAGTTGTTTAAAACTGCATGCGCAAAAAATACTGTCCATAACGCAACTAAGCAGGGCATATATACAGGAGCTGCATTGAATAGATATCGGTAGGTTAGAAAAGAGCCGAAGCGCATATCACAGTGTATCACGGAAAAGTGTTTTTACTTTTCTGCTTATGCTTTATGCTTATAACACTACGTAATGAAAGACCCAGTATTGCCAAAAGTCAGGCACTTTTTTATGGGCCCCAAAGATTTGGAGCCTCGGCGTCATTTTTGCAAAATAGTGATCTCTTTGTAGGCTCATATCTTGCAAACCGTTCAGAATTTTGATTTTGATACTATCTGAGGCAAAGTTGTAGCTCTTGTTATGGGCAAAGATGACACCAAGGCCCCAAATCTTTGGGGCCCAAAAAAAGAAGTGCATGACTTTGGGCAAAACTGGGTCTGGTCTTTTATCTCGTAAAATTACAGTGAAATTTTCGGGAATTTCTTCATTTTTACGTCTACCTAAATAGAGTTAAGAATCATTTCCAGGAAGTTCATATGTTTTAGAAAGCTTTATATGTGACGCGCAAAATAGAAAGGGACCTAAGAGTAAAAAGCAGTTTTGTTCAGGAGACCCATTTACATCACTTTCATTAAACGAGCATATCTCTGTAATGGAACACTTTTGCGGAATGGGATCGGTCTCATTTGATGCTCAGATGTTGTCCACATCAAAAAAAAAGAAAATTGATTAGGTCCCTTTCTCTATGCGCTGTCACATATAGAGATCTTAGGTACAATTGATTGTTTTCTTGATGGCGAAAAAGATTTAAAAAAATCGAAGTAAAGTTTTTTGCGCTTTTGACCGTGAAGATGTGTTTTTTTTGATTTTATATGATCAGAATTTTGGTTCTTTAAGACAAGAGCTAAAAGTTTGACTCAGAGTGTTGCCAAAATTCCGAACGGTTTGCAGATATGAGCCTAAGAAATTTATCACTTTTTTGCAAAATGACACCGGAACCTTAAATCTTTGGGCCCATAAAAAAGTGCATGACTTTGGAAAACTGGAAGACACGGGACATTTTCGTCTTTTATCACGTAGTGGTGTCCGTATATGGTTATATTTCTATGACATAACATAACTGTATGTAATCAGTGTATGCCTACGAATTAAATAAGAAATGGAATAGAGCAAGATAACAAAATAAAAGGATGCCGATAATTGTTCTTATAGATGTTAAAACATCAATAGATGTTTTTGTAGATGAGCTCAAAACGAGTTTATATTAGCATCAGTTATTCTGGGCAAATTGTTTAAAATTTGCCAGACCAAGACCAAAAATGCCAAGTCTAAAAATAATTGATAAATCTAACCCCAACAGAAAGACTTGTAGAATCCTATTTTAAATGCATCTTGCGACCTATTGAATTCGTGAATACCTCAATAAAAATATAACGATATTTATTATACATCATAGAAAAAGCCCCACTGTGCGATGAAATCTTTTATATTTGCTACAATCTTTTGATTGGTTATTTTGTACGCAATTTCAGTTTACTCTGGCTCTACGTTCGTTACATTCTACTCGTAGTATTCACCACACTGTTACCATGGAAAATTATATTTAGGTTTATTTCCGTTCACTTCTTTTCCTTCATTTCCTGGAAATTCACTATCAATCCTCGTACTTCATGCTTTCTGACAATATGCGATACTTAAAATTATACAACACAACAGATATTTTTATTTCGATTTCATGTTTTCCTCTGGACATTTTTTCGCATTTGATTCGTCTACGAATGCTGGTGATTCCACTGGCGAACATTTGCGACCATTATCAGTTACTTTTGTGTCCATTTGTCATCTCTGCGCAATGTACCGAGTTTCATGTTTTGGCATGTTTAGTTAGCCATAGCATTTTATAACCGTAACAACAAAATAACAAAAAAATACAACAATAACAATAAACCGGGAGGCAAAAAAATAAGAATATATCGGAGAACAAGAAGAAGAAGGGAAATGGCAACGAATAAAAACTGACAAAATACTCCGTCTGTATAAATATTGAAAACATGTTAAAATATTATGGATGGATGTTGTTTGCGAATGAAAGATTAAAGGAGTGTGCGTGTGTTTTTTCTGAATCTCAATAATGTGAATATGTGTATGTATTGTAAGGTTTTTTTATAGCTGCCTGTGTGTGTGTGTGTCGACAATAGGTAACAAATATCTGCTTGGAAAAAAGAAATCTAAGTACGATCTATAGAAAATAAATAGGAAAATAACAACATCAACGAAATAATAAACGAGTGTGCTAGTGCGCACGGTAATCTAGGGTGTCTCGAAAAAAAAAATTGGGAAGTTTGGTAAGCAACACGAGTTTGCTTACTAAATGAGAATACATTAACCTTAATGGTCCCCTTTTATATACTGAGCAACAATTTTCAATGGCACGGTTTGCTAAAAAAAAATATTTATCTCAATTATGTATTTTATAAATCTGTAGGGTGACCCATCTAGAGGTATTTTTTCAGAACAAAAAAATATAAAAATTCAAATCAAGTGTGGAATCTTTATTGGTAATTTTATGGCATTTATTTTTTGAACATTTTATGGCATTTATTTTTTGAAAATAATTATCTTTTTACAACAAGACAGAAATCTATTGATGGCTCTCGATGTGGAGTCTCTTTAGAGGTGGCAAGAGTGAGTTGTATTTTCGTGGGCAATTGTGTGAAGAAAACTTGAAAAGTAAGGTTTTCAACAGTAGTTCTCATTCGTTTGGGGAGAGCCTGGCTTTATAGAGTTCGGTTTTACTTTCAACAATTACAGCAAGGCTTTCTGAAAAGGGTTGTCACGGACCCGAAATCATGATAAAAGTAGTGTGTGTGTGTGTGTGAAAATCAATTTCACTTTTTCATTTTGTTAAAAACTTGTTTTCTATTTAAATATAGAAGCAAGAGGTCTTGAGCCGGTTTAATCGCTGTTTAATGTGTAAAAGCAACAGACCGAAATAAAATAAGGTAAACAAAATAATTACCTTCAAATGTTGGCAACTGTATTACGGAAATAAGCGTTCGGTGGAAACGGGAAGATCCGCTGTTTTCAACCAAAATTTTATTCAGTGATGGGGCCCATTTCTTGCTCAACGGCTCGCTCAAGTCAATAAACAAAATTGCCGCATTTGGGCTGAAGATCAACAAGAATAGGTGCCATTATACCCAGAGAAAACCACGGTTAAGTGCGATTTAAAGGCTGGTGAAATCATCGTAACCGTGAATGGTGCTCGCTATCGCGCCTTGATATCGATCTTTTTGCTACCTGAAATTGAAGTCCGTAATCTTGACGACACTTGGTTTCGACAGGACGGTGCCACTTGCCATACAACAAAATATATCGTGTATGCTTAAACAATGGATCTCTTCAGAGGTCATTTCGAAAAGCAGCTAATTTCAAGTTTTGGACAGGTGAGTTGGCCACCTAGATCGTGTGATATAACACCGTTACACATTTTTCTTTGGGGTTACGTGAAGTCCAAAGTCTTTGCTGACAAACCAGCTACAATTCAGGTTTTGGAAGCCAACATTAAAGCCATACCGGTCGAAATGATCGAACGAGTCATCCAAAATTGGACCCTCAGAATAGAAACCCTAAGGCGTAGTTGCGGCCAACATTGAAAGGAATGCCATAAAATGTCCTTTCGAAGTACCAATAAAGATTCCACACTTGCTTTAAATTTTTTATTTTTTTTTTTTTGGTTTGACAAAATACCTCTAGATGGATCATCTAGTAGTTCAATTTTTTGTTGAACGGAAACATTAAACATTTGTTTCAGGATACTCTATTACACTTAAAATATGTACAATATTTCTATTTACAACTACACTGTAACCTAACCGATCCCTTTTTGTGTATACAGAGTAAAATTGTTCATTAGTACGCTCTGCTAAAAAAGTCCTTTATCCCAATTATGGGATTTTATTAATAGGGTAGTAGAAGTTTAAAAACTATTTTGTTGCACTTAAACTTTAAATATATGTTTCAGGACACTCTATTACATTTAAAATACATACATACAATAGTTTTATTTACAACTACACTGTACTAAACTTAGCTCAACTGAACTGTCATGTTCGGTGTCCACATATGTCGGGCCATAGTTTGTGTGTCATGTCCATGAGTACCACACATGTGTGTGAGTGGATATGTGCCCGCATTAGTTGTTCTTCCGTATCTGTTAAATTGGAATATGTCCAATTTTCCTTATTTTTTTACCTCATACACCAAAACACATACGGAGATACTTGTGTACGCTTAGAAATAAACAAAAATGTTTTGATGTCGTCCACTTTATCTTATAATAAATATCAACAAAATTACAACAAATATGTAGAGAGCGAGCGACAGATATTCGCATATATTTTCCGCATCGACATCAGGCATTGGCATTTATACTTTGCGTCCTAACAAAATATGTATCATGGCATAAACTAGACATGTATTGCAAAATATATGGGCATTTATAAACTATAAATATGCCATAAAAACGATATCTTCTTTGTGTCGGTATGTATGTGTTTTAATTTTTTTTTCAAACGAAAAAACCCCATAAAAGTTTCGACAATTGTAATTGCGAAATACATTTAGATTTTATTTTATTTCGTCTTTTTTTTTTGAATATTTTACTGACATACGTAAAACTATTTTGGTAACATGATAAATGTTTAATGAAGTTTCTTTTTTCGGAAATCAGAGGCAGTTTTGTTTACAACATGTCATTGTCTAATCTTTAAGGTGAAAATAGTGACAAATGTCTTTTGGATATGTGGGGTAGGTTAGAGTTACCGTGAGTTCCGATTGGAAAACACGCCGAGAATCTTAAGCCACATTCGAGAAGTCATTCCTAAAAGTATTTCACTAATAAAACTATTTATATTTTGCTAATTCTTTAAATAAGCTTTAAATCAATTTAAATTCTATTCAAGCCACTTATCATAAAATGTCCTCAATCCATTTCCAAGTATTTTAATCCTATTGTAGCCATGGCAGGGCATTCCATTTTTCACAGAATGCTCAAAAATTTTGATGCTTATTATTTGTATCCTGTTATTTTTTTTGTAATCCTATTCTTTATAAAATACTTTGACAGTATCTTTTTTTACTGTAGCCCATTATTGCCGGCATGACTGTCACTAACCCAGTGACCGATAATAACAAATAAAACAAGTAAAAAATGTTAAGTTTGGCTGTGCCGAACTTTGGATACCCTCCACCAGATTCCCAAATAAAACCAAATTTGGTGCGAAAGTGTGTTCTATATAGAAATCTTTATGTGCAAAATTTCATTTCGATAGGTCAAGCTTGTGGTGAGTTATCGTCATATTATTTCTCAAAGCCCATGAGACCGTTTGTGTGGGAGGTACAAGAAAGGGTGGCCCAATCTAAACCATTTTTTAGACCATAGATGATTGCGCCTATATAGAGATTATTATTTGCAAAATTTCAGTGATTTTGCTCAAGAAACTGGACGGATATTTCCAAATAAAAAACTAAATTTTATGAGGTAGTGTCGGTTGAGGGTCTCCAACACCAACTTCCCGTAGAGCTATATAGCCCATTTTCAATAACAATCATGCATGTTTGTGCCAAATTTCAGCTCCCTAGCTGTTTTCATACAGGCTCTATCTTATTTTCAACAGACGGACAGCCGGACAACATGGCTAGATCGTCTTAGAATTTTACAAGATTCAAGAATATATATAATTTGATGGGTCTCCGATGATTGTTTCCAGGTGTTACAAACAGAATGGCAAAACTAATATACCCTCCATTGTATGGTGGAGGGTATAATTAAGGATATCGTGTTTATATTTTGAGTCATTAGGATATTTACTGAGCTGATAAATGGTAGAGGGGTAAGTTGGTTCTGACAGGTGAAACAATACATTGCCCTCTGCCAGAGTTAAAATTAAAAATTAATTTAAATCTGGGTAAATTCAAAAGAAGGGCATTAAAACCCTGTATTCAATTGTCTTTTCTGCATATCCAGAAGTGAATGATATCTTAAAGTCGGCCTGGCAAGCCATTTGACTAGTTTATTTTTAAATTTTAAAACAAACCTCTACTTGCAACAACTAATTTCATTACATTTAAATCTGAAAGACGGTTTCTATAAAACACAGTTTGAAAAAATGAAATGCCAGTATTCTGAAATTATAGATTTTTTGGACTTTATTAAAATTGAAAGCAAAATTTCCTATAATTTGGTTACCGATAAATCCATATTACTTTTAATCCATTTTCACCTTGCGGGATGTTTTTTATGCCACATGAGCCAGCTACTTTGCCTTTTTTGAGGTTTTCAATAAAGGCAAAGTAGCCTACTTCAACCAATGTCCATTTCCAAATAAATATGATTTGTTAAACAGAACTAAAATTTTTTTACTTTTTACCAAAGTACCTTTAGAGAAACTTTTTCCCCCTTGGCTATTATCATACAAAATTTCTACATTGATTTGTTTGGCTATTATCTTTCTTTAAACAACAACAACATGGCTAGATCGTCTAAGAATTTTTGCCTTATAGGGTCTTCGTTCAACACTTCGTTTCTTCGCAAAAAATAAAGGTTCTTTATAGAGCCTTTTAGGCCCATGAGTTCATCCCTTATCTTGGTCAAAGCTTCAAAACGTCTCTTTATTTCTTTTAATTTTAGTTTTTAAATGCCTGTTTGGATCATGCGGGACATTGTTTTGAGCCACATGGGACAAAAAGTCCTACAACTAAACTAGTTTTTGAGGTATTAGGTACGTCCAAATAAGCAGTATCTATTTTAAGCATTGTCCGTTTATATAAAATTATGATTTGTTAGGCAAATACCCGAAGCAAAGTGATATTTCTTATGGAGGTACAATCCCAAATAGCTTATCCCAATAAGCCATTATCATGCAACATTGCACTATCCTAGGTTGATTTGTTTATCCGCTATAGTTCTTTCAACAGACACACGAATGTACGGACGAACGGACAGTCGGACATTGCTAGATCGCCTAAGAACTTTACGACAATCAATAAGATATATACCGAAAAGGGTCTACGAATTTTTTTTTTTATTACTTCAAGAAATGTTTACAATGGTAAGTGGCCTCCGCGCCCTTAAGGCATTATAGAGGCTAGTCGACAACAGTAAGGCAATAATAAAATAATATCCAAAAAATAAATAAATTCAAAGTTATAATGGTTATATTTAAAAAAAAAATATTATAAAAACGTTATTTTAAATTAGTTATACGAAATTAATGTCAGATAAGAAGCATTTCAATATTTTGCAATAAATATTCCTTAAGTTTACTTTTAAAAATCGATATTGCATTTATTTCCTTTAGAATCTGTGGCAAGTTGTTATATTCGACCCATGTGCTCTATTCTCTGTTTTGTTGTCTCTAAACGACATCTTGACACAACTAAATTTTGGTGTTAAAATGATGTTGTATTCTGCTGAATCTTATACTGTGGTGACCGATGTAATGTATTATTTTAAAAACATACATTAACAGTTGCATCTTATGTAATCCATAAATAGGTAAAACATTCGTTGCTATATTTTTTTACAAAGAAAAAGTAGAGTATCTTCTAGGTAAATTATGTATTGTCCTATCGGGTCCTAAAGATTTTGCAAAATTTGTAAGGATTTCAAATCGGTTCTTTTTATATCCATATATCATGGCCATGTAGTAAAGGTGGCTTTGTATCAACGATTGAAATATCAAATATTTACATTTCTCATTAAGTTGGTATTTCATTTTGTATAAAATGCCAATAACAGGGGTAATCTTTTTTCGCAGCTTTTCAATATGAAGTTTCCAGCATTAGTTTTGTTGCAAATGTATGCCTAAATACTTCACACTCGATACTTCTGAAATTTCTTTACCGTCTATTAAAAGTGAACAATTTTCTTCATTACAATGTGGTTTAAACTTTATAAATTTGGTTTTGTTTGCATTTGTTATAAGTTTATTTAGCCTCGCATATTCAACTATTAATGCAGCATCTCTTTCAACGAATGTCTTCAAAACAATATTGTGTTTATAGGGATAAAGTGTGCACAAATCATCCGCATACATAAAAAGCTTTCCAGTTAGTTGAAGGTTATTAATGTCGTTTAAATATATTTTAAAAAGCAATGGTCCCAAGACGCTTCCTTGCGGCACACCACATTGAACACTTAAAACTGAACTTTTGTTTTTATTTATATGGACATATTGGGTGCGGTTATCCAAATAGCTTCTGAAAAGTTCAAGCTCATTATTCCGTATACCATAAAACGATTATTTTTGGCTCAATATTGAATGATCAACCAAATCAAATGCCTTGGAAAAGTCGTAAAAAATACCACATACACCAGAGAACCCTCTATGAGCCCCTCGCATATATTGTTTACGACATTAACGACCGCTTCTTCTGTCCCGCAACCCTTACGAAAACCATATTGATTTTCGAAAAGCAAATGTTCATCTTCTAAATATTTTGACAGTTGGGATGTTAATAACCTCTTGAAAATTTTATCAATAATTGGCAGCAGTGATATTGGCCTAAACTTATCCAGTGAGACAGCATTTTTTTCGTTAGGAACTGGTGTAGTTTTATGCATTTTTAATATACTTGGGTACTCAGAGGTTGTAATAGCACAGTTAAATATATTAACCGAATATGGAGTTACTACTTCTGCACATTGAATAATAGCTGCCGTTGATATTACATCACTTCCAGGACTCTTAGCTTCATCCATATTTGTAATAATTCCAAAAACTTCACTATTATTCGTAAATCTAAGCTTAAAAACATTTGTGTGGTAACTTAGAGTTCTTAACAAATTGCACTTATCAGATTGACTATATTGGATTTGGCCCCTTAAATCTTGCACTGATTTAACCAAGTAATCATTGAATCTCTGAGCTTTTAATTGGTCGCACACTATACTATCTCCTTGGTCATCTAATTGCTTAATTTTGGACCTTGATGTTCTACCTAAGCTATGATTTAAAAACTTCCAACATTTTCGAGGCTGCTGTTGCAGCCTGGACAAATTTGTATGATAATATTGTTCCATACACTCTTTCGTAGCAATTTTGAGTACTCGACTTAACCTTTTTAGTATATCATTTACATCATATTTTTTTCTTTTTCTTATGCTTCTGATATTGACAGACATTACACTGAAGTTATTTATTTCTGAGTTTTTTTTAAATATTTTTCAAATTCAAGGAATGAGTTAAAGTATTGATTCATAGTTATAAAACAGTGAACATAATTATAAGCATCAAACGAAATGAAAGCAGCAAACGAAATGACAAATTAAGTATATTATCCATCCTTCAGTGGAAGGTAGACTAAACCAGTAACTTATCTTAAATCTATAAGCTTGTCAAGATGTCAACTATGTGCTCATCAGGAACTATTAAGCGTCATCGGTGGCATTTATCAGACTCTTTACTTAAGAACGCTTTTTTTGGCCATTATTATGCAAAATTTAGGATCCTTTGCAGATTTTTTTGACCGCTATCGTGGACAAACAAATCGACATGGCTAGATCGTTAAAGAAATTTTACCTTGTATGGTCTCAGATCAAAATTTCGTCTCTAAGTGACTCTTCACTTAAAGATCTGTGGCACTAGCTCCCATCAAATATTTTTTTAATAGGCTGTTAAAAAAAGTGTTAAATTTTTGGTTTTATTGGAACTGAACTTTGTCATTTAATAATGGAACACAATATCATTCATATGCAGTACCTCATCTGATCAACCCAATTTTTCGGTACATTTTCGATTGTTTCGGGTCGAATCACTTCAATGGCAACTTCTATTTCATGTTTCAACGATTCAATAGTCTCAAAGTGCATTGTGTTACATTTATACCTAAAGGCACCCCACAGAAAATAATACAAAGGGTTCAAATCACAGCTCCGAGGCGGACAGTTGGCATCACAATTTTGAATGATTAGTCGATATTCAAAACTAGGTCGTAAAATATCGATGGTTGCGTTGGCTATCCGATATGTGGCCCCGTCTTTTTGCAACCAAATGTTGTCCATGCCATTTTCTTGAATTTTTGAAAACAATAATTCGTTAAACATGGCGCGGTAATGCTCACCGCTGATAGTAACGGCGACTCCTGGCTCATTTTCGAACAAAAATGGTCCAAAATCCACACCAAACAGTGAATCCTTGAGAATGCATTGGTTTTTCAATAGTCACGTGTGGGCTCTCTGAACCTGGCTCTTTTTCGAAGAAAAATGGTCCACACCAAACAGTGAATCCTTGGGAATGCATTAGCTTTTTAATGGTCACGTGTGGGTTCTCTGAACCCCATATACGGCAATTTTGCTTATTGTCATAGCCGAGATGAAAATAAGCTTCATCTGAAAACACGATTTTTCGGTAAAATTCTTCATCTCCTGTCAAAAAATCTTTAGTTCAGAAATTTGAAAATATTATTAGTTCCTTTTTTTTACAGCTAATTCAAATTTACATTTTTAAATGGCTCACTCTATATTTGCGTTTAATTTAAGTCCTCAAAAAGATCCTCACCATTTGCCGAGTATCTTTTATTGTTTATTTTACCATTATGCAGTCCTTTCATAGCATCTGTATCTGAACAAAATATCCTCAGATTTTTTAATTCCTGCGAAATTGTTTTATATTCTGTTTACTTTATGTTAATTTCTGGTTCACCATATCAGACCCTGTTGGCCTCTGTCCTATGTCAGCGTATGTATTTGTGTGTGTTGCTCCGCACTCGTGTATGATGACATCTCATGTTTATGCAAAAAAGAAAACAAAACGAAAAAAACAGAAAAAGAAACCGAAGAAAGCCAGAACAACAAAAACCCTTTTTCGAACCCGTAGAAAACGACAAACCACTGAACTGACTGGCTTGGGTAATAACAGGGTATGGCATACGCACACAGTGGGGGCGGCTGGAAAAAGAACACACTAAATACAGGACATGGGAATGCACTACCACATACACATACGTAAGCCACCGACCACATGCGCAAATGTAATAACACATTCAAATGTAAACATAAGCCCGCAGGTAGCAGTAATCAAAACCTTGATGGCAACAACTCCCAATGCACCAATGGATCAGGTGCAAGAGGAAGAAGGACGAGCACCATCCTGGTGGTATGGAAATGTAAAAATGGCATACCTTGGAGAATGTTTTGTGCATCTTCTTGACTTTACAATTCACTTTTTTCACCTGTCATTGTTATTGTATTACACAAAAAGCCAAACGACAATGTTAGAGTTGGATGTTGGCTGGAACTCTTGTATCTAGAACAACATCTAGATCTACAACAAGTGCAACCAAAACATGACGTTCGAAAAAAATACCCAGCCCCTCCTAACATCACAACCAGAGAAAACAAAAGATTAAAGTTACCGAAGAATGGAAAGAAGCTATGCAAGACGAAACTTAGCGCCACGCAAACCAAAAACCCTAGAGGTGGCCAATGACAGAAGAAGAACAAAAAAAATGGAATCGCAACGTTTCTAGTGGGCTGGGAAAAAAGGGAAAAATAAAACGACAAATTGAAATTGCATACTTTTGTGAAAACATTGCTTGTATTTTGCCAGTGTTGAGTTGCATTTCTCTTGTATTTTAAATGCAAAATGCCAGTGTGGGGTTAAGGCAACTACAGCAACATGAACTCAATGGCAAAAACATACCAAATAGTTTAAAAACCATTTTAATTTTATTTTGTAGGACACTGGCAACAACAGCATCAACAACCAAATATAACCTTTTGCTCGGATAAAATTCGAACGCAATAGATTTTTATGTGAGATCTAACAAAAAGGTCACACAACTACAAGATGAGACAATGTATGGCTTTATTACTGTTGGACAAGAGCGCAAACAAAAAGATTTGGCTTATAAAAATTTTGCGAAAAGGAAGCTTTTTAATTACATACGAAAGTGTGATTTATTTTTAAGATGACTTGAACTTGAATTGATGTTTTATTTAGGCCCATCATAAATATACTGATCGACCCAAAATTACAAGCTGTGTCGTGGTTTGTCCATCATATGGAAATATCGGGTGTTCAATATAAAGGTATTTTTTTCAAAATAAAAAAGAATAAAAAAATTCCAAACAAGTGTGGAATCTTTATGGTTAATTCGAAAGGACATGTTATACCATATGTTCTTTGAAATTAATTTCCTTTAAAAGTTGGCAACTGTGTTATAGAAATGAGCGTTCGGTGAGAAACGGGACGATCCGCTGTTTTCGACCAAAATTTTGTTCAGTGATGAGGCCCATTTCTGGCCAGTGCCCTATAAACGTCAATAAATCAAATTGCCGCATTTGGTCTAAAGAGAAGTCAGAAGAGTGTCAAGAGGTGCCATTATACCCAGAGAAAACCGAGGTTTGGTGCGGCTTATGGGGTGGTGGAATCATCGGTCCATATTTTTTAAAAAATAATGACAGCCGGTACGTTACCGTGAATTGTACTCGCTATTGCGCCACGATATCGTCATTTTACTACCTGAAGCCCGTACTCCGGACGACATTTGGTTCCAACAAGCCGGCGTTACATGCCATAAAGTCAACGAAACAATCAATTTATTGAAAGAAGCTTTTGCTGAGCGCATTATCTCACGTCGTTGACTTGTTTCGTGGTCTACAAGATCATGCGATTTAATCCTGCTGGACTACTTTTTGTAGGGTTATGTGAAGTCGCTTGTCTACGAAAATAAGTTCGACACGATTGATGCCTTGGCAAAAAATATTCGGCGCGTTATTGCTGACATGCAGCCTCAAATACTGCAAAAAGTTGGTCGAAAATTGAGCCTCTCGGCTAAAATTAATTCCAGCCAGACGCGACGGCGACTTTAAAAGCAAATTATCATACCCTTATCTTTTTGATAAAGCTAAACTTTTCGCCATAACATTAAATTTTTTTTCAAGCAGAAATAAAACGTGAATATTTTCATGTAATGGCCAAGAATTTAGTTTTATTATAAGGATAAGGGTCTGCCATTATGATCTAAAAACTGCTTGAATAAATTCTTTTTACAGGATTTGGGTCCGTATGTCAGCAATAACGCGTTAAATATTCTCTTCCAAGGCGTCAATCGTGTCAGGATTATATACGTAGACAAGAGACTTCACATAATCCCACAAAAAATAGTCCAGCGGTGTTAAATCGCACAATCTTGGAGGCCACGCCACATGCCCACGACGCAAGATAACGCGCACCAAAAGTTTCTTTCAATAAATTGATTGTTTCGTTGGCTGCATGGCATGTATCGCCGTCTTGTTGAAACCAAAGGTCGTCCAAATCAACATTCTCCAATTCAGACACGATTTTTTGAAGAAATATGGACCAATGATTCCCTTAGCCCACAGAGCACACCAAATAGTGACTTTTTTTAGAATGTAACGGCGTCTCAACAGTGGCTTGTGGACTCTCTTTACTCCAAATGTGATAATTTTGTTTACAACGTACCCATTCAATAATATGTGAGCTTCATCGCTAAAAAAATTGCCTTGTTAAAATCAGGATCGGTGGCCATCTCGTTTTGGTCTCGTTTACGACGATTTGCAAACGTTGTTCCGAGATAAGTCTATTGATTAAAATGTCAAACTAAACTGAGCATTAATCAAGTAACAGCTGTCAAAAATACAAAAATAACGTGTCCTATTGACGATTTGATCTTGTTATCCGTACTTAAGAGACGGCGAACGGTTGTTTTGTCATCATCTACAAGGGGGTAAATGATGCGTGCCTTCTTCGACTTCTGGATGGCGTGGTCGGTAAGGCTCACCTTGAGCCACATTCGTTTTCTGTCGGTATGGCTTACATGGTCAATATTATAAGTGAGAAAAGAAACCTCTATTAAATCTGCAGATGTTCGTTTTTGGTATTATTGTTGAGGGATAATTTAATAGGGACGCGAGGCATCTCAAACGTGTCCCCAGAATATGTTGAATGCATCACTCAACAAGTTTCCACAGTAGCTATAAATTTCTTTATTTTTTCTTCTAATATCCTTATTCTATGACAAGAGTTTTATCTTGTGTGGTTTTACTTATACGAGGGTGATCGCAAAAGTAACTGGCCTAACATAAAAAGAACCGTTTTTTGGAATTATTATTATTAATTTTTCAACATAATCTCCTTCCAACTCAATACACTTCATCAAACGATTTTCAAGTTTTTTAATTCCATCCGAAAAATAAGATTTTTCAAGACCTTCAAAATATGCCTCAATTTCAGCAATAACCTCGCTATTGGACGAAAATTTTTTGCCACCGAGAATTTTTTTTTAAATTTGGAAACAAGAAATAATCAGAAGGAGCTAAATCTGGATTATATGGTGGATGCGGAGCAATTTCAAACTGTTATTCGGCCAGTTTTTGTTGAGTTAAAAATGTAGTATGTGAAGGAGCATTATCTGGATGAAAAAGAACTTTTTTTTCTAACTGCGGTCGTTTTATCTTGATTTCTTCACCCAACCGATCCAATAATGCACAATAATATTCACTATTTACAGTTTTTCCTTTCTCAAGATAATCAATAAATATTACACCCCTTGCATTCCAAAATACTGATGCCATTACTTTTCCAGCTGACTTAACAGTTTTCGCCTTCTTGGGACAACTTTTACCAGCTTCTATCCATTGTTTTGACTGTTCTTTGCATTCTGGGATGTAGTGATGGATCCATGTTTCATCAACAGTTATGAATCGGCGCAAGAAGTCTATTGGATTACGCTGACAAATCACTAAAAGCTCCTCGGAATTGGTCCAACGGACGATTTTTTGGGGCAAAGTCAACAAACGCGGCACCCATCTTGCGGATAGCTTTTTCATGTGGAGTTCATCATGTTAAATACTCCAAACTTGTTTTTCGTGTATTTTAACAATATCAGCAAGATCTCTGAGCTTTATTCATCCATCTCTAGTCACTTCATTAAATATTTTTCTAATGTTTTCAATAGTAGTAGCAGTTATCGGTCTTCCAGAGCGTTGTTCATATTCCGTACTTGAACGACCCATTTTAAATTGTTGAACCCAGGATTTCACGGTGGAGTATGATGGTGCATTATCACCATGAACAGAATCCAATTTATCTTATAAAAGATTGCTTTTAAAAAACAAAAACAAAAAAGTTGATAGTAAAACAGAAAATGTGCCAGGCCAGTTAGTTTTGCGGTCGCCCTCGTAATATGCATTTGTTCAAACTCTTTAAACTCTCAGTTTTTGTTGTTCCTACTCCCGCTTGAAGCGGTCATTTTAGTTGAGATTAAACATTCGTATTTCAACACTAAATAAAAAGCCACATATCTATTCAGGCGAAATTCTAAGACTTTTTATTTAGAAATTCTCTGAGGAGAAAATAGGTGGGGAGCCAACACTACGATTGTGCGTAAAGTGGGCGTTGGGCTAGACCAAATCTCCAAAAACCCTACCAAATAACAGACACAAACGTTGTTAAGTCTGGCCCAGCTAAATCTTTTTTATCCTCCAAACTTGAGCAAATAATTAAATAATGTAAAATCATGAAGTAAAACCAATTTTATTCTAAGTACACCTCGGCCAATTACAATTCCAAACAGGTTTTTACAATGAGCCTTTACCGCAACCGCCTTTTCTAAAGATTAACATTTAAATGTTTTAAAATTTAAACGCTCAATAATATAAAAATATATACAGGGTGGACCAACCACAATGCACATTATTATTGTGAGTCAAGTTGTTTGCCCAACTTAATTGAAGATTTCTTTGTTATAGTGTTTGACAGATTCATTCATGGATAGGTCCACAAATGAGCAGATTATTAAAGACGTTAAGATTATTAAAGCCTTTTACAAAAATAGGCCTTCAAATCAAAATGCATTTCGTGCACTTTGTGATTTTTTTGCTTGCCATAACCGACCAAATATGAATGAAAAATTTCACCAAACCGGATCTTTAGGGAATGTGAAAACGTCTGTGTATACTCCCTACATCACTTCAGCCAATTCGTTAACAAGCAGAATTTAAACAAATAAGAATTAACGAGTGACTTTTGAAAAGCCTATGCATCCACAAAGAGTAAGTATTTGGTGCGGCTTATGGGATGGAGGCGTTATCGGGCATCGGATGATAACGAACTTATTGAGGCCAGAAATTTAGGATATGGACGATATGTGGCTCCAACAGGATGGTGCCACTTGCCACACAATAGCTTTATTTTTTCACGTTGGGGCGATGGTGGCCACCACGATCACGTGATTTAGGACCGTTGGACTTTTTTCTTTTGGAATATTTAAAAGAAAAAGTGTAAGCCAATATAAATAATAAAAACAAATTAACGACATTGTGCCTTACACCCATGGGTCAAGACATTCGAATTTCAAAACGGATAATAAATGCGATTTTCTTGTTTGTAACAAATTTGCACTGTTTTTTAATACCAATATCTCCGTATGTCAAGGTGGTCAATTTTTGAGCCCCTTGGGACCTTACCCCTGGGTCAAGCCAAATCTCGAATCGTAAAAGGAATAAGATATTCTGATTCGTGACGAAAATTTATTGATTTATTGTGCTTGTATGTACATAGTTTAAAGTGGCCGGCTTTTGGGCCCCTTGGGCCTATGTGGTCTGAATATCATATTGTTTCTAATTTTGAAAATAGGTACATATTTATATTTGAGAGAAGATTTCACCGTTTCTGTACACAACTTTGTCCTAAACATAAAGGGACGATTTTTGGACCCCAGGTTCTAATAACTACTCTAATTTATGGAAAGATTAAAGAAATTATTCCTACGACTTCCAAAAAAATGATTTTTAGGTTAATAAATCAATTTTTTTTAGAAAAAATATCAAGAAACAAAAAAAAAATAATCATGACTTTTTTAAGTGCCTTAAAGGGACAATTTATTCCCTTTTGCCCGATTTGATATATTTAAAATACTACTAATCTAACGCCGACATAAAACACATATATCTAGCTAGTTTGAAGACTCAATCTCCTTTCGTTTTGACTCAATCGTGCTTTGAACTGACGGACAAACGGACATTGGTTGAACGTCTTAGAATTTTATTACGATCAATAACAAAACTGCTTTATAAGGTCGCAAATAAGTATCTTGATGTGTTACTAATGAAATGACAATCTTATTTATACTCCCATCCTAGTGTTTAGAGTATAAAAACGACAGTTAAATAGCAAGATTTTATTTATGTGTCTTCAAGTTGCTATGCAGTAGGCTACAATTTAATCTTATTTTCGAAGAACTTGTTAGTGGATTCAGGTCATATCGTTAAAATGAATCTTGATTTTTCATAGTTTTTTATTATTGCTATAGTATGAACCTACAAAATCCTCAGAATACCTACGTCATTATGGTTACAGTGTCGAATGTATATTAAAAAATAAGAAAATAAATCAAGAACTCCAACCTTGGCACGCAAGTTTGCTTAGAAAATTATGAAATTATGATTTTGTCCTTTGTTGTGGTGAGTTTGTTTAGTGTATCATTATTCTATTTGTGGAACTTATGTTGGCTATAATAATTTCATTTCCAGACTATAACTAGTATGCTATAGATTTCTAGAATGTCATCTATCTAACTAAGCCAAGTATATTAGAAAGCTATGAAAATAAGTTGAACATATTTGAGGTTTTACTGATATGCTGGTTGCACCAGAAAGGCTAAATTTTACGCTAGCCAAGTATATTAGAAAGCTAAGAAGATAAGTTGAACATATTTGAGGTTTTACTGATATGCTGGTTGCACCAGAAAGGCCAACAGGCTTGCATACTCTTTATCTGTGATTAGCCAATAAGTGATTCCGAGATTATGGGCCAATTTCGACATCATCTATGGCATTCGATTTTTTTGCAGTATTTAATTAAATAATAAGACTGTTGACGAAAAAACTATTAGATGTGCACCCACTTCATGTAATGTTCAATCATATTTGTGTTCCTTGAAATCAAGATTGGTTTGGAAATTTGAATTTTAGCGAATATTAGACTTTACAGGGGAATACTGTGTATTTTCAGGGACAGAAAATAAACATCCGTAAAAATATAAATTCAATTTATTTAATTAATTGAATATTATTTATTACTATGGACAGGTTTTATTAAATAAATAATTAATATTTTTGTAAAAAATTGATAAAATTTCAATTGCAAGTAGTGTTAGAGACAACCAGGGTAATGATATTTGAACAATTTGGGAGGAAATTTTTTGAAGAACAAATACATTTTTTAAAAACAGTTTTAAAGACTTTAAACGTCATATAAAGATTTATTGTATGGTAACTAATAAAGTATAATACTTAGTAGGGACATAAATACTGTTACACCATTGAACACATCCATTTCAGTAGTAGAACTAAACATACTCCGTTAATGTCATATGGGTTTTGAAAGCTAACCTCAATAGCGTTAGTCTGTAACGGGTCTTTAAAATTATTTCTACTTTCATCATGGAGTCCTCAGATAATGAGAAGCGTATCGCTTAAATAGTGCTTTTCAAGTGTGAAATAAAAACTAGTAAAAAATGTTAAGTTTGGCTGTGCCAAACTTTGGATACCCTCCACCAGATTCCGAAATAAAACCAAATTTGGTGCGGAAGTGTGTTCTATATAGAAATCTTTATGTGCAAAATTTCATTTCGATAGGTCATGCTTGTGGTGAGTTATCGTCATATTATTTCTCAAAGCCCATGAGACCGTTTGTGTGGGAGGTACAAGTTGTACTTTTCCGATCTCAACAGAATTTGGCGCAGAGGTGTGTTATATATATAAAAATCTTTCATCTCGATAGGTCAAGTTTGTAGTGAGTTATTGTCATATTATTTTTCAAGGCCCATGATACCGTTTGTGTAGGAGGTACCAGTAGGGCCTTTCCGATCTAAGCCAAATTTAGCGCAAAAGTTTGTTCTATAATTAATTTTTATGCCGAAAATTTCGTCTTGATGAGGTCAAGTGTGTGGTGAGTTATTGTCATATAGAAATCTTGATGTGTAAAATTTCATTTCGATAGGTCAAGTTTGTGGTGAGTTATAGTCATATTTTTTCTCAAGGCCCATAAGGCCGTTTGTATGGGAGGTACAAGAAAGAGTGGCCCAATATAAATTATTTTTACATAGATGATTGCGCCTATATATAGATTATTATTTGCAAAATTTCAGTGGTTTGCTCAAGAAACTGGACGGATATTTCCACAAAAAAAAATAATTTTTATGAGGTAGTGTCGGTTGAGGGTCTCCAACACTAACTTTCCGTAGAGCTATAAAGCCCATTTTCAATACCAACAATGCTAGGTTAACTACACATGTTTGTGCAAAATTTCAGCTCCCTAGCTGTTTTCATGCAGGCTCTATCTTGTTTTCAACAGACGGACAGCCGGACAGCCGGACAACATGGCTATATCGTCTTAGAATATTACGAGGATCAAGAATATATATACTTTGTTGGGTCTCTGATGATTATTTCAAGGTGTTACAGACAGAACGACAAAACTAATATACCCTCCATTGTATGGTGGAGTGTATAAAAAGCGATATTTTAAAAACGCTCCGGCCACTAGGAAATAGCCATATGTTCGTCTATTGATGGATAAAACTTTTTGAGGAGACTGGAGATGTAGAAGACCGCCACCGGTTGGGCCGCCCACGCTCTGTTCGAACACCACATGTCATCAAAGCCGTTAAATCAATAATTTACAAAAATCCGACCCGAAAACAGAAAATAATGGCCCGTCTGATGAATATCACGCAAAAGTGAGTCGAATCATTAAAAAAGACTTGGGGCTGGGGGCTTTCAAACGACGTATCGAACATTTATTGACTGCAGCTTTAAAAAAAAGGTTGAAAAATGCAAACGTCTTTTGGTGAAGCACACTGATAACTTGCACAGAAAAATTGTGTTTACCGATGAAAAAATTTTTGACCGTTCAGGAAAAAATTAACAAGCAAAATGATAGAGTGTATGCACGGTAATCTAAGGAAGCATCTGAACTGATCCCAAGGGTGGAAATGGGTCATCACATAGCTTCAGTCATGGTTTGGTGGGGTGTCTCTTACGATGGGGTCACTGACCTGCATTTCTGCGAACAAGGAGTCAAAACATCGGCCAAAGTTTACCAAGAAACCGTTTTGGAAGCTGTTGTAAAGCCTCTTAACAATTCCCTGTTCCAAAACCAGCCATGGACTTTCCAGCAGGTTTCTGCGCCGACCCATAAAGCTAAAACGTCCCAGGCCTGAATGGTCCTCAGGCAGTCCAGATTTGAACCCATTGGATTACAAATTGTGGACGGTTTAAGAGGACAGGGTTTGTCAAAAAAGATACCCCAACATTGGATCTCTCAAGACTGCTTCGGTTCGAGCTGTGGCCAATTTTCCAATGGACGAGGTTCATGCAGCTATTGACATTGTGGTCACTGACCTGAACAAGGAGTCAAAAGATCGGCCAAAGTTTACCAAGAAAGCGTTTTGGAAACTTAAAATATTAAAAAATATTAAGCTTGGAATATTAAAAAATATTTGGTCCAAAAACATCCAGTACTTTTTATTTTACAGCATAAAACGTGTGTAACAGTATTTATGTCCCCACTAAGTATAGGTACTCTAAAAAAGAATCTAGCTTATATTTTTCTTGTGATGTATGACTGTGACCTTCTAAGTGATAGTATAGTATGGCCATGGCCATTCAAAATCCACTCAAAGTTTTGCTATATACCCGTATTGTTATATTCTGTTTGAGCCTTAAACTTGCACAAATATGATATGTTACTTGGCTCCATGCCTTTTAATAGGTTATTGTTTGAAATGTTATCGAATAGATTTTGTTCGACATGGACCATCTGTCGGTGATGTGTTACTTTTCAGTTCTTTAATTTGTTTGCATTACACTAGACAACACACTTATTTTTGACTTACCGAAAACTGAAGTAAATTGTCAATGATGTACCAAAACGCCAAAATCAGTCAAATTTACTATGTATCGAAGATTCAAGGTCAGGTCAATCTATATCTTTATTTTCAGAATTGAGGGACTTTAACTGTTGGTAGACCATTTACCACTACTACGAGAATGAGGTCTAACATTGCAGTGTTAATGATATTTTTGGTATACAGCACCAGCTTCCAATTAAAATTGTTTATTACTGCATCCATAGGTTTAGACTTTGAATTAAACCATACAGGGAAAAACTCGTATGTAGGTTTTAAACACCTTTATAATATTTGCATAAATCTAGCATTTTGAATTGATATTTAATTTCCCTTTTATAGAATAAATTTGCGAAATCCAGTGTAGTTTTTTGTTTATACTTTTTTTTAAACAAATATCCGCTTTGTTTAAATAGCTCTTTATCAAGGTTTTTATGGAAATAATTGTATTTTTCCCCTTTCAAGCTGTCAACGGTTTTTTTTTGTTTGCTGACACCTTTTTTCATTTTTTCAATATTTAAGTGTACAGCGGAAATAGAGTTTTTCATAGTTTATACATATGATATATTTATAAATATGTTTATAAATATTTTTTTATAACTTCATGGGTTGCGAAATTAATAAAATATTCAAATATATGCAGAGAGCAGGTCATCAATGTTTACTTTATAATAACTAATTGGCTTAATTAAAGCAGGTTGTTTTAAATTACAAGATGAAGGGAAAAAATATGAACAAAACTTAATGAATGGGATTTAAGGTGCGCTGGTAATGAAATATAGTAGGTTTTTATGTAAAATTGCACCATCGAAAATTATTTGTCTTTTTAAACTTAAAAGCGATGGCTTAATGTTGAATACAATTTCATATTATGATATTAAACCAAGTTTTACTTCTAAAGACATTGCTATTTTAATATAGAACGACGTCATTGATCCTCGTTTTGATAAAGTAATCGATATTCGGGAAATTAATTTTAGGTATATTGGTGCGTATGATTGATCTAAATTATGAAATATATGGGTCGTATGATTGATATGCATATAACAAGAAAAGAATTTTGAAAGAAGTAATTTTTTTTTGGAGAATGTTCATTGATGTTAGTAAGATGTTTAATGTCGGAGGCCAGAGGTCATTCCACTCAGGACACGGACAAGATCAAGGCATTACAGGAGTCGAACTAAATCAGTTTTTGGAGAATGTTAAATACATAGAAGAAGTTAAAAATATAATGAATATCTGTTATTAGTTTCTCAGCAGTTTTGAAGTTGCTTGTTTGAGAAAAAAGAGTAGGAAATTCATACAGAGGGACACGACCAGAAATTAACTTGCAAGAAGCACACCAATGAGTCGCTCCAGATGCCATCAAATATTATTGGAAATTTAATTTAATGAATTAACCAGAAATTTAGCTCTTACTTCATAAACTGAAAATTTCTGGACTCTATAGCTATTTTTTCAACGAGTTTGATAAAAACGCTTAAAATTTGGCATAAAATTGGCCGGGTCGGTCCATAAAAATACATTTTAATATGTAAAATCAGTTATGAAGAAGACATTGTAATAACGTCTGCGCAATCTGGATTTAGGAAAGCATACCAATAATCTATATTGTTCAAATATGTCGCTGATATAATTGGGGAATATTGCTGTTATTTAGAAGTTTTATTTGAAATACATGTATAACGTTAATTTTTTGAGTCAAATATAACATTGGTAGTACAGAGTCATAGTGTTTGCTATCGTAAGATTATACCGGACTTCTTGTAGCCAAAAATTGAAAATATGGTCCTGGACGACATATGGCTTCAAGAGGATGGTACCATTTACCAAACAGCCAACGAATCAATGGCTCTTTTGTGCGAGAAATTCAATGGCCGTGTTATGTACGGCCATTGATTTGAAACCGTCATTACGTCTCAGAGTCATTGAAAATATGGATCATCGGATAGAGGTATGCCACCAAAGCCGTGGCGAGCATTTAAAAAATAGTTTCCTTTACCCATACTTGTCATAGATCATAATCAAAAATATTAATATAATTCTCTGAAAACATTTTATTTTATTTACAATTAACGTCTTACGTTTTAGTGGGACCACCCTTTATTTATAAAAAAAATAATACAATTTAATTCGCGATGAAGTTATTATTTGGTTAGAAGGTTCTGTTGGGTTTAGTCAAAAATGCCGCTCTGGTTCATGGTCGAAGGTGCCCGATTTTCCCTAAGGTGACATGGCCGACTGTTTGTGTATACGCCCATTTGCAAAATCACCCCTTTTTGACATTCTAGGGAAAAAAGTACGTGATGAATCCACTTTGAACCGATTTTCGGGATTCAAATTAAGGTATTGAATTCAAATTATGTGCCTAGACTGCTGTTAATTTTTAAAACCTAAAATTCGATTTAGGCGTAATGTCCGGGCAACCTTTTAGGATATCATAGAATTTTACTATAATATATAAACTAAATATCATGGCAGATAAAAATTTCAAGATGTGACGAACGGAACGACAAACTCCTCCATTCCAGGGTAAGAAGTCTGCTGACTTAAGATCCGGGTACACTGATTCTATTTTTCTTAAGCTGTGTTCCTGTAGAACTTCCTGTAGAATAAACTAAAATATAAATTGATACTGCAGTGTCGGCATAGTGAATGTCTTTTAACAACCAAAAGGTAGAAAATGCGAAGCGGAAGAATAACAAGTGGACAAAATAAGTACGGCCTTGCCGAAAGTAGTATATCCTCCATCATGGATTACAATCTAATGTATAACTTGTGTCCAGGGGGCTTGACACTGGTACCTTCTATAAGGGTGTGTTCCTTTTTATACCAACTTTATATATACCAACTTCATCGTCATATTGGTATTAGTTAATGAGATACAGCCTTTCAATGTTCTGGGTTGTTGGGACTTGGCCACGCCCTCTTGTCCAATTTTAACACAATATAATATATTATAATATGCTAATGATTGATTTCATTCACTTAAAAATTAATAACAATCGGTCCATTACATTGGCGATATTTAAAGGTGCGTGGCACCGCCTATGCCAACACCTTATGTTCCAAATATCATCTTCACATCTCTGTCAGTTTATGAGATATAGACTTTCGAAGTTAAGGATTGTTAGGACAGTGCCACGCACTCTTGTCCAATAGTACCAGGCCACAGTCTATTATAATTTCCTTAACTTTGGTTTCATTCTGCTATAAGTTTATAACAATCGGTCCATTACTTTGACCGTAAGTTTGATTTTTTAAAGGGGCGTGGCAAAGGCCTCTTGTCCTTTGGGTGGTTCATATGATTCAAATTTTAGCCTTAAATCTCAAATAATTTATAAGATATTGCGTTTTTAAGTTCAGGATTGTTCCAAAGGTTGACCCAGTCCTTGTGAGGGGAATTTTTTACCTCTTGACCGATCGGGACCATTTTTAATATCTACCATTCTGACAGCACAAGTTTCTGCAAACTTGGATACCTTGCTTCACAAAAACGTTATTACTACAGGTAAAAGTCGCAGCCTTAACCAGAACCAGCCCAACGACAGGACGGTCCTCGTGGATCATGACTTTACAAAAGCCTTCGACGCGGTCTATCATGCCACTCTGTTTGAGGACATTGCAGAAGCCCAGTTTGAAACGTTGGGTAGTAAACTATATGTAAAGGCGTCAGTCATTGGTTGAATTTAGATACAGGAATTCAAAAAAGGAGTTCAACAAAGTGGAAATATATCTCCCGTTCTGTTTATCCTCTACCTCTCTAAAATTCCTGCACACCAGACGACGTTGAAATTGTGTCGTACGCTGATGATTGCACAATTCTGGCGTCAGGACCTAAAGTGGATAACATATGCGAGAAAATTAAATGTTACCTAACTGACTTAGCACACTTTTTCACGGCATGGAATATGAAAAAATCCCCCTCTAAATCCTCAGCCACACTGCTTACTGCTTGGACTGCAGAGATGCGGTTGTCACACAATGTGAAAGTCGATGACGTCAACATCACGACTAGAAACTACCCCAAATTCCTTGGGATTACATTGGACAGCCTTATTTGATCCTCTGCGCATGCTACAGCTATCTGCGATAAGCTCAAAAGTGGGAACAAGGTACTCAAGTTACTTGCCGGGAGGCGACAAAAAAACATGGTTGACCTCTAACAAAGCGTTAGATCGGTCTGTAGCAAGCCAAGCAGCACCAGCGTGGTCGGCGAACGTGAGTACGATGCAGTGGAAAAAATTCAGAGTTGCCAAAGTGCCGCCCTTAGAATATCAACAGTTTGTCTTTTTATGTCTTCTTAGGACCATCAACATGAGGAGACGGAGATTCTTACCCTGCGGAGACACAATTTCCTGTTGCCTAAGCAATGTCTGCTGGGGTATTTTCGTAAAAGTCACCTTAACCACCAACTCTGGGTCAGCATGCCTAGCCCAGGCAGATCAGCTAGGCAGGTCTGATTCACGCTGATGAAGTCGCTGTTCTGGCTCAGCTGAGATCTGGAGTGTGCAGCCGCTTCAATCTTCAAATCTTATTGGGCACGAATTGGAGCTTACGTTTTGAACATCTATCCTGTCATCAGAGACCATATGATGTGCTGCACCTATTCAATTGTCCGACAAAGCCCTCTCAGCTGGTCTCTGTGGACACATCCAGTATAAATAGCGTGTTTCATCTACCTGCATATCGAAGCGGATCACCTGTAGACGAACAGGACTTCAAAACAAAATGTATTGTTTTTACAACAGAAACAACAACCTTTCTTCACGACTTAAATAAATCTACTCGTCATTTATGTGGACATGGCTTGATCACCTTTAGAATTAAATGACATTTAAGAATAAATGTACTTTATAGGGTCAACGACCAGTACTTCGATTTGTTGCAAACGGAATAGAAAAATAAATATATCATCAGTTGTGGGGCGTATGGTGTTTCCTGTTTCCGGGGCGTATGAATTATTTCCTGAAATGACGTAGGACAAATTTTAATTTTGGAACCTACGTAGCGAATGATTAGTATTTAGTACAAATAAAATTATGGCTCTGTAATAATGAAGAGATTCTTATTAACATATTTAAATTTGTGTAATAGTGGAAACGTGCTGATTGTCAATGCAATCAAGATTTTTTAGCATTCATCAACCGGCATATATGTCTAAGGAAAATCAAACACAAACATATATGTGACGCGCAAAATTGAAAGGGACCTAAGGTTAAAAACCAGATTTGTTCAGGAGAGCCATTTTAAAGATTAGATCCCTTCCTATTTCGACTTTATTTCAACCTTTCGACTTCACTTTCATAAAACGCGCTTATCTCTGGGAGGGAACACTTTTGGAATATGGGATCGGTCCCATTCGATGCTCTGGTGTTGTCCACATCAAAACAAAGTGAAAAGTTGATGAAAAGTTTTGTTCAGGAGAGCCATTTTAAAGATTAGGTCCCTTTCTATTTGCGCTTAGAATCGTCGACTTCACTTTCATAAAACGCGCATATCTATGGTAGGAAACACTTTTGGGGCATGGGATTGGTCTCATTTGATGCTCAGATGTTGTCCACATCAAAAAAAAAAGAAGTGGAAATTGATTTTTTTACCCTTAGGTCCATTTCTCTATGCGCTGTCACATATATTGTTTTTATTACTTAATATTTTTCCTTTTTCGTACATATTTCAATGAAACAAAACAAGCAAACTCTAGGTGTAATTCCATTAAAGGACATATCTGGCTCATGCAATTCTTAAAAACCTTAACGCCAACCTAATAGAAAATTTACTTTCTCAAAGAAATCAACCAACGTCAGATTTTCTTTCTTAAAAAAATACTCCCTGCACTTATCAATTATTGTTTCTACTAGTTTTAATTAATTTCTTTCAAACACAAAAATGTCCTCAAAATTATTATTTCTCTTCTCTTTCTTCTAGGATTATACATAAATTTTAATATTTTCACTAAAAAACATAATTTTTTTTTTCTTCCCCAGAATCTATTGCTTTTTTGTGGATATACTCGGTAACATCTGCTGGTTACTAACTCGAGAATTCAAGCCAGTAAACACACTCCAAGTTTGTATTAGAATGTGAAAAGTACACTTTGTTTTGGGGCGACACTTATTAATTCAATAATTCCCTCGTTCGTTACGCATACGACAAAATTTCATAAATAACAGAAAAAGAGGCAAAGGGAAGTAACAAAAATTATTTATGGTTTTCAAGGGGACGTTGGCAAACGACTTCGTAGTAGTAAAATTTGGCCAGAGAAAAAACTGGAGCGAAAGAAATTTCAAAAATAAAGTTATTAATAAAATCATAAAACATTTGTGCATATTATTTGAATTTTTATTGTGATTTGTATTTTGTGAAAGGCGAGGGTGGCATGGAAAGTCGGGTGAGGACAGAAAACGAAAAGAAAACTGTTGAAACGATATATGTTTGATTAAATCATATTTTCATGTATACTTTGTAAATGAGCATCTGTAAGCCGGGTGTTAGCTGGTCGTGCTGCTAAAGGTGACTCTCAAAATAAGATGTTTGGCACTGAACTTTTTGCTCTACATGACTTATGGGCCATCGGAACTTTTTATGAAAAAGAGCAGTTCCAAATTTAGCATGGTAACAGATTACACATTTGAAATGAGAAACAGCAGTACCAAATATGGCATGGTGCCAGATTGCATGAGCTTATTCAACTTTGAAGATATTAGAAAATCAAGTGGCTAATTGTTTTCTAATTCCAATATCTAAGACTTGGGACTTATTATAAAAACAATAAGGTTGATTTCTTATTTAAACGGACATATCCATATTTTCTAAAAAATCATTATTAATCATACGCCACATGCTATTCATAATATAAATCCATCATACGCCTGTGTGATTTCAGTTCCCATAATGCGGCTCATTAACCCTCCAGTGCATGGCACCATCTATAGATGGGGTCTACAAAAAACCGATTTAATATGTTTTTGGTAATGCTAATATTCCTACTTTTGTAAACTATAATAAAAAATTTAAGCTACGTTTTGGATTCATAAGATTGGCAAAACTGTTTATAGCCTTTGCGTAATGTAATTTTGAAGTGGCAGGATATTACTTTCTAATAATTTTTATTA
Organism: Hydrotaea diabolus; assembly: GCA_963513945.1. Taxonomy (NCBI): domain Eukaryota; kingdom Metazoa; phylum Arthropoda; class Insecta; order Diptera; family Muscidae; genus Hydrotaea; species Hydrotaea diabolus. Next base: position 48,191,805 of record OY740717.1, on the reverse strand, counting down.
TTTTTGCAAACATCGGCGTTTTTTAAAATAAAAAAATATACTTTTTTGTGACCATTTGAATAACATATACATTAAAAATACATAAGTATGATATTCTACGTACTTTTGGTAGTTTCTTTTACAGCGGTGAAAAGTTTTTTTAGAAGTGAAAAAATTAGGTAAAGGGTTTTTTTCAGACGTGTGGTTTTCAGAAGAAATTTAACGCATATAATTTAATGTTATGGCCAAGCATTTAGCTTTATTATAAAAATAAGGGTTTGCTATTATGTTTAACAAATGATTTCGGGTAAGCCGACGCGGCCGGCTCGAATAAATTTCAGTCGAGGGCAACTTTTTGCTGCATTTGATCACTTTTTGTTGCATTTGGGACCGTATGTCAGCAATAACGCGCCGAATATTCTTTTTCAAGGCTTCAATCGTGTCGAACTTACCTGTGTAGAGAAACGACTTCACATAACCCTTCGAAAAATAGTCCAGTGGTGTTAAATCGCACGATTTTGGAGGCCACGCCACAGGCCCAAGACGCGAGATAATACGCTCACCAAAAGTTTAATTCAATAAACTGATTGTTTCGTTGGCTGAATGGCAAATAGTGCGGTCGTGTTCAAACCAAAGGACGTCCACATCAACATCCTCCAATATAGGCACAAAAAGTCATTAATCATGGCTCCATAGCGTTCATGACGGCTTAAATTTTTAAGAAATGTGGACCAATGATGAGTATGTAACGGCGTCTTGACAATGGCTTGTGAATTTATATTATTCCAAATGCAACAATATTGGTTATTAACGTACCCACCTATTCAACCAAAAATCAGCTTGATCGCCGAACAAAATTTTCTTGTTAAAATCAGGATCGGTGGCCATCTCGTTTTGGGCCCATTTACCACGATTTGCAGACGTTGTTCCGAATAAGTCTATTCATTATGAAATGCAAACCAAACTGAACATAAATCAAGTGACAGCTGTCGAAAAGACCAACGCCGAAAAAAATGTGGCCAGATTGAAAACCACACGTCTAAAAAAACAACTTTTATATTTAACTTTACCTTGAGGTGGGTTCATACTCGTACATTGTGCAGTTCACTTATTCAGCTAATCTTCTTCACAGGGTTTCAAATTTTATCGGTTATTATTAAAACAATCTACATTTTTGATTCTGTTCCAGCATTAGACATGTTCCTAAGGAATAAAGTGCATGTGTTCGTTGAAAAAAATTTCCGAATTCTTCGAACAAGCTCAATATGATAATGATTCTTGTCGCGATGAATATTATTTCTATAGTCACGATGACGACAGAGCCAATACGAAAATAACGCATTTTAAGCAATACGTAAAAAGGATACTTTTCGAATAATGATGATTTCATCACTGATGTTATGCTTGACTCCTTTAAGATGAGGGTTTAAAATAGGCGGAATATGAGCAATCTTTTGATGCCCAACGTAAGCCATACCATTACCTTGCGATGCTGGTGCTTACTCAATAGCATCATCTACAGTCACAGCTTCCAGGCAATAAACGTTGGTTTTAAAAGTAAACGCATAATGTCTTTATAATAGAATAAATTAGGGCGTCTTAAGTTATTTACAAGGTACAGAACTTCAAGATTAAAAAGGCGTGTCTACCTAGTAATAATATTAGATACGATCGAATAAGAAGCTTATGTTTTTTGACATGCTCTGGCAAAAAACTTGCATGTGTCCCGGATTAAAATGGGAAACTTAACAATTTTCGTTAAATGTATGATATATTAAAGAAATTAAACTAATAATATAAAATAATATCTGTTTTAACAACTGCCGTTTTAAAGAATTAAATAAAAAAATGTTCAACTTAAATTCATAAAAGTATTTTTTTGGTTTTAAATCTAAATCTGAATTAAATTAAATTTGAATTTACCAAACTATTATTAACTGTACAATGCCTAGCTCCGCCTTAATCCGGAGCTACAATTTTTACATGTAGAAGGTAAAGGAAGTTACAAAATAACTTCAGAATCATGATTACCGGTTTGAAATTAGTAAAAAAAATTAGGAACCAAAACAAAAATTCATGCATTAGAGCGTTAATATAAAAGAAACAAAAAAAGACAGTCAATTAATAATGAAACTAAAACTTCAATATTTTATTTACAAATTTCTGGTCCTTTAATTTGTTGAATTTTTTTTCTTAAGTTAATCTATAACGATTATTTCGCAGTTTATGAAAATTCTTTAATTTAATTTATTACAAACATTTTGCAGTCAATGTTTGCCTACTTCTACACCTCCTAGCTAAAGGCATGTAGAAAATTAGTTTATGACATCATTTCCTTAAATATGGTCATAATTAATATTCCAGCACTATTTGTCATACGCCATATGTAGCTTATAATTAATATTAATCATACGCAGCAGGTTTTAGATTTTCGTGATCATAAAAACAAGGACTCTTCTGTAAAAACATTTAATAAGTGATGTAATATTTTTGGCAATAATTTGTACACTACAAAGAGATTAAGTTACAATGAGGGAGAGGAAAATTTCATATTGCTTTATTTCATTCAGATATCCAGTAAATTTATGATACAACAATTCCAAGTCATATACTCGTACCATCTCTTGATGTTCGTTTACCCCTGTGCCTAAATAATTTATACACTTATGATACTTAGGTAAAAGTTTAAAAGAGACATGAAGTTATACACCAGGATATAGTCCGGAGGATTCTGATAGTAAATCATGGGTTTAATTGAATATATTTAATATTAATCATACGCCATCAGATTGGTATATAAATTATACGTAATTCTCATCATATACTTACATATTCCCTCAAAATCCCAATGAGGAAAAAACAGGGAAGTTATTCTTCGAATCAGCGACTAGGCACGATATAATTCGTATCCCCTATTGACCTACGTCTTAAGGCGGCTGGGAATGTTCGAACAGACATAAAGACCCCAATGCATAAAAATATTTAATATTCTTACACCGACTTAAACCTCGGCTTATTAATGTGAAACCCTCAGCACGTATCATACGAAGGAAAAACTTCACAAAAAAAGAAAATCAGGCAGTCAAAAATGTTCGATAGTCTGACCTAGATTTCAACGTGGGTTTACTTGTTTTTCCTACGAGGGCGACCGCAAAACTAACTGGCCTGGCACATTTTCTGTTTTACTAGTAACTTTTGTTTTTTAAAAGCAATCTTATTTAATGATTATTTTCTTTGTTACAGGTGATTGAAGTAAACAAGTTTTATAATTTTTGAAAAATGGAAAATAAAGAGTTTCGTGCGGTAATTAAACACTTTTATATGAAAGCTTATACGCCAGAATTAATCAAAGATGAATTGAATTCTGTTCATGGTGATAATGCACCATCATACTCCACCGTGAAATCCTGGGTTCAACAATTTAAAATAGGTCGTTCAAGTACGGGAGATGAACAACGCTCTGGAAGACCGAAAACTGCTACTGCTATTGAAAACATTAGAAAAATATTTAATGAAGTGACTAAAGATAGACGGATAAAGCTCAGAGAACTTGCTGATATTGTTAAAATACACGAAAAACATGTTTGGAGTATTTTACATGATGAACTCCACATGAAAAAGCTATCCGCAAGATGGGTGCCGCGTTTGTTGACTTTGCCCCAAAAAATCGTCCGTTGGACCAACTCCGAGGAGCTTTTAACGATTTATCAACATAATCCAATAGAGTTCTTGCGCCTATTCATAACTGTTGATGAAACATGGATCCATCACTACATCCCAGAATGCAAAGAACAGTCAAAACAATGGATAGAAGCTGGTAAAAGTGGTCCCAATAAGGCGAAAACTGTTAAGTCAGCAGGAAAAGTAATGGCCACAGTATTTTGGGATGCAAGGGATATAATATTTATTGATTATCTTGAGAAAGGAAAAACTATAAATAGTGAACATTATTGTGCATTATTGGATCGGTTGAGTGAAGAAATCAAGATAAAACGACCGCATTTAGAAAAAAAGTTATTTTTCATCAAGATAATGCTCCTTCACACACTGCATTTTAACTCAACAAAAACTGGCCGAATTACGATTTGAAATTGCTCCGCATCCACCATATAGTCCAGATTTAGCTCCTTCTGATTATTTCTTGTTTCCAAATTTAAAAAAAATTCTCGGTGGCAAAAAAATTTCGTCCAATAGCGGGTTATTGCTGAAACTGAGGCATATTTTGAAGGTCTTGAAAAATCGTATTTTTCGGATGGAATTAAAAAACTTGAAAAACGTTTTATGAAGTCTATTGAGTTGGAAGGAGATTATGTTGAAAAATAAATAATAATAATTCCAAAAAAACGGTTCTTTTTATGTTAGGCCAGTTACTTTTGCGGTCGCCCTCGTAAGTCCATTAACATCCCATTTCTGTACTAGGGTAAACTTCTCTCAAATCAGTATGTTGTTTACGTTTTTACATTATTCCTATACTGACTAACCAGAACATACGCCAGCTCCGAATGGCTTATAGAGAAGTTTTAACATGGCTTAGAAGGTGGTAAATCCTTGTTGAAAATATATCATGCGAGTAACAGCCTGTACTTATTTATCAGATTAAATGCAATTGTCTAGATAGAAATCATATTTGCTACAATTCAGAAGCTTTTAATTAAAAAAAAATTATATCAAGATTTAGCTGTCAAAATATTTGGTATTATTAGTCATTTCATTTTGCATCAGGAATTCGAATCATATTTTTTAGTGTTTTAAGTTTGCTGAATTTGTGGAAATAAATAATAAAATATGACAGTAATTTCAGCGCAATTCATTCTGTCGTGAGGTCTAGCGTGATCCGGCATTTCGTCGTGGCGTATTATAGTTTAGGCGTAAATTCATTATTTTTGAAGTTAGTGTGTTGGTGCGAAGTTAAAAAATTGAACTCTATCTCGACCTATACTAAGATGATGTTAGCAATGCTTTAGAAGCACATTTTAGCCATAAAACGACTATATTTACCCACATTAATATAACTTCTTTAAAAAGGACCAAAAGGACACGCTTAAATAAGAGATATAGATTTTTTGACGAAAAAGACAATCCGAATTTAGAGATATTCGTAGAACGTTAAAATTTTCAACAAAAATAATCACCATACGATTTCATATAAGATATTTCACCTCTTAAATTTGCTTAAATAAAGGAATATGTGCAATTTCTTATACTTATTTCATATAGTATTTTATTGCAAAACAAAAACTTCCTCTGCCTATAAAAAATAACTATGGCCGACCAGGACCCTGTCCTTGACGGGCTTAAATACACCTACCTAAGTTGGTTATTTGCTGAAGAAATCATACACCCAAAAAAGTGTTCAACAGTGTTATTGAAGCGAACATAGACAAACGAACATTAATAACTCCGTGTCTTAACCAAATTGGAGCTGCAAATATAGGCCGGAGAACTAGTAAAGCTGACTATGCTGCCGTTAATATTTTTCTGTGAATAACTGAATTTCTGTGGCCAGACCTGAACCATATCATTGGCGAGAGTTCATAAATTGGCCACTGCAATAATGCGGCGAGAGACTGCTAAAGGGGCTGCGTCAAGTCCCTAGTCTACGCTAAGAAGCCAGTCCCCTATAAGGATCTAGAGACCAAACGATATTCTTTTATTGCAGGAATATCAAACTTGAAGTACTTGAGTGATGTGGAATTTTATAAATACGAGTAATATCATATATGTACCTTCAAGCCAAATTCATTTTCATATCTCAACTGCTTGTTGTTAAATTTAAATTTATTTTTCTAGCTTTCTTATTTGATCATTTTATTGAATAAATATCTAGTTAGCAGAATGTCTGAGAAAATATATATTTTCACAACAATTTGGATACGTATTTTCTCTGAAAGTCTTGCTGCCATTAACTCTCTCGACTCCATCTTTCTGAACACAAAATCATTCTTAACTGGCACTCAAATAGTGTTTAATATTCCTCTTATTTGTATGTCGGGCCACATAGACATAATGGGCTACTGTAGATCAGATGAGCTAGCAAGACCCAGTACTGCCTTGGATATTCTAAACGAGCTTAAATCGGTAGGCATGCTCCTCGCCACCTGCTTACTTATTCCGCAGGGAAAGCCTAAAGTGAAACTTATAAAAGTCTGCAGTCACAGGCTGCCTTTAGTTCAGACGATGGTGGCCCCGACAAGACATTACCGCTTTCGCACATACATAAAGACTAGACGACTCACTGATTGTAGCTGTGATGACGGGTCACTGTTTGATTGGAAGGCATACGGTGAGACTTAAAGTTGTGACAAACAACTACGTACTGTAGAAGCTGTAAGGATGTTGAGTCTATCAACACCTTTTCCACAATATTTTAATACTTCGCTAGGAATTTAAAAGAAATGGATAATGTCGGCGTTATCCAACATAAGAGTTGGATAATCAAAATGGTTGAAGAGGTCTGGCAAGGGTTACTTTTGTCTGAAAGGGCTCATCTGTTAAGACTGCCACTTCTACCTTACTAAACCTAGCGGTTCAACTGACCCGCCCGGTTATTGAGCATTCCCAATTTTCCTGCCTTAGTCCTTAGTTGTCTTAAATGTGTCTCTGCCTTGTGGTATATTAAGTTTTTATGTAACCTAATATCTGCCGTCTTAATTTATTTCTCAATATTTAAATAATTTTTCCAAAGTCGCATTTTGTAAGAAACAACTCATCTTTAATCAGCGGGCGGATATACAAATCTAATCTTAGTAGTCTGGAACTACTGTCAAATGATGGATTTAAACTGCCATTACTGTGGAGAAGCTTTCATATGGCTTCTCTTAAATCAGTGAGCTGTGCACGATTTAATTCTTATACTCACCTACTGTTTAACGCCGGCTCCGAGTGGCTAATGTATTTTATAGAAAAAATTTTACATAGCTTAGATGTGGGAAAACCCGCCGCTGAATTTTTATTTTAATGTTCTTACCCAGTGTTGAAGCTGGGTTTACTGGTATGAAATTCGAGTACAATTCCATCACAACACGATGCCTCAGCATTTAGCGAAGTAAATAACCAGCTGCTGTTAACGTGGGTTATAGTCACCAAGGCATCCCATGGTTCTTGAGAGATCGAAAGTACTGGCGACACAATCTAATTCTTATCGTCACCGTTACAATTTTTAACTTGAAGAGACTTTTTTCGTAGGTTTTCCTTAGCCTCTTCTCGGTACTAGCAATTCTACCTAACCACATCGAGTGGTAAAGTCGAACCTTATGTTTATTTTTTTTTAAAAAATTCTTTTGTGCATTTCAACATTCCCAATATTATAAGTTTCAAAAATAAGCCGAATATTTATACCCTTTACCAACCTTCGGTACAGAGTGTTCTGAATTGCAGAACTACTGTTTGTAACACATTCAAGGAAAGTCCATGTTTTTTTAACCCATCGCTTGATAATGACATTCTGATTCTATTTGGCTAAGTACGTCTGTCTTACATACTATTGTCGTAATCAAAGGAATGGTATTAAATTTAAACTAATTTTAACGCAATTTAATTCTTAAGGGGTGTTAAGGGTTGTATGTGGTCGCTAAGGCGCCATTTCAAACTGTACAATACAATTTTTAAATTTTGTATACCTATACAAGATCTTATTGGCTTAATGCATCATAAAATGTTTGATTAGAAAATGTTCTAATCTTGCTTATAAGTACATTTATTATAGTGTGTTGTACGTGACTGAGACTGAAGACTCGGGAACATATCGGCCCAAGCACCACCCTGTGGAACAGGGTTTTATTAGTAAGCCTCATGGCATAGGTTTGTAACAACCAAAAAAATTTAAGCAAGACCCAACATTAAGGATACCGATCCGCGTATAAACACCAGCTGATTTCAGTTAATGATGTCTTTGCCCATCCATGTGACGTCTGTTCGTCTGTCCAACCGTCCATGTGACGCCAGACCGCCCTTATTTCCGTCCATGTGACGCGTGTCCGTTCGTCCGTCCATATAAAGCTTGTAATTAAACTACAGTTCGCAATTATTGTCCTATTTTTATGAGGTTTAAGTTTTACGGACCAAGAAATCACGAGGTTGAAAAGAATCGGTTCAGATTAAGATATAGCTCTACGCCACATATTTTTATCTAATTTTATATTTTTAACTTTAAAATCCACATATTAAATACAATCTAGATTAAATTTTCACAAGTCAGTTCCCTGTATGATGGGAGGTCGCTGTTGAAATTAGAAAAAATCGGTCCAGATTATTATATTGCCCTCACATATATATTCAGCAGATTTTATCAAATGTAATGATATTCTCTTAAAAATCAAATGTGACATTAGATTGAAAATATGAGTAAATTTAGAGCCCAACTAAAACCAATTATAGTTGGCTTTTCTGAACATACAGAAGTGCGGGGTATAATACAGTCGCCCACGCCCAACTTTAGCTTTTTTGTTAGTTTAATATTCATATACAGGAGACATTTTATATTTGATTTACCTTAAATCATGCAAGATTTTTATGTGCGACCAAAAAATATTTCTATGTCCATCTCGATTTAGACATCACTTATGTATTTCAGCTTGCTTACATTTTAGATTGAGGTTTTGAATCTTCTGAATGAAAGAGTAGTGCAGCGTTCTGATTTATAATCACCACAACCGCATTAAGCTTTTTATACTTCTTCTTCGTTTGCGCTTATAGAAAAAATATGTTACTCATTTTTTAAGTTCAAACTGCCCAAAGCAAATTGAAACCTTAAACAAAATTCTCTTCTACTTATAAAGAAGTATATGAAATATTCCAAATTTGCCCTCAAATCTTTTCATAATTTTTTTGATTTTGAAATCGTATTTTTTTCCAATTTATTTTTTTGACTTTCAAACAGAATTTTTTTTCAACTTACCGGGTAGCCAGCACAAGACGACCAACATCGATATCAGACTGTACGCCAACAAATGTCTTGGATATTGCCTGGTAGCACCACCCACATAGCCACCTCCTGTTGGACCAGTTCGGAGGGTCTGTTGTCGTGAATTAAAAGGTTGAGGTGCCGTTGTCCTGCTTGTCTCTGTTATTGTCGCTGACGATGTTTTTGCCGCTGTTCCTGTCGAAGACGTCATGTTTGTATTTGACTCTTTCTGGTGCACGCAACGAAGAAACGTGGAAAACACTTAAGAAAGGCCAACAGAAAATAAAAAACGCACGCAAAGAAGGAAAAAAACAACAACAAGTCAACCGGAAGTGGCAGTAGTTGTGTAAAGGGGATAGTTATAACTGTAAATGTTTATCTGTTTATAGGTTTGTTTGTTGTTGCTTGGCCTTAAACGCTGGCGAATGGGGTTTCTGGCTTTGGTTGTGAGTTTGCGTTTCCAACTGAATTTGTCTTTTTCTTTTTGGCTTTTTTACAGCTTTTACTTTATGGCATTCGGTATGCGTGTCGTGTGTTTGTGGGGATTTTTTTTATTTTACAATTTCCGTTTCCGTTTAAATGTTTATGTGTATTTTTTTTTAACTGTTGGTTGCTTGTGTCTGTTTGGTTTTTTTTCTGTTGCTTCAATTTCTTTTCTCTAGTTTGTATTCTACACTATTCAATTCGTTTCGATTCAATTCAGTTTGCGTTTCAGTTTTTATGGATTTTTATGTAGATTTATTTAAAGAAAATTGTCAATAGAATTGTCTTTTAAGGCAATTGCCATACACACACACACACGTTTGAAGATATACATGAGCACATATCCAGCAGTTGCTGGTCTTTTATGAAGTACGTTTGTTTAGTTTTAAGGATGCTTTGCTTAAATTTCTGTAAAGAGAAAAAAGAAAAATATGAAATTAAAAAGATTTATATTCAGAAAATAATTGTATTTTTAAAATTCGTTTTTTTCATCAGGAATAAAATATGTTGATTTATTTGATACATTGAATATACGAAATATTTGTTTTTATTTTCCCAAATATTCTGGAGTGAATCAATTTCCAAACATTTGCAAGAGAATTGCATAGTGGGTAGTTGGGATGCAAGGCATATACATATGTCAGTCATCTCTCACCCCATGTTGATACCGACATACCTTCCAGAGTATGTCAGGTATCATTGAAGCAGTTCTTCTTTGGTTCACTTCACGTTTACCTTAAGTAATGGATGCCAAATCCAAGGTAAAGTTTCTTTTTTACAATTTAAAAGAATGAAAAAAAATATTTTGTTCATACGATTACCGTACTTGGCTCCTAAAAGATTATTTGGGATCGATTGTGTAGCATGTCGCTCCAATGTGCCAAGTATATCTCTTTTCTTTCAGGACACAAGTACCAAGTTCCTTAATAGGTAGTTGTTGAGTGGAGAAGTAGAGAATATTCAATTCCATTCAAATGTTTTCTAAGGCTTCGCTGGAAATGTTTCTAGAGCTCGATTGAAATAAGACGAAACTGTTCCGACAATAGCATCTGGGCTGTTGTCCCTCAGCGAAAGTGTTTGCTTTGTAGGCGTATGGACTAGCATTTCTTAGAAAGCGCCAAAAAAATTGGTAGTTGTAAATTCGATGAAAGCACGTCTAAGATGACCAAGTCGATTAGTTTACCTTTACATCTAAAAGCGTTACATCGCATGTGTATTCAGAATGTCTCTGACTACAGAAAAACGGTCTTTTAAAGGGTGTTTTTTTAGGCGTGTGGTTTTCAGTCTGGCCACACTTTTTTCGGAGTTGGTCTTCTTGAAAACTGTCAGTTGCTTTATGCTCAGTTTGGTTTGCGATTTCATAATGGCAACGTTTGCAAATCGTGGTGAATGGGCCCAAAACTTAATGGCCACCGATTCTAATTTTTACAAGAAAATTTCGTTAAGCAATGAAGCTCACTTTAAGCAATGAAGCTTACTTTCGTGCCTGACTTGGAGGATGTTAATATGAATGATCTTTGGTTCCAACAAGACGGCACTATATGCCCTACAACAAACGAAACAATCAATTTATTGCAGGAAACTTTTTGTGAGTGCATTATCTCGTGTCGTGGGCCTGTGGCGTGGCCTCCAAGATCGCGTGATTTAACACCGCTGGGCTATTTTTTTATGTGAAGTCACTCGTCTACGCAGATAAGACCGACTCGACTGAAGCCTTGAAAATTTTGAAAAAATAATCAAAACATTTTTTGAACAACCGATTCAAATTTAAATTTTTAAATATGCCACCCATTGAAATCTAGTATGCAACATTTTTTTCCTGGTCGTCGTCCACATATGTACCAAATTTTAGTAAAAATTAGTATACCATTAAAGCGTGATGTAGCTTATAATGATAAAATTCCTCTTTGTTGAAACATCTTCTTCCAGGTCGTCAAACACATACAGGGTAGAGCGCTTGCATTTTTGCACTGCAGGCTGTGGTGGCACTGTTGGTCGAAAAGAGTGGAGAGTGAGAGTGGGTTATAGTGGCTTACGGGGGATTTGTATTCGTCTGCCTTTAAGTTGCCATCATGCATTCGACCCGTAAGGAGAAGTCATTTTTTGTTGAATCTTGTTTTTCTAATGCAACGATCATTGCAGTGCAGCGTGCCTTTCGTTTACGATTCGCTGTTCCCCCACGCGGACGTGTTTCTAGACAGCAATCAATTGTAAATTGGGTAACTTTATTGAGAACAGCAGGGAATGTGTTATGTGTACGAAGGGGACCTGAGAGAAGGATAACAACACCACAAAACATCGAGAGAGTTAGAGCAACAATACTGCAATCTCCGAAACGCTCTGTTCGGAATCAATCAGTTGCTCTTGGCATTTCCTGTATTTTTTTAAGCCGGATCTTGAGGCAATGTAATAAGAGGATACATGGTTCCAACAGGATGGTGCCACTGCACACACAGAAAACTAATGCAGCAGTGTGTGGATAGCGAAGGTCGACATTTGCCAGATACACTAATTAAAACCATGTGATTTAAAATTCCCTTACAGTTCAATATAACTAAAATATAAAAAGTATTTTTGAAAAGTTCATAATTTTTTTATTTCATTCGCAAATAAGCAAATTTCCCCTTCCACCCTGTTCATACAAAATTTCAGTAAAAATGGTTGTACCATTTAGGCGTGATGTAGTTTCAAGCCTACCAACAATGAGATACATAATATTAATAAAGATAGCACCCTGATCCATACATTTGTGCAGGGTATAAATGTGACCCAGATTATCAGTGTTTGCGTTATTTGCCTCTGGTTCCGTGAAATCTGGTTGCTTAAAGTGGGCTGCCGTTTCTAATGAACTTGTAAGGAATTATTCAGATCAATGAAATATGTCTCAAAGCACCCTGATCCACCAATGGAGCTAAATATGACTCAGAGTATCAGTAATTGCATTATTGTACAGGGTGGAGCGCTAATATTTGCTTATTTAAGAATGAAATAAAAAAATTATAAACCTTAGAAAAATTTATTTAATTTTTTAGTTGCACTAAACAGTAAAGGAGTTTTTAAATTACATCGTTTTAAATACAGTATCTGGCAAATGTCGACCTTCGCTGTCCACACACTGCTGCATACGTTTTCTAAAGTTTTGATGAAATCTAACAAGCATGTCAAATGGTATTCTGCCAATTTTAGCCTCAATACTGTTAATCAGGTATTTCAAGGTGTTGGGACGGTTGAAATACACCTTCGACTTCAGGTAACCCCAAAGGAAAAGATCGCATGGGGCTAAGTCTGGTGAGCGTGCCGGCCAGTTGACATAACTCCTTAAAGAAATAAGCCGCCCAGGAAACATTTACCTCAAACAATTCATGGTAACCCTCGCTGTTGGAACCATGTATCCTCTAATTGCATTGCCTCAGGAGCCTGCTGAAACAAATCCAGTATCATAGTCAAGTACTGTTCAAAGTTCACAGTTAGGGCAAGATGAGTTTCCTGGAAAAAGTAAGGGTCAATTATACCTACTCGTAATATGGCGCACCATACACTGACGCGGTCTGAATGCTTATATCTCTGGTAAAGTTCGTTAAGGTTTGTTTCACTCCAGTACCACATATTTTGTTTGTTTATGCACCACGTGTGGGAACAGTGAATCGTAAACAAAAAGCACGATGCACTGCAATGTGCAGCCTAGATATCTCCAAGGCTTTTGATAGAGTCTGGCACGGTGCACTCATATCAAAGTTGATCGCTTTTGGTGTCGGTAATACGTTTGCTCGATTTATATCGAGCTTTCTTAGAGATCGCACTATTAGAGTTGTTGTAGATGGGTTCTCATCCAACACACATAGGCTGACCGCAGGTGTGCCACAGGGCTCTGTCCTTTCTCCCTCTTTATTTCTTACTTTCATTGACGATCTTTTGTGTCAGACCGTGAATCCAATCTACTCTTTCGCAGATGATAGTAACCTCTGTCATTCATATTCATTCGACCGTAGGCCGAGTCTTCAAGATATTGAAGACAAAAGGCGAATTATGGATGAGACACTTGGCCAGGATCTACTGGCCATTTCCGAATGGGGTCGAGTGAATAGAGTATATTTTAATGCAAGTAAGACACAGTGCTGCGATTCACAAGCGATTCGCCGACCCAACAATATCGTCAATTTCTATCGATGGTACGGATATTGAACAATCAGAAGCTCTCGATGTTCTGGGCATGAAAATACAATGTGACGCCCGTTGGGCGAGACATGTATTCGAAGTGTCGAAAGAAGCACTCAAGTGCATAGGCTTCTTAAAGCGGTGCAAGAAATATTTCACTTCTTCTGATCTTTTCAATATCTATACAACCTATATGAGGCCTAATATGGTATACAACTCCCATATATGGGCAGGTGCTTAAAAAACATCCTTGGAGCTACTTGACCGTGTTCAAAGGAGAGCGATGGTGTTGATAGGTGACAGTAGGGTATCCAACTCTATTGTTTCCCTTGAGCATCGTCGGAATGTGGGTTGCGTGACGCTGTTCTATCGTTACTTTCATGGTGTGTGTTCATCAGACATCCGTCGCCTTATTCCTGACGTGAGGATGTTCGGCAGGAATACGCGACTTTCTAGGAATTCACACCCGTTTGTTATCGATTGGCCAGTTGACCGCACTATACACTACAGATCAAATTCGTTTTTCACTTGTACAGTCCGTATGTGGAATCGACTTCCGGCAAATGTATTTCCTACTGACTGCAACATCCAGAAGTTCAAGGCAAGCGTCAATAATCATTACTCCCTCTTTCCCCCTTCCGATCCTTCACTTTCCACTCGCTAACGCAATGCACCGCATGTATTGGGGGCATCCCCTGAGTGTTGGTTATTTAAAAAAAAAAGATGTCAACCAAAAGCCAGACGAATACAGATCTCCCGTCTGCCGCTATAAGCCACGCACACTCTCCACTCTCTTCGACCAATAGTGCCAACAAAGCCTGCAGTGCAAAAAAACAAATTTTTGAGCACCACCTTGTATAAAAAATGTAGAACAATGGATTTGTGAAATCTGGTCGCTTAAATTGGACTGCCGTTCTTTCTGATTGTAAGATATCTTAAGGTCAGCTTCGCCTAACACTAGCAATATTTTTACTTTGTTGTTGTTGTTGTAGCAAACGCAGAGTGCCGAGGTGTCAAGCCGGTCCATAGAACTGGTTGGCTTGGGATTGCTTGTTTATCATTTGTTTTGACGAACTTCAATGAAAATTGTTAGCATTTCTGGTATTTTAACCCCATGTGAAAACTGCTTGGTTCTAATAAAGTCAATCTCTTACTTTGTATCCTGTTATCCTTTTAGAGCGTCCCCTCGTGCGTTCACAAAGCGTTGTCAGATAAAAACTAAAAGTTAACATTTCTCTATGCCACAAAGAACAACAAATAAATTTATAGCGTTGCGTTCTTTTTTTTGTACGAAGCGGAAAGTTGGGAAACAGTAATAAAAGTAGTGTGTTTTGTGTTATTTTTTTATTAAAACAAAAGTGCCATTACCACGACTTTAACAATAACTACAACAATTGTCCGTAAAACAAGTATAACAAATACACAGCTACAATGAATTTACAATTTATAAACAAATTCTCGCTCGCTCTGCCTCTCTCTAAAATACAAACACATACACATACACACACACATAAACATTGTTTTCACAAACGCATTTGCGTTCACAGTCACTGCCAGGACTAACACACTGGCACAAAGTGAAAACTGCCGGAAAAACGAGAACATTTGAAAAACCATGACAGTAGAACTCATTACGGATTGCAGTTGCCATTGGTTTGCGTGGATGTGTGTCTGTGTGATGAGTTTGCAAATGTGTTAGTGCGTGCGTGTGTCTGTTTTGATGCTATTATGCAATTAAAACTTTCATTAAAGTAATTAAAATTGCAACAAAAACGAAACGAGCGAACGAACGCAGAGAGAAGACGCATACAAACACCAAAAACACAAACATGCCCACATTCACACAGCTACAAAACAATTGTAAATTAATGCTATGCACACTCACATACAGACACATTCGAATACACTTGCTCAGCAGCAGGATGTCAATGGAAAAACACGTCAACAACCAAAGGTGGTGACAAAGAAAACTGAATATTCTACAGGGGAAAAAGTGTGCTTTCATGAATACTGTTTTCTTTGACAAACAAAAAAACGCTACAAAATAATTAAATTAATGTAACCAACAATACACTTAATAAACCCTGAGTGAATGAATTACTCACAGGGTATTGTAAAGCAAATGAATATGCTTTTTAATTCAATCAAAAAAATTTCACTCTCCCGTTTTGTTTGAAGTTGATAACATTTCTATTAGTAAATTAACATATGCTCTATTAACGAATAGCAAAGTTCACTATTGAACACAATTTTGCAACATCTGCACAATCAATGGTCACCCTACTGGAAAGACGTTTGAGGCCTGCTCCTTCCCGGCCTGATTAAACACCTTCCTTGTGCTGATCATCAGCATATGTGACGCGCAATATACAAAGGGACCTAAGGTTAAAAACCAGTTTTGTTCTGGAGAGACATTTTAAAGATTAGGTCCCTTTCTATTTGGTTTAAAATCGTCAACTTCACTTTCATTAAACGCTCATATCTCTGGGAGGCTACACTTTTGGGGCATGGGATCGGTCTCATTCGATGATCAGATGTTGTCCACATCAAAAAAAAAAATAAGTAAAAAGTTGATGAAAAGTTTTGTTCAGAAGAGCCATTTTAAAGATAAGGTCCCTTTCTATTTGCGCTTAGAATCGTCGACTTCACTTTCATTAAACGCGCATATCTCTGGGAGGGAACACTTTTGGGGCATGGGATCGGTCTCATTCGATGCTCAGATGTTGTCCACATCAAAAAAAAAAAAAAAAATGGAAATTGATTTTTTTACCCTTAGGTCCCTTTCTGTATGCGCTGTCACATATGTTCTGCAAGCACCACAGCACAACAACTGCTTTCCATTCCATCAACACTTTTTCATGCGCTCAAACCAATTGTCGGAGCACTATTTCCACTCCGATTGAGACAACTTCAAAACATGGTTTTTGAACGCTTCAAAACAACTTCTGGCGAATAAAATCGTTGATTACGCATTTTTTTCTTAATATGCGGGAATAAAAAGAAGTCACTGGGTGCCAAGTTAGGGCTGAACGGCGGATGACCCATCAATTGGCCGGTCAAAACGGTCTAAGGTTTGAGCCGATGTGTGAGAGCTCGCATTGTCTTGGTGCTCAATGATTCGTCTTCTCTTGTTCGTTTTTCGAATTTCTCTGAAGACTTCAGACAAACAAATTGTGGTGTACCACCCAAAATTGACACTCCTACGTTGCCAAACGGAACAGTCGCCACATGACCAGTTTTGCCGAAGAAACAGGCGACCATTTGCTTCGAAGTGCTTCTTCCACGAACAACTTGCGCTGGATTTGGCTCTTCGACAACCACACGGTCGATTGCTGTTTTTTTCGGGCTCATACGCATAGATCCATGATTACTCACCTGTGGCTATCTTATAAACGTCTTTTGAAGCAAAATTTCTTTGCACCAATCGACACGAGCCTTTTTTTGAGCGATTGTCAAATTGAGCGGGATCTAACGAGAACAAACCTTTTTTATGGCCAGGTGTCCATGAAATATCGAATGTATGCTGGTGAAAGAAATGCCCAAGGATGACTTTATCTCACGGTATATCACATGAAGATTATGCATTATCAGTTCACGCACGTCATCAATGTTGTCTGGCACAACCGCCGTTTTTGGACGACTATCACGATTTTCGTCTTTGAGCTAGCGTCAGCCACGATTGAATTCATTAAACCAGCTTTTCACAGTGCTCTAGGATGATGCTTCATCGCCATACAAAGATTTAAGCTCATCGATGCACTCTTGTCGTGATAATCCACGTCGAAAGTTGTAAAAATTGATAGCACGAAAATGTTCACGAGTTAATTCCAGTTTTTTGCCAAATTGATTTTTTCAAGTCACTGTAAACAACATAAATGATGGTCGTACATTATAATGTTCTGAGTACGTTTATGCTAAAAACTGACAAACTTTCCAACGGAAATGTCAGATGGCGCCAGGCAACACTTAGTGTTGCCTAGGCCAGAAATATATATATAACATCCCTCGTATTTATGCAGCCAGATTCTAGTAGTAGATTAAGTAGTAGACCTCTTTCAGGATTCCTTCACATTTAGGAGTTGGAAGTCAAACCAACTGCGTTACTTAAATGTTTACTGCTGTTTTTCTGATACAGTCGCCAAAACCCTCATGTCCAACCCATTTTTTTTGTTGCTCCACCTTATTTCTCGAAATAAATTGTGTGGGCCAAAATTTCACTTAAACAAAGAGACATGGCCGTTAAAGTTTTCATTTAAATTAATTCAATTTATCCCGAGCGAAATAATGTCGGAAAAAGAAAAGACCAGGGTCATTATCTTGTAATCCCCAGTTGACCCTAATGAATCCGCCACCTGAATTTAATGACTTTTTGCGTTTAAATTGCTCATTTCGCCTGTAAATATCTTTACAAATCATTAATTATTTGCCTTTTTGCAGTTTTCATTCGTAGCTTTTAGACATAATCTTGTTCTTGTTGTTGGTTGTTTTTTTTTATGGGGCGCCTTTTTTCTTGGGCAGGTTCCATCCAGTCAGCAGTCGCTATGAAATGTATCAATATTATTGCTTTCGAAATAAAAACAACGAAAAAAATAATAAAAAATAAAAAATGAAAATAAAAAACCGAAATAGATTAAAATTCTCCGATAAGAGAGGTTCAGTGGCCAAAGACATTATTTTGCAATTTTCACAGTGTTTTTTTTTATGTCGCCCCACCAAACCAAACCAGCTCCAGCAATGCCACCAGCACTATCGGCATTTTTTGAGCCAATTCTGGCGGTATTCGAATGTACTCGACAAACGGTAAAACCGCAAATGACTACAATAACAACAGTAGAAAACAACAATGACAACGACGACAATAATTTAACAACAGGAACGACGACAACAACAAAAATAACTGCCGGAACAGATAAACGTTAAATACACCAACAACAACAACATCGACGTCCGTATACAAAAGATTGTAATAGCAAAAAAAAGAGAACGACAGAAGAACTCGCTCGGCAAAATAGAAACAAAAATTGCAGCCATCAATGGACCACAATTGTATCTGTGGCCAAATATCTCCAAGTGAAACGATGCTCCAACAAATAAATGCCACCGCGCCAACAGAGATACGGAGACAGATCCTGGGAAAATGGAATAAACCCAAAACACTATCGGCAGCCATTTATCTTTATATGAATAAAAATGTTAAATACGTGGCTCCACCAGAGGTGGCTTCGCCTCTGCCAGGGCATATCGTTATTTTTAGAGTTTAGAGTCTTACGTTCGTTTTATCTATGTGTATGTGTGTGTGTCTTTTTTTCAACAAAAAACTAATAAATGGCTATAAAATGACAGGACAATGGACGTTTTTTCATTTTTGAATTTCAACAATATTTAAAGAGATTTAGGACTGACCATTTTAAGATATTCCATTTGTGTTCCTTTTTTATGGATCGAGATATGCAAATCCTGCGAACTATTGGGGTTGTGGTGCGAGATTATTAGAGCACTTAAACCAGATAATAGGAAAATCAATCACATGAATGAAGCCCAATAGAATTTAATGTAGAAGGGTAAAGTTTGAACTGGATTATATTTATAGTATATGTAGTAAAAAGGTAAAATCGGAAGACATGTTACAATCTGTTCTTATGGAATCGATTTAAAAACAGGTTTTTAAATTTCCTTAGAGCGGCTCTAAATTAACCCAGATTTTAAAAATAATATCAAATTAAATTTGAAAGAAAATTTCATTATTTTTTGGTACCAATATGTACGTCCGTGTTTAAAAAGCCCCTACGTGTCCTAGGGTCACCAAAATTAAGCCTAATTGTAAAAATATTTCTACTATTGGCTTTGTGAGAAAATTTTACGGTTATTTGATACCCGTATGTACCTATAGAGTGGGCGATTTAACCTCTTAAACTTGAATCGAGTGTAAAAATTGCTGGTTTTATTGGAAAAACTGAACTTTGTCATTTTATAATGGAACACCCTATATCCGATGCGTTTTAGCTTCGTCCAAAGTGCTGAAGATTGTTTTAGCAGAAGATGAAGAATGTTACCGAAAAATCATGTTTTCCGATGAAGCTCATTCTATCTCGGTTGCCTATTTAAAAGCAAAATTAATTAGTATCAAAAGTAATCTAATTAAGGGGGCAACGCCGAACATTTAAAATGCGCAAGATGGGTGTGTAAAGAGCTGGTAATGCTATGATCAAAGTACTGACTTTTAGGTAATAGCTTCCCCATTTAAATATAAGTCCCAGCAACTTATCCATGTCCATGAGACCACCTTCGTCTAAGTTAAATCTTGTTACTTAATCCATACTTGGATAACTTGAGTACCCATATGCCCATATTGACATTAACTTCTTTTGTCTATAACGGTCATTTTTGGGCCTCTAGTGTCCATGCGTCCCATCACGAACTGGAAACATATACAAGAATATACTAATACATTTTTTTCGAGAATAATAATGAAATTTTACAAACTTTCAGTGACCATATCATTGGTGTATCTAGCAGAAGGCCTATGTTTTTTTTCCGATACTTTACAGGAAAGCCAAAAAGTTGTTGCTTACACTTATTCCGCGGAATTTCCAAAAATAAAAAATAGCAGTCGATTCTTGTAAAGCTTTGCCACGTTTTTACTTAAAAAAATTGAGTTTAAGTCGTGATTTTGTGTGACACAACAATGTATTCAAAAATGTCACATAGGCCCTTTTGTATTGAATTAAAAAAATAATTGTTAATTTTCCACAAAGGCTCTTTTATATCCTCCACCATAGGATGGTTGTGTATCATATTTGGCAATTCGTTTGGTACATCTCAAAATATTGATATGTTTTTGATCAGCGTCCAATTCTTAGACGCTCTAACGAAGTCCGACCGTCCTGCCGTCAGTGTGTATGTTGAAAGTAAATGAAATTTTGCAAAGAAATGTATTGTTGTTGCAAGTTGTTTTTGAAATTTATACTGGACCAAATCCATTCAGAGAAATGAGGTTCTCTATATATCTATATAGGGTTAACATCTAGAGGTATTTTTTCAGAACAAAAAATATATAAAAATTCAAATCAAGTGTGGAATCTTTATTGGCAAATTGAAAGGACGTTTTATGGCTTTTATTTTTTGAAAATAATTTTCTTCAAATGTTGGCCGCAACTACGCCTCAGGGTTTCCATTCTGAGGATCCAATTTTGGATGACTTGTTCGAGCATTTCGACCGGTATGGATATAATGACACTCGTAATGTTGGCTTCCAAAACCTGAATCGTAGCTGGTTTGTCAGCATAGACTATGGACTTTACGTAACCTCAAAGAAAAATGTCTAAAGGTGTGATATCACTCGATCTAGGCGGCCAACTCACTTGGGAACCGACTTTAGTCCTTTTACTTATTTTCTATTTCATTAGCAAACATTATCTTGATCTTTAAGTCTACACCCAGAGAAAAAACATGGTTGCTATATGGTCACGGCAATAATAATATGTTCTCCGCAATAAAACTATGTTCGTCACAATCATGAATTTAATTTTGACAATAGTATGATTGCCGCAATATTAAGAGTGTAGAAATGTTACAATAGTATTATTGTCCAATTAAAACAAGGAAAATATGGTTGTAGCAACAATTTATATATGGTTGGTGCGCCAAAAGTATTGTTTTTTTATGTTAGCAATAATATGATTACGGCAATTATACTTTATCTTCATTTGAATATGCATTTTGTTATTGTTATTATAATTTTCCAATGGACGAGGTTCGTGCAGCTATTGACGATTGGCCGGCAAAAGGCGGACATTTTGAATAAGTATATATACATCAATAAATATATTAAAAAAATTTGGTCGAAAAACATTCAGTACTTCTTATTTTACAGCATAAAGCATGTGTAACAGTATTTATGTCCCTACTAAGTAGTTCAAATCTATTGTTGACAACTTAACCCTGTTATAATAAATAATATTGGTGTGATCAATAATTGTGTGTGATCGTACCATGGTTGTAGTGATCACAACATGGTGGCGTGTGAATAATACGTTGGTTGTAAGGATCATAATACGGATGTGGAGAGCATAGTACGGTTATTTTCAAATCATACTAATGTTGTGAGGATCATAATATAGTTGTGAGGATCATAGTATGGTTGTGAGGATCATAGTATGGTTGTATTTGAATCATATAATTGTTGTGAGGATCATAATATTGTTGTACCACAACCATATACCCATCAATAGCATGATGCTCTTGTATTCTGGCTTTTAGTATTCTGGATACCGACAAACATCTCTAGTAAGAATTTTCTAAATAGCTCATTTATTCACTATGACTTCTCCGTACCAGCGATAAACGCAAAACATACTGTCTTTTTATTTCTTCTCTTAAATTGCAAATTCAAGTTCCTTCATACAAAGTGATGGCCTACTTTCAGATCATCGCCGTGAACTTTTTCAACGTCCCTTTAATGTTAATTGTATTTGGCTGAATTATTTAATTTCACCCATAATAAACGAAAGATGAAAACAAATTGAAAGACATCTTAAAATGTGCGATTGTTGTGCTCCATTTCGCCAAGGCTACTTTTCCGAGAAGGCTTTGTCGTTTGTTTTTTTTTTTTGTAATTTGGCAACATTCCTTTGTTTTAATTGCATTTGTATGCACTCATTACCTTAAATTTGTCTACACATAACAAATTTTTATGGGCCCTTATATAATTGTATATGTGTATATAGCTGGCCTTATATCCTGCAACATTATTGTACAAATACTAACGGAAGCTAGCAATATCACTCACACTACTAAAGTTAAAGCTGTAGCTACAATTAGACAGACGACAGTAAGAGGCAACAGCTAAGGACAAACTCTTGGTTGTAATGTAATACTTAATGCATATTTAAGCGTATCCTTTTCCGGCGCAACCACTAACGCACAAACACATGCACACACAACGAAAATGACAGAAAAAGGAAGAGATAGCGATAGCTACGAAGAGAGAGAAAGACACACAGCATTAAATACGTTGGAATACACCAACGTTAGCAGCATCAGCAGCAAAAGTATGCTGCTAATGCCGTATTATGCCTTGCTGTGATTCTTAGTTAACGATTTTCATGGATTCGTTCTGCTTTTTTTCTTCTTGATGTTTGCAGTTTCTGCTGTTGTTGTTTTGTGTGTGTCTTGCCTCTTTAACTTAACTCTGTTCACAAACACACTCATGTACGCCTGCAAGGATTTGGCTGTTGCCACTATATCCTCCAGCCGCTTTTAGTGAATTTACTGTTTGCCAACAATTCGCAAAACGAATCACACCACACATGCACTCGTACACTCACATGTACACATATACACTCATAATCACATATACCATAGCCTGGCAGCACTTTGCACATACTCGCACTCTAACACGCTACGATCCCATTCCTGTGCACTCACTCACACACTCTTGAGAAAGCGTCATTGTTAATGCCAAACTTGGCAAACTTATTGTTCACTAAGGACATTCTTTTTTTTCTCTCTCTCTCTCTTTTTAAAGTGTGTCCCTGTGTGAGTGTGTTTGCACTCTTTAGTTTTTGAGCTATTTTTTGTTTGTTTTTTGAAAAACAACAATAGCAGAATGTTGCTCAGCTTTAAGCGCCAACAAACTTTTGCAAAAGTGTAAATTTCTTTCAGCTAAAGGATTATTATTGTTTTGCCTGCAGTGCTAACTAATGTATGTACTAAATACCGGCCATGGCTAGAACTGAGATTCTAGCGTCGCTACTCCTGCAATGTCTTCCATAACCTTCGCATAAGGTGGATGATGCAAGCCGTGTTCTTGGGGGTGTACAAAGAAGAAGGTTTATAAATGAAACGTAAATGTCGGTGCTTTGGCACTTTAGGTCTTTATTAATTAGTTAATTTTAATAAGCTAGACCAAAAGATGAGGTGTATACTAGATTGTTCGTTTCGTTTGCAACACCTCGAAATATTAGACGATCTAGCCATGTCCGTCTGTCAGTATGTGAATGATGTTATTGTGATCCCAAGATAACAAAATCTCGGCACATTTTCAAGCTCCTTAGCGTCGATGCCGAAAGCGGTGGTGTTTAATTATTAGCTTCCATTGTCTTCGTTTTGGCCACGTTTGTTGTAAGATCTGCTTTGCTTCTTACTCAACTAAGTTTAGATGCGCTTCCATATCATCTTGTCTACGTGTGAGAAGACTGATATCATTTGCGTAGTCAAGGGGCTTACATTTTCTATTAACAATACAGGTAATATCTCAAGTTGTTCAAGATGCACGCTGTTATCTTTAAATACTTATTACAGTTACAGTGTCAGCCCCAGAACAATATATCGATATTTTGGATGCTGACTTAGAGCCATGGGCATGCAAACATTTCGGTCGTACATTTCATTCTGAGATGGCTCGGCACCATCTCACAAAGCTCGTGTGCAACATAAATGGTCATAAAACTATGTTAAATATTTTATCGTCTGCGTAGTAGATTTCAAATTTGACATATGTGACAGCGCATAGAGAAGGTGAAATAAGGGTAAAAAAAATTAATTTTCTTTTTTATTTCTTTTTTTGAGGTGGACAACGTCTGAGCATCGAATGAGACCGATCCCATGCCCCAAAAGTGTTCCCCCAAAGAGATATGCTCGTTTTATGAAAGTGAAGTCGACAATTCTAAGCGCAAATAGAAAGGGACTTAATCTTTGAAATGCCTCTCCTGAACAAAACTTTTCATCAACTCTTCACTTATTTTTTTTTGATGTGGACAACATCTGAGCATCGAATGAGACCGATCCCATGCCCAAAAGTGTTCCCTCCCAGAGATATGCGCGTTTTATGAAAGTGAAGTCGACGATTCTTAGCGAAAATAGAAAGGGACCTAATGGCTCTCCTGAACAAAACTGGTTTTTAACCTTAGGCCCCTTTCTATTTTGCGCGTCACATATGCTATGCCGATGGACTATTCCATCTTGGCCATTTTGGAGACCAAGCGCGCAATAAAAATATGGTAGTATTGATGCGCTGAATAAAGTCATTGTACGGGCCAAAAAAGCGCGAGATCATATTCATGCAGACTGCAACTCAGAATAATAATCAAAGAAAAAGATGGCCGCATCGGGCCATAAATAGGTAAGACTTACTTTTACCTTTATATTTCAGCTGTCATTTGAATTTTTAACTTCAAAAGCGGCGACATCTTTACTCGGATAAGACCCTAGCGTAGAGGCTATAGAAAAACGTGCACCAAAATGTAACGAAGCCTGATTTCATTAAAAAATCTATGCCTTGATTAAGCAAAATCAAATTTAAGATGTGGCTTCTAGAGTGGCTGTGCGGCACACAAGAAGCTCCTTTGAAGGTGGCTGTATAATAACAAACTTCTCACGCTTTTCTGTCCAATTTTTGCAACGCCCTTTTGTCCAATTTCATCACAAGATTGTCTATAATAATTTCTTTTTCATTGATTTCATTCCTTAAAGAAATATTAAACGATCGGCTAAATACTTTAACCATAAATTTGATTTTTTAAAGAAGACGTGTTACCTCCCAATTTTTAGCCTTTTTATGGGGGTGTTTTGTTTCACATCAATATAGCATTTTTTAAAAATCGTCGTCAATCTCTATTAGTTTATGAGATATGGATTTTCTAAGCTTAGCCTTGTATGAGAGTTGAAACGCCCTCTTGTTCAATTAATTGTAATGTAACCAACAAATACTAACGCTAGTAATATAAAGTGCAAATTTCGTACGACCGGAGTTGGGTATAAACGAGTATAAACAAAAACCCCCCAGAAATACTAATGTATGGTTTTTTCCCGATCCATGTATGGAGATTTTTTTTTTAAATTGTTGGCGATTTTTTAATCCTTGTTTAAGATAGTAAGCCCCAATAATGCAACAGACGGACGGATGTACGGACAGGCGAATCAAAGACAGAGTTTGTTGTCGATTCCGAATAAACAAGGTGGCGCAAAATTAAACATTCAATTTTGTTTTTAAATAATTTTTTTATGTTCTTTTTGGCATGTTTCGGTGGTCTATAAATACTTTAATGCTTAGTTCATAGTCAGATATGGTCTCTAATCTGATTTGATTATCTTCTTCAAAGAGATATTAAAAATTTATTCTAAAGGCAATCAAAAATCTTTTAGTAAGATTATTTAAAGAAAAAAGTATGATTTTAAGTGATGAAAATCTTTATGTGGGTCTTTACATTTAGAGCGATGGAAATTTTTATGTGGACCCTTACATTTTTTTCTCTAATGTGGAAAAGATAACATCCGTCAAGTGACTGCCAGAAGTGTTGATACATATTTGGGCACATTTTATCGCAGTTTCCAAGACACTCCCCTTGATTTCCGGTAATATCTGTTTGCATTCTTGTCAAATATTCTCCTAAAGGTTTGCGATTGCCTGAGACATCTTGCCAAAAATTCGCGACATTAAGTAGCCCCAAAACAGAAGTCTGGGATAATAAAATCGGGCGATATTGCTGACCATGCCAAATCTCTAAAACGGTTAGACCAGGAACCCTTTTCCTTCACCAATGTGGCTTTTGCTGTGTTTGCGATTACAATCTCTTGATGAAACTACTTGTTCACCAAACCCCCTTTAATCTACTACCAGTGTGGCTTTTGCTTTGTTTGCGATTACAATCTCTTGATGAAACTACTTGTTCACCAAACCCCGTTTAATCAACTACGGCAGTTAGAAATCGTTTATCTTGGTCCTGTAGCTTTCGCCAGTAACAGTATGGCCGGTGGCGACCTAAAACAAAAAAAACAACCACTCCTTTAACGTGAATGCCGCACCATACAGTTGCCTTAGGAGTTTATTGTGGCTCTTCGTGCATCACACGCGAATTTTTAGTGTCCCTTGAAGATTTTGCTTATTGACGTAACCGCTTAAGTGAAAATGCGCCTCGTCGCTGATGATGATGAATTCACGCTGCACCAATAATATTAACCAAATATCGATACCAAGACAACCGGATCGACCCGAGGCAGCAATTCTTCGGCCAGGGGATGTCACCCCGGTACGGTTTGCCGCTACAACAACAACAACCAAATATCGCTCAAATAAATGGACTCCATTATGCTACTCTTTTGCGAAATAAAGTGCTTCATTACTTGTCTGTTTGCTGTCTAGTTCACAAATATCAAATATGATTGACGTACGACGCCTTTAGCGAAATTTTCAACAACGAAAGTGTGGCTTATTTTGCACCCCCTTATATATATTTTATTGGGCCTTTCACCTGTTTTTGAGGTGTTGCAAACGGAGAGACTATGTCAATACCCCCCTTTTCTATGGTGGAGGGTAAAAGAAATTAGACCGATATGGACTCATACTCATAGATCATTTGCCCAAATCGGGAGAGATAGCGAACAATACGTAAACAAAGTACGCCTATCAGACGTACGTTACCTAAGCTGGGTTAACTAAATAAGACGCTAATTTCCCTTTGAGTTAAGGTGTTACAAACCTCAGCATTTAGTTACAACATCCTGGAACACTATGATGCGCTTTAAAAACTAAATTGTGTACAATTTTTTGATTTTTTTGGTTTGCTTCCAAAGTAATGGTTGCAAAAGACTGCCGAATAATACCTTGGTAGTTGCTGTTGCTGGACCAAAGTAATTTTGCAAGGGCTGCTGAATATGAACCTTGACCGGTACAAATGCAGCAGTACATGTTGCTTTGCAACCATAGGCAGTACATTTATTTTTTTCCGAAATAAACCCCATTAGACTATAAATAGCATACGTAGGAACTATTTAAATTCATATCAAATTCTTTGATATATCCTTCTAACTGTACTACCCTATATTTTGCAAACTATGCATTTCATATTAAATTCGTTTATATTCATATAAAAGTCGCATTAATACGAGAATTTTCAGCAAACAAAGAAAATTATGCTTGTTCACATACCCATACATGCAAACATTGCAAAGAAACGAATTATACAGAGTTTTCGCGAAGAAATTAAGAACAATTCCTTGTATTAACGCTTAAATGTCTCCTTGAGATTTCATTGTATCGCATGTATGTGTGCGCGTACATGTGTTTCTTGCACCAGTGTTGGTGTCTTAATTTGTTTAACTTGTCTTTGTCTTGGTTTAACATGGTGGCTGGTGTTGTTGCCGATGCTGTCGTTGACGCTATTGTTGTTACTGCTGGCGAAGTGGTGTTGCTGCTGGTGTTATAGCAGACGATGGTTGTAGGGCATGTTGCGCGTTGCTTCTGGTATTCTTTCTCGTTATTATTGTTTTCTCAACAATTTCTTTGGCGAGGCATTAATCCGCATTTAATTACAGTTCCTGAGAGTAGAATTATAAGCAGATGTGTGTGTGTGTGTATAGAAACACACTCTTATATTGTTCATATTGTAAAAGAATGTGACAAGTCGGAATATGTAGTTTTTGGTAAAATAATTTTTATGGTTCAAACCCTCCGATAAGTTAGAAGGGCCCTGGGATATTTTTGGTTTTCAAACTGAAATCGCTCCATGATAAATTTTTATTGAGAATCTTTTAAAAAAGTTCAAGGCGATCCGATTAATATAGGTTGGCCTGAATAAGTTTAACGTCAAATTGAGTTAGTCTGAAATTGAGAAATATCGCATGAAATGCAAAAACAACATGACGTTTAGGTGTGGTTCACATTCAACATTGGCCCTTAAAATTGAACCAACCTTTAGTATAGTTTTATTGAGATTTAAATTTCCTTAGTACGGGAACAAGTGGAAACGGGACCTTTTTCCGTTTGACCTTGTACTGAAATTTCAAGAATTCATTATTAAATGCGCTTTCTCTTGGCTTGTTTAATTGTTTGAATACATCATAAATGCTTTCTATGAATTTTATTTACTTGTTTCTAACTTTTATTGTGCATTTCCTTGAAAACGTAATCAACTGTCCGTGTCTTATTGCATTTCTGTTACTGGCTTGTTATGTTTGTACGCATTCCAAACGAGTTGTTTGATATTACCCGTATTTTTTGCTACCTGTGCATACTCTTCCCTAGAGAAGAAAACATTTGATTTTCATGATTTCATGTTGAATTTCTAAAGAAAAATAAAAGTGTTAAAATAAAGAGCGTTTTTTAGACGTACGGCAGGATGAAATAAAACGCATATAATTTAATGTTATGGCCAAGAATGAAGCTTAATTATAAAGATACGGGTTGTTCATTATGTTTTGAAATGATTTCGTGCATGTGGCCGCCGTGACTGGCTCGAATAAATCTAGCAGAGACGCCCAGTTTTTGCAGCATTTTGGGCGGTATGTGAGTAATAACGCGTCAAATATTTCTTTTTAAGGCGTCAATTATGTCGGGCTTATCAGCGTAGGCTTGCGGCTTCACATAGCCCCACAAAAAATAGCCCAGCGGTGTTAAAACGTACAATCTTAGAAGTCACGCCACAGGACCACGACGCGAGATAATGCTCTCACCAAAAGTTTTCTTAAATAAGTTGATAGTTGTATTGGCTGTATGGCATGTAGCGCCGTCTTTTTGGAACCAACGGTTGTCCACACCAACATCCTCCAATTCCGGCACGAAAAAGTCATTAATCATGGTTCTATATCATTCCTCATTGACTGTTACATTATGGCCGGCTTCATTTTTTAAGAAATATGGACCAATGATTATCTCTGCCCATAGGGCACACAAACAGTAATTTTTTGAGGATGACACGGCATCTCAGCAATGACTTGTGGATTTCATTACACCAAATGCGACAATTTTGGTTATAAAGGATCAAAGGATTTAACTAAAATTGAGTTTCATCTTTAAACAAAATTTTCTTGTAAAAATCAGGATCGGTGGCCATCTTTCACCACGATTTGCAAACATTGTGCCGGGGTAAGTCTATTCGTTATGAAACCAAACGGCAAACCAAACGGAGTATAAATCAAGTGACAGCTGTCAAAAAGATCAACTCCGAAAAAGGGTGGCAAGATTTAATACCATATGTGACGCGCAAAATAGAAAAGGACCTAAGGGTGAAAACCAGTTTTGTTCAGGAGAGCCATTTTAAAGATTTATATACGTGTATCTTTGGTGTACCATCACTTTCATAAAACGAGCATATCTCTGGGAGGGAACTTTTTTGGGGCATGGGATCGGTCTCATTCGATGCTCAGATGTTGTCCACATCAAAAAAAGGTGAAAATTGATTTTTTTACCCTTAAGTCCCTTTCTCTATGCGCTGTCACATATGTCTAAAAAACCACCCTTTACAACGGCAGATACAAATTTAGATATTGCTGAAATTGTGGAACGTCGTAGCACACACTGCCAGCAAATAAATGAGGTTAAAAAACGAGAAGTGGATGATGGGTTTGCAAATATATGCAAAAATATGAGTGCGGAGATGAGTGCTGACGACGTAGTTGATATCTCTGAATTTGGTGCGGATGATGACGATTGGACATATCAAACAAATTTTCATGTCGACATCATGAAAATATGAATGATGACGAAGATGATAAATAGGAAAGAACTAGTGCCCAGCAAACAAGTGATAATTACTTCATTTCCAAAGAACATAGAGAAACAACCACAGAATAGCTGTATAATCCCATACGAAACTGAGAAGAAAATAACCTTATATAAGGTTAACTTAACCATACATAATCATGATTTGGAGTCTACGCTGTTTAAGGTTAATTTAAACTATATTTGAATAGTTGACCTTTTGTTGGTTATTTTTCAGTTATTGTTACAGTTGAATATTAGAAGTACAACAGGACAGAAGTAAAACAATTATTTAAATCGATTACCCCTGATGATGAACGACGAAGTCCGTTCGAAATATTGGGTTATTTAAAATTAAATAAATAATAAAAACACCAACATCTGTTTTTTGCTTATGGTTAATTTAAACATTTTGTTGTTGAATGGTATTTAACAATAATAATAGTTAATATAACTATGCTATGGTTGAATTTTTTAACCACGAAAATTGTTATTTTTATTGTTGTTGAGTTTTTTAACCATTTAAATTGTTGTAATTAAAATAATTATTGCTGTTTTAACATTGCTTTGTTTTTAATCATGAAAATTGTTAATATTAAAATTTCATAGTTAATTTATTGAAACAATACATATTCAATTTAACAATTGTTAATATTATTAACTGTGAGGATTTTTAAAGAAAGCATTTTTATTGTTAACTTAACTTATTATTGGTTACCTCTTTTAACCAGAAATATAGTTAAGGTAACAATTTTTAACATTAATTAACCTACTAATTATGTTTTTGTTTTGTTTACATTTATTCGGTCTTTTTTCATTGTTACGACTTGAACAGTTTTTATTCTGGTGAGAGACCTTTTTGTTGTTTATTTTTCAGCAACAACTAAAAACTTGATCAAATGTATTGGCTACGGTTGTCAGGCAGACTGTACAACTATTTCTAAACCCGACAAAGTTTTTCTTCAGCAGTCTTTGGCAACGATTACTTCGGCTACACATCTAATGACTTATACGGGAGTCCCATTATGATAAATGAGAATTACCCTTTGCATATAGTCTTCGAACTGTGCGGAAAGAAATTATATTGCGCTATAAAGATTGTACAGCTAGCATTTGCATTTGGTGGTGGTTCTTTTTAAAGAGTGATATAACTTGTCTTATGATCTTTCTCACAATTACAAATCTTCAGAGCAGAGGAAGAAAGGAAAAAGAGTGGGAGGATAAGGCAGTCGCAATCGTTGCAATTTCGTGTAACTTAATTCTGAACTTCGTATAACACAAAGCAGATCAAAAACTTCGATACAAATGTTTATGTCGCACAATTTTCTGTCTCTCTCTTGAAAAACCCAACCTTATATAATGTACACTCCATTATTTTTTATGAACATTTGACCTTCGTTATCAAACATTTACCATGAAAAATTTAACCAGACACATGGTTAAAAAAATCATTGTATTTTCGGCTCAGTGTATACAAGGATGTAAAGGTAAAAAAACTATTCTAATGTTCAAAGCAGAATAACTACATATTTTTGTTCTTTTTAGATATTATGAAGATCGACAGAAGGAGCTGCACCGTCGATTGTGCCTACAATGAACAGACCGCCATATCGCCGGGGTAGTTTTGAGTACGGCCGGCAGCGGAAGAAAGGGCCTATTGCTTTTCCTGTAACATTTCAGTTTGTGCAGAGCATTCAACATTAAGGTATCGATGCTACATCTGCACACAAAATATATTGCATGACAGACAATCTACTCAACAATAGTTTTTAAGGTTTTTCAAGAAAAACTCATTTAAAATGTTTAATATTACTCGTATTAAATTAAAAAAAAATACTTTCTAAAATTCATTAAACATTAATGGTTATAAAAGCAATATTACGAAAACAAAACAATATTTTTAAAAAAAAGTGACGTGAAAATTCCATACAAATAGAAATAGGTACCTGTGGCCTTATACCTCGCATGACAGCGATTTATGACTCACATATCGAAGGGACTCACGGACTAAATAAAGATTATTTGAATACATCATAGCGTTTGTTGTTATTTAATTGTGGTTGTTACTTGTACGAGGGCGGTTCGGAAAGTTCTTAGCCTATCAATGAAAGAGAATAGTTAGTTTTTCAAAAATATTTTTATTATACATAATCTCCTGAAACTTCAATACACTTAGTCCAACGCTGATCTAGCAATTCTATCCCTTGATTAAAATAGTTTTCCCCAAGGTCTTCAAAATAGTGGTTTACAACTGTAATTGCATCTTCATTTGAGGTAAAACGCTTGCCAGCAAGGATTTTTTTAGATTTGGGAACAGGTAAAATCACTGGGAGCTAAATCAGGAGAATAAGGTGGGTGGTCAAGCAACTCGTACTTTAATTCATTGATTTTAGATATTGTTAAAACACTCTTCTGCGCTGGTGCGTTATCTTGAAGAAAAATTATTTTTTTGTGTTGTAAGCCAGGACGTTTTTCTCGAATTTGTACATTTAATTGATCTAAAAGTTTGCAATAGTACTCTGAATTTATTGTTTTACCCTTTTGCAGATAGTCAATCAATAAAATACCTTTGAAGTCCCAAAAAACCGTTGCCATAACCTTACAAGCCGATTGAATTGTTTTTGCCTTTTTTGGGGCACTTCCTCCAGCTTCTGTCAATTGTTTGGATTGTTCTTTTGTCTCTGGAGTATAGTGGTGGATCCATGTCTCATCAACAGTAATGAAACGACGCTTAAAATCCATTTGATTTCGCTGAAAATGATCCAAACAAGCTTGAGAAATGTTCATTCTTATGCGTTTTTGGTCGACTGTTAACAAGTGCGGCACCCATCTTGCAGAAAGCTTTTTCATCTGTAGTTCTTCATGCAAAATTAAATGGACTCGATCATTTGAGATGCCCATGTTATTAGCTATTTCACGCACTTTTATTCGTCGATCATTTAGTACCATATCATGCACTTTGGCTACAATTTCTGTTGTTGTTGCTGTTTTTGGACGTCCACTACGTGGTTCATCTTCAATGCTTGTACGACCACGTTTAAATTCAGCAACCCGATTTTTTACTGTTGCATATGAATGAGCACTTTCACCTAACACATTCACCATATCATTATGAATTTCTTGTCCCGATAAACCTTTTTTATGTAAATATTTAATGACACCACGCATTTCTAATTTTTCCATTGTAAAAAAATCGCGGATGCGTCTTTTGTGAACACCTGTTTCTATATGAAGGAGTTGCCAGATCGAAACATCATTTTTTGTGCTAGGCTAAGAAGTTTCCGAACCGCCCCCGTATGATAGGAGCCAGTACTCCAGGCAAAGTAATTGATCACATTTTAGATACGACATTATTGTATTAAATGAGATTTTTGTTTATATGTGTATATATATATATAAGTATGTTTCTTTTAATATGCATCCTTTTAGGGTATAATATATAAAAGAGTCTCTATCGACTTGATGGCTAAACTTGTATTTTTTATATTCTCCCTAAGGCATGGAGTGTATATTTAATTTGTCATTTTGTTTGCAACACCAAGAAAGATTTATCGGATACGTTTTAAAATATATAAATTTTAAAACGTAACTCGTAACATTCCCAGGCTGTCCAGCCATGTCCGTTCGTGTGTCTCTTAAAAACACATTTGTGGTCTATTGACTTAAGCATGAACTCCGAAATATTAAACGATACAGACTAAAAGTCAAAAGCTATTTTGCACTGAATAGGGGCAAATGCGGCTTGAGTCGAAAAAAAAATTCCCTGAAAGGAAAGTGTATTTATATTTTTAAGTAACAGGTGATCAAACTAGAAGTATTTTTTTGTTTTTTCAATAGGGTATTTTTACAGATAACGCCTAAGGTGTGTTTAACATTATATTTTTTCTTTTCAGTATTGTTTGCCATTTCATCATGGAAAGACTAACACCGCGAAAATGGTTTTTTGCGGTTTATGGTCTGGTGAAATCATCGGTCCATAGTTTTTCAAAAATGAAAAAGGATGGAACGTAACCATAAACGGTGCTCGCTATCGCGCAAGGATATTAGACGTTTTGCAACCTAAAATTGAAGCCCGTTATCTTGATGACGTTTGGATGCAGCAGGAGGGTGCCACTTTCCATACAGCTGCTCAAACAATGAATCTATTGCAAGGTCATTTCGAAAAGCAGCTAATTTCACGTTCTGCACCGGTGAGTTGGCCGCCTTGACCGTGCGATATCACACCTTAAGACAAACCAGCTACGATTCAGGTTTTGGAAGCCAAAATTACGATTGTCATTAACGCCATACCGGTCAAAATGCTCGATCGAATCATCCAAAATGGAACACTCATACACCCTGAGGCGTAGTTGCGGCCAACGTCTGAAGGAAATTATATTCAAAAAATAAATAGCATAAAATATCCTTTCGAATGAACAATAAAGATTCCACACTTGATTTTAATTTTTGTATTTTAAAAAAATACCTCTAGATTGATCACCCATTTTTTACTCAATATTGAAGAGTATATAATATTCGTCGTGTCCAATCATAACGATATTTTTACTTGTTTTCATTGTTGTTCTTTTATGTCTATACTCTGCGATTCTTAAGACTTTTCCCAACTCACACAGCAACACTCTCATGCATTCTTGGCTACTCATTTAGGCTTGAAGGCCGCAAGGCAGTCTGCTGTCAATTTCTCACTGTAAACGCCATCGCTTCAGTTACTGTTGTTCTTTAGCTGACAAAACAAAAAAAGAACAAACATCATATACACTTGGGAGTTAAAACGGAATTACTAACTAACATTTAATGCTTACAACAACAGCGAGATTTCAGAATAATCTATACATATTCGCATGAACAACTGACAGCAGAGATTGCAAAATAGGTATTAAGGACAGCGTTGATGGTTTGATAAAATTAAGCTATTAGCTTTGTATGGAGTTTCGGCTTCGGAATACATGTCCAAAAAAATTTAGACAATGGTATGCGGTGTATTTCGCTTAGCAACAGTGATGCCGTTTTGGGCATTTTCGACCAAATTTGATCGGATGGATTTTAAATATTAAAACTTGGTTGGTTTAATTCAATTTTGGTAAGTTTCGGACGTAATCGTCAAATTCTCGTTGTATAAAACAATACGCAGCGCCAACTTAGTCGACCAGTTCTTGCGACGGCACAAAGACCTAAATGATGGAAATATTGATCCGTGATCCTATTGTACGTATCATAAAGGGTGGCCCAACCATTATGAATGATGTTAATTGTGAGTCACACCTTTAGATCAAGTTTTTGCCCAACTAAATTTGACATTTCTTTGTTTCAGTGTTAGACAAATTCAACCTTAGAGAGGATCCTAAATGAGCAGCGCGTTAAGATTGCTGGAGCCTTTTACGAAAATGGGAGTCCAAATCAAAATGCGTTTCGTGCCAAGCAGTTACCGGGAATGTTGTTTGCTGTCGCAGATGTTAACGAACTTCATGTCACCAAAAATTGAGGATATGAACCTGGACGATAAGTGGGATGGTCCCACTTGCCACACAGCCGACGAAACAATGACTCTTTCGCACGAGAAATTCAATAGCCCAGTTAAATCATGTTGTGGCGATGTTAATTGATCGCCACTATGTCACTAGCCACACAGCACACGTTACAATCGATTTACTGAAAGGCGAATTCGGTTAACGTGTGATCTCGAGAAATGGTCTGGTCGAATGGCCACCTCATTCTTAAGATTTTATGCCATTAGATTACTTTTTGTGGGGTCACATCAAGTCATTGGTCAATGCTAACAACTTTAGACGAGCTTAGAGACAACATCCAACAAAAAATTGCCAATTCACTTTTGAATGAGCTCAAAACCAGTTATAGAAGCACTTTTTTCTGAATAAATAAAGTACTTATCATACGATCCTAACTACATAGAGATACTTTTTTCAATAGCCTTTTTTTGACAGATCATGTGTGAGTCGTGTCATGCTGTCATGTTATTTTTGTTTAGTTTTGTTTGTTATTTCATCATGGAAAGACTTACGCCTGAACAACGTTTACAAATCGTTCAACTTAATTACGAAAATTCACGTTCTGTGAGGAATGTGTTTCGTGCACTTCGTTCAACTTATGGTCAGCATAATCGGCCTACGGAGCGTACTATTCGCAACACCATCACCCATCTTGAGACCCAGCATTCATTATTGGATAATATTCGACCGAATAGACCACGTCCAGCACGCAGTGAAGAAAATGTAGCGGCCGTAGCTGAGAGTGTACACCAAGACCGTGGAAAGTCGATTCGGCGAAGGTCGCAGCAACTCGGACTGACGTATGGAATGACTTGGCGCATTTTACGTCGAGATCTTAAATTGAAAGCGTGCAGAATATAGCTTGTGCATGCACAGAAGTCGCCCGATGTTCCCAAGCGACATCGCTTCGCTCTATGGGCTCTTGAAAAGTTCCATGAAGATTCGACTTTTTCGAGTCAAATTTTGTTCAGCGATGAGGACCATTTCTGGCTCAATTGAAATGTAAACAACAAAATTGTCGCATTTGAGAAATGAGGAACCAAAAGAGGTTCAAAAGTTGCCACTTCATCCAGAAAAATATGGTTTGGTGTGTTTTGTTGGCCGGTGGAGTCATCGGTCCATATTTCTTCAAAAATGATACCGGTGAGAATGTAACCGTCAATGGCGACCGTTATCATGCCATGATAACCGACTATTTGTTGCCTGAAATTGAAGCTTGTGACCTCGGCGAAATTTGGTTTCAATAAGACGTGACCACTTTCCACACATCGCATCAATCAATGGATTTATTGAGGGAACACTTCGGTGAGCGGATAATTTAAACTTTTGGGCCGGTCGATTGGCCACCAAGATCGTGTGATATCACACCGTTAGACTTTTTCCTATGGGGATATGTAAAGTCTAAAGTTTATGCGGGCAAATCCGCTTCGATTCAGGCCTTGGAGCAAAACATCACGCGTGGCACTCGCCAGTTACCATACGAAATGCTCAAACAAGTCATCGAAAATTGGACTCAACGGATGGAACATCCAAGACGTAGCCGCGGCCAACATTTGATAGACATAATCTTTAAAAAATAAATGAAAAAGAATGTTCTGTCAAATGATAATAAACATTCCCCATTCAATTTGAATTTTTCTTTAAAAAAGTAGGGAACCTCAAAATTAATCACCCTATTGATAAGAACAAAATATGACAGTGGCCTGAAGTAGGACACGCATGCGGAAAAACCTTACATTAATGGAAATTAGTAATATACCAGTAGGTATAGAGAAATGCTTTGTTCATACTTGAACACCGATCGTGACACCTTCAAAACATAGATTTTTAACACTTCAACAGCGACTTCAGGCGTCAAAAAACGTTGGCCACACAGTTTGCATTTGATGTGAGGGAATAAGAAATTGTCGTCGGGTGTCAAATCAGGGCTGTACGGCGGATGACCCAAAATTTTGACATCTTGAGTCCTAAAATAGCCCAGTCCTACAACTGATGTGTGAGAGCTTTCATTGCCATTATGCCATGATGAGAACTGACTTCTCCTTTTATATTTCTAAATTTCTTTGAACGTTCTTGGCAAACAGATGCTTGTATACCACTCAGAACTGACCTTTCAACGTCCCGCTTAAGGCACTGTTTCCGGTTTTACCAAAAAAAATAATGATCATTTGCTTTGATGTGCTGCTTTCACAAACAACTTTTGTTCCATTTTGCTCTCCTTAGAAAGCCCATACGGTTGATTGATGTTTCGCTTTGGGCTCATATACATAGGTCCATGATTTAACACCTGCGCTGATTCTATACACTGGACTTAAGCCACTGTGGTTGTATTTTTCCAATATTTTTTGCTCCAATCGAAATGAACACTTTTTTGAACATTCATCAAGCTATGTGGCATCCAACTTTACGAAATTAATCCTGGAGCGAGCGGCTTTCGAGACTGAAATCTACGTACCAGCAACACCTGCGCTGATCCTATACACTGGACTTAAGCCACTGTGGTTGTATTTTTTCAATATTTTTTTGCTCCAATTGAAATGAACACTTTTTTGAACATTCATCAAGCTATGTGGCATCCAACTTTACGAAATTAATCCTGGAGCGAGCGGCTTTCGAGACTGAAATCTACGTACCACCAATTTACAGAGGTTTTTGATGGTGCTTCATCAGCAAAAGACGAAACAAGTTGATTGAGATACTCTTATCTGGAAAATTATACATAAATCATCGCTCGAAAATTTTTAAGGGTTAGTTTCATTTTTTGACTGAGATATATTCTTCAACACACTGAAAACAAAACAATGCTTTCAATTTGCAGACCGATTTAACGAGGAATTAAAAAAATGATCCCTTATGGCCAAGTAAAAAGTTCTTTTTCATCAAGATAATGTACAAGTACACACATGTGCAGTCTGAATTGCAAAATTGCATGAATTGGTACCTCGTCCGCCATATTCTCCGGATTTAGCCCCATTGACTATATTCTATTTCCAAACCTAAAGAAATGAATTGGTGAAACGAGGTTCAGCTGCAATGATGAAATTATTGATGAAACAAATACCAATTTTATGCACCTTTATATATCCTATTTTTTGGAATGAATACATAAATTGGAGAAACGTTGGCCTAAGTGTATTAAGCTAAGAGGAGATTATGTTTCAAAATGATGTTGTAGTTATGCATTGTTGATCTATAATTGACAAAATATTTTTTTTGCACAAAAAAAAACTGTATTTTTAATTTTTATTCCAATATTAAATGTCAAACTTTTCAATTTAAATGTTAAACTTGCATCTGGCTACACTAGTATTCCTAGATTCACCAACCCTTAAGAGAAGCGTTTCGTCATGATGCATAAAGCTAATCAGTTCTTGTAAACATAGAAATTTAAAAAATTTCTCGTAAAGTTTTAAAGTTATCTCCTTAGCGACCACTTACTCGTTTAATAAAGGTATACCAATAGAACACGACTTATATTGTATTGAGTTAGATAAATATAAAAAACATTGTTTGTCGGCTTCATATCCTTTTTTAATATATAGTTTTACAACCAACAATAATCACCTTACTTTTCATTTGTCTTATTCTCAAATTATTTAAAAACACTCAATTTCTGCTCCATTCTGCTTCTTTTTTTTAAAGAAACCTTATTGATTTTTTTGAGGATTTCTAAAAAAACATTATCTCCAACTAACCAGAAAAATACCTCTTTCCAACTTCACATATCAGCAAACTTTAAGACACACAAATGCAGTTAGGCCACATACTTAAGACACACACATGGATACATGTATCTGTGTGTTTAGTCCTGATAGAAAAGGACACACACCATTAAATCTGTTACCATATTCTGTGTGTGTGTGCTTTTTTTCTGTACTCGCCCAAGATTCCCAAACAAAAAATCAACTTAACACACACAAAAAAGGCTTAAGGCCTATTTAGCCCAACAACAACAATAATGGTAGTGGGATATGGCTACAAAAAATGGGGTTAAAAAGAGGAAATCTTTACTAAAACATAAAATGTGTACATACACGAATAAATATTATGAAAGATGGTTTTTTGAACGAAAAAGTTTTATGAAAATATACACTGACATACATGCACACACACATATATTTAAACAAAGATTTTAACCTAAAATGAAAAGAGGCCAATACATACTAAATTTCAATAAACTAAACTATAGAGCACAAATAGGACAACCGACAACAACATCTTCGGGGACTAGAAAAAAAAATATTTTGTAAATAAATTTTTAAGTAGGTATAAGTGGACTACAGAACACCTTTTGACTTTATCTTTTTGTACAGGACTATTTAATGGAAACTGTAGAATGGACTCTGGGCAATAATTCAACTTATAGGGATAGTGGATGTCAATACAAAATTCTATGGGTCCTAACCCTTAATATATCATAAGTCGTCAGAATGTATTCATTTAGTCAAACAGTTGTCCAGCTAATGGTCTCGCGTACAAGAACTATAGGGTGATCAATCTAATGGTATTTTTTCCAAATAAAAAAAAATACAAAAATTTAAATCCAATGTGGAATCTAGAGTGCATGCGAAAGATAATTTATGTCATTTATTTTTTTATATTCTGAGAGTCCAATTTTTGATGACTCGTTCAAGCATGCTGTTAATAACATGCTTAATGTTGGAATCCAAACCCTAAATCGTAGCTCCCTTGTCAGCATAGACTTTGGACTTTACGTAGCCTCAAAGCCAAAAATCAAGATCTAGGCGGCCAAATTACCGTTCCAAA
The DNA here is from genome assembly GCA_963513945.1 of Hydrotaea diabolus. NCBI lineage: Eukaryota > Metazoa > Arthropoda > Insecta > Diptera > Muscidae > Hydrotaea > Hydrotaea diabolus. The sequence goes on along the minus strand of OY740717.1, from coordinate 48,151,535 downwards.
ACGAAAAATTAGCTGCTTTTCGGAATGATCTCTCAATAGATCCTTTGTTTTAGCAGCTGTATGGCAAGTGCCACAATCCTGTTGAAACCAAATGTCGGCAAGATTACGAGCTTCAATTTCAGGAAACTAAATATCCGATATCATGGCGCGATATCGAGTACCATTCACGGTTGCGATCTGGCCATCATCTTTTTTGAAAAGATATGGACCGAAGATTCCACCTGCTCTTGGTTTTCTCTATGTATAACGACACCTATTGAACCTCTTCAGCTCAAACGTGACAATTTTGTTTATGGACGTTGCCGTTAAGCCAGAAATTAACCTTATTACTGAACACAATTTTGGTCAGAAACAGTTTCTCACCGAAAGCTCATTTCCATAATACAGTTGCAAAATTTGGAGAAGGTGCAAAAAAAGTTAAACACAACTCAGGCGTAATCTTTGAAAAATGCTATTGAAAAAATATCTTTAGATTGATCACCCGATACAAGAACTGTTCACGAATGACTTGGTCTCAAATGTAACTATTTTGAAATAATTTACTATGCTATAGCATAATTCGATCAAATGCATCTGTAGCCAAGGCGACCAGAACTTTATCTGCTGGTCTTTGGTCACTTCTGACCCCAACAGTTGTAATGCATCAGCAGGTCAATTGGGGATTGTAATGGACGTTTTTTAAGAACATATTAAATATGAGAATTCCGGAGGTTCTGGTCATTCTGAAAAATGTTGTTGTTGTAGCGGGACATTGTGTCGTGGTGACCGCCCTAGGCCGAATAATTACTACTTTCGTTTGATCATTTGCCGGCAGTCGTCGTATGAAATGGGGCACCAGTGAACGTAACACTCTCCGCGATTTTCAGGCGATTATTTTGCCTTTTATTAGGGAAGAGGAAGTAACAGAAGCACCCTCTCATCTTGGAGGCTAGATGATAGAATGTTCCAAACGACCTTTTAAGACCAGGGAATTAGGAATGAACCGTTATCCGTGAAGGTCAACATCTGCGGAAAAACTCGCGCCTGTAACGTAGCCATTCCATACATACCTAATGGGGTAGGGACAGGCCTGGCTTCGACAGCATGCAGCAAAAAAAATTACAAACATTTATGTTGTTGCCTGATATGCAACTATACCTAAACATAATCGTTAAATCAAACAAGTGGACAATTCGTTTGTTCGACTGGCCCGATCTTTTTATACTCTTTACCATGGAGTGGGTTGTATTAGGACAATGACAGAATGGGGGATATAGGAGTTTGTGATGCGTCCATGTTTGCCAGAACAACATTCTTGGGGCCGTATAAACCTTTGTCCTGTTTATATTGCTATTAGTGAGGAAACTCCAACACCATATGTTGATGTTTGAAGAAACCTCATATTCGGAACTTTAAATTTATGGGCTGAGACCTCAAACTTAGTAGAATCGACGAACATTTTTTCCAGATTCGCGGAAAAAATTGTTGTTATATTTTAATTCAAACATTTTTAGACCCCTATGGGCAAGTCTGAGTAAAAAATTGGACCAAATATTAAATATAGGTACATTGTGAGAAAATTCAACTATTCTGGAAACCCATATATCTCCGATCGTTACGGGAGAGTTGATTGATCCCACGGCACATAGACCACTCCCGTAGGTCAAGTCCTCTAATTTAGCCAAATAGTTAAATTAATGTTGTATTCAGATTCTTCATAAAAGTTCATGCCCATGGTCGAAAGGAACTATTTTGCCTAGATGCCTCAGACCCATGGGCCAAAGACTTTATATTAGTGGAATTGTGAAAGTTTATTTTTTAATGCCTATTTGTCGAACTTTGGGCCTCTCGGTCCCTAATCAGGTAAGTTGCCACGTATCTTAAAGATAGATCCATATTAGGATTCGTTACACAACTTTAACCATTTATCCCAAACATTAGAAGGTTGTTTTGGGGCAACATGACCCATTAATGATGTCCATTGGCCAAAGTCTCCATAACCATTTATACCGAAAATTAGAAGGTTGTTTTGGGGCAACATGACCCATTAATGATATCAATTGGCCAAAGTTTCAAATTCAGCCAAATAGTAAAATGTATATCATATTCAGATTCGTTAGAAAATTCAACTTTCACTGAGTATCCATATGTCCATGTTTAAAGGGCAAATTTTTCAGCGCCCTTGGGTTCCTACTCCAATGAGTCAAGGCCTCAAATCTATTTGAATCGTAAGAATAATGTTATATCCTGGGTCGGGATGAAATTTGTTTTTGTTTTTTAATACCTTCATATCCATAGTTTAAGAAGGTCGAATTGTGGGACACCAAAACGGGTCCGAATACCAAATTTGGTAAAATTAAAAATATATGAGTATCTGGCTACTCATTTGTCCCCCAACATTACTGGACGGTTTTTGGGCACATAGGGCCCCAGGACCCAGTAACCAATCAAACAAAGCTTCTTTAAAGGTATATTAATTAATAAATTAATAATTTTATAGCAAAAATGTCAAAAAATAAAAAAAGTTGATAAATACTTTCTTTAGTCGCTCAAAGGGGAACATATTTTCTTTTGCTTGATTTGGTCCATTTTAAATACCAACCCATTTCCGACTATAAGACACATTAGTTTGAGGTTTTTTCATTTGAACTGTTTTCAAAAGACGGACAGATGGACAAGTCTAGATCGTCGTAGAGTTTTTTTGACTATCAATAATATATACTTTCATGGTCACAGATAAGGATTTCGATGTGTTACAAATGGAATGACAAACCTATACAGAGTGGCCCAAATAAGACTGAAGTTTTCACCAAAAAGATTACAAAAAAGTTTCATTTTGACTCTTGCTCTATGCGCGGTTGATCAACTTGCTGGAACCATGGGTTAGGATTATTCTCAGGCCCAAAAATATTCAATCATAGTTCTATACAGAGCTCCTTTGAGGGTGTTTGGATAACCATCCTCATTTTTGAAAAAATGTGGACAGATTACTTTATAAACCATAGAAGGAGAGTAACTGACGCTGATGTAATACCCTAGTATTCGGATCCCTGTTCCTCAAAATGTCCCTGTTCCTTAAAATGTAAGACAAAGTTCCTAATTATGTTGATATTGAGTGTTCTTCAGACATTAAAATGACTATTATAATAACGTTGAGATAATAGACTTGTCAGAATAATAATACAATTCAACAATTATGACGCGTTGCTGTACATTAAATATAGCCTTCAGATATAAAACAAAAATTTATAAACAAAAAATTAATAAATATTTTTAACCCTTAAGTCTTTTTTGCACCACCCTGTATTTACGTCCATCCTTTGCTGGAGAGTAGAACAGACCCAACATTATATGTCTTCCACTGTCATTGCGCTACCAAAGCGCAAAATGTGACCCTTTCTTGGCGTATGCGTCCAACCGAACTCCCAGTCAAACTTCAAAATAAATCTTTAATTGGATTCCTTCAAAAAATTTGCTTCAATTTAAGTACTCATATGTCGCTATTGGCCATTGATATCCAGTTTTGACAATAAAGGTTATTTTTTGGGACACTTGAGCCGAAACGTTAGGCAACTTTGACCAGTTTTTGAGGTTTTAGTTGCGTTTGAACTAATAGAATTCGTTGTAACCGTTCGTTTTTTTCAGAGGTGCCTAGAGTTTTTTAAAGGGAAACTTAATCCCCCCTATGCCGATTTCGGCCTTTTTAAATCCCATACAGCTTATGCAGATAAGCCATTGTCATAAACAACTTCACGATGTTAGGTTATTTTCTTTGACCGCTATAGTGCATCTACCAGATGGATGGACGGACGAACTGGCATACGGACATGTATACATCATATTGAAAGTTTACGACGATCAATAATAAATATCCATTTAAGGTTTCCAACCATTATTTCGTTGTATTTCAAAAAGATTGGAAAATTAAGTAAATCATCTATCCTTCGGCGGTAAAACAAAATCTGAAATAAACGAGAACGCTTTAAACCTATAGAACGTGTTCCACCTTCTTACCCAAAACAACCAATCATAGCCTAAGGTAAACTAAAACTTCATTCATTCAACAACCGGCTTTGGTTGATGTTACAAACCAACTCACAAAGTCAACATACCTATATTCTACGACAAAAAGGGTATTATAAATTTAAGCCCCTTTTAAATGAATAATTTTTGAACGAAAAATGTTAGTGTGTCCTTATATGAAAGGATACTTACATATACACATACAAGGGCTAGGCTGTGCGTGGGTGGGCATTAACATGTGTGCGTGTGTGGGATCCGGTGTGTCTGGCTACATCATAAGAGTGTTCATAGTTTAGATTAGGACTACTTTATGTGTGTGTGTGTATGAGTCTGGCAAACAATTGATTAAAGTTTAAAGCAAAGGATTTACAGAGTGAGACTTTGCTTGAATGAAAAAATGACAAAGTATATTTTCATTTTTGATGTGTGCGGAGTGGGGCTAGCCAATACTCAACCTAGCCCACAAAACTAAAAGATGATGATGATTTGGTTTTTATGTTACTTAAGCTGAAGAAAGAAAAAAGGTTTTTATAAGATTTTTTTTCTAGGAAAGGGTCACAACCTAACTATTTTAGGGGAAAAATGCGGAGACTACAATGGCAAAACATAAGAGGGGGCAGCCTGGCTGATTGAAGTTTAAATATTAGCTTAAACATAAATTTCAAGCATGAATGAGTAGCAATTCAAGTAGAACGGAAAAAAATAAGAAAAATACTGCTGTGATCAAGGACATACAGGGAGCAAATAATTGAAACGTGTTCGCACTTGAGACTAAATAAAGAAACAAAACGAGTCCTTAAAGGGTCTTTAAATTTAAAAAGATTTATCAGAAACAAAATTCAGTATTGGTTTAAGGATTTCAAAATAAGATTAACAGAATTGCTGTATTTTGTTGTTGCTGCTTAAAGAGCAATCGCTTGCAATTTGATCTTTAGCCCTTTTTGCGGGAAAATGTCCTTAGGGCCATATCTCTTGCGTTTTTATTTTCTTTTATTTTTTGGCTTATTTTTACTTCCAATGAAATTCAATTTATTTTAATTAAAATCCTTTTTAAAATGTTTGCTAATAAATGGTGTAGTTGGCATTATAACGATTTTGTATACCCACGCACCATCCTAAGGGCGGGCTACATTTGCACTCTACAGCGCGGTATGGTTAAAAGTGGCATTGGTTTGTGATTTTTTTTAGAGATCTAAAAAATAAAGATATGCTGACGCCATACATTTGAATATTAACTCTCCTAACCAATTACAACGGCTAGAGCTCTCAAAGAGGGTGACATCTTGTGTGTAACTTCTTTAATATCTAAGTGGAGATAATCCGAGAAAACTCGAAGATTAATAAAAAAAGGCACTTAAGACCTTTGAGGAGAAAATCGTGGAAAATTCAAAGAATAATGAAAAGGGCACACTTTATACCAAGAGCTTCATTGCATCCCTTTCGCCTACACAGTTGACTTAGACATTGCCGGAAGGACAGGGCGAGATGTAACTGGAGCTATTCTTTGGAATAAGATTTCCTTGAATTAAATTAAAGTCGTCTAAAAAAGGTCTGAGAGTCGTCTAAATGTGGGCAGAATAAAAATGTTGTTGGCAACTGCTGGACAGGCACCGCTAAGAAAAAGAGACGGGATCATTTGGGCTGGAGCTTGCGTATCTTGGATCAGCTGTAAAAAAAGCATTGAAATAAAATGAAGGGTCGTGTTGACAAGTTGGTGTTATTTTGGATTTGGTAAACAGGTTAAGGATAGAGCCCTCTTCCGAAAGAAAAATATTTCGCTTGACAGTTCACTAATATCATACATTAATACCGTCCATGCTATTATATGGCACCGAAATATAGTCGACATCAAAAGCCATTAAAAAAGTATTGGCAACCTTCGCAAGGAAAAATACTTCTAAAATCTACGGCCACAACTACATACCTTGGCAAGGTGTACAAGCGTTTGACTAACCACGAGGTGAATGGCATGAATAAAGCTAGGCGCATGTCGCTCGAATCTAATTAAATGCTCTAGCGAGAAAGGTGATAGACGATACCTACCACAAAAAGCACAGACAGGACAGACCGAGAATCGGGCGGAGGACGAAATTTAGGGAAGCAAGCCCAAGGCGGCAGAGCTTATAATTTATTTATTTAAAATATCAGAAATAACAATTGGTTATGGAGCCAATCTAATTAAGTAGATATGAACGATTTGGTAGTTTATAGAAGTACAACATGATCCCCATATATCTGAACTGCAAGTACATATTAAGACAACAGGCACATCTCGCCGCGATGTGCGAGAATGTTGAACCAACCCCATCAGCCCATCTAGACAACATATGTTAGGACAAAATGTTGCAAAGAAGAACTAGCGTAGTTAGTATAAACCATAACTTAATTTAATATTGCAAGGGATCTCCCTACTAGCGAGTCCATGCTTCTCTTTAGGAGAAAATTATGCGATAAGGCAAATTTTAAAATCAGAAAACAAAATGGTGACATAAAATCGTATAGGTCAGCAGTCTTAACAGTTCTTTAGAATTTTTTATTCTACCATGACGAATGTTTGGTCCATCTCTTTTTATTTTGGTGTTACAGTCTTTGTATCTATCCGAAATCTGTTTTAAGTCTCCTTACGGCCCTATGTGAGAAACTGTGACGAGGTATTTGCTCAAGAAGCATAGACAAGGACATTTAGAAACCCGTGCTAGAATATCGGACAATTTTGAGCAACCGCTCAGTGCTTCTGTCTGGAAATTTTAACGATCAATGATTAATTTATTAAATGTCATGTACATTTTTTCTGGAAAAACTTTATCCGCTAGTATGTAGCTAAGTTAGTCCTTGGCGAAAATAAATATTAGATCCTGAAGAGATGGCTAACTTCTTAGGGCTTGTAATTGCCATACTAACCAGTGTGTTATAGGATTTCTACTAAGGCCCTTAAGGTGCTGTAACTCATCTTGACCTGGAACTAAAAAGTTGTATTATTATTTTTAAGATCAAGATGCGGTTGGCAGCTCTTTCTGACCATTGTGTTGGTTGTATATGTATTAGAGAGCATTTAAGATCTGGAACGCAAAGCTTGGTTGCGCGAGTGTTTCTTATTTAGATGACAATCTGTCAGAGACCCTAGCTTGGCAATTTACAGGAGTATCAGTGATAGTAAGTTGTCAGAGGTAGCAAAGGAAAAATTGACTTTTCTCAAAATTTTACGCAGTCATTATAAACTCTTAAGTCTACCTTTAACACAAGGATGTCTTTCCCCGACGTAGAATTGGCGAGGTAAAGGTTCATATTTATATCGCACTTGTGTTGCTATTTAACGAGCAATGTTTGTATTCTGGGGTAACCACTTCCATGTTTTATGAATTATAAACCATGGCTACGTGACATGAACGGAAAGAATGTCATATGGATAATCCGAGTAAAACGTATTTTCACTTAGAACTTCATTTGGACTATTGGCTCACATACTTGTACAATAAGTTCTTTTGTGCCGTCGAGGCCTTTTTTGTGCAATTTTCCGCGCAATAAGGACATCGGAGACCTTGGGGACCTTGGGTTTTCACCTAATGGTCAGTGGGACGTCAGTGAGTTTTTCTCTACTATCGTAAGTATTCAGTTTGAATTGCAGGTCTTTTTTGGCCGCAGTAAAAGGGATTGTTAAGTTTTTGATTATTTAAGCTTCACCGTCGGGGGATTACTACCCCTTTGATCAAACAGGACTGAAACTGGAAATATATCTGAAGTCATTTCGATACCACGGGTTTCCGATACAGCTTGCAGCGGGAAAATGCTGTTTCCAAAACCTCACCCTGTCATTTAAAATCAATGGCCTTTGTTAAAGGGTCGGCTGGACAAACTTCAAAACATGAATACCATTCACCAATATTGAACGAAAGGCAGACTTCGCACTGAGCCATGAGAAAACATGAGTCTGCATATATGATGTCTCACGACAAATTTCTGTATTTTTAGATAAATACTCAGTGTTTATGGATCAAATAAAAATATTTTCTACCACGAGTAATCTATCAGGCAGTCAGAGTTATATGGATTATAGCTTCTTACTTAATTTGTGGTTTCGCTAACTGTTCATGCATCTCTGAATATATTCTTGCATGTTAGAGCACAAAATCTGGAAATTTGTCATGTTGCAACGGTGAAGGACTTGCTGTCACTGTCCCCTTTTATGATGACATCGAGCACCTGGACACCATGGGACGTTAGAGGCGTGCTGTCACCAAGCGCGTAAGGAGCAGGATGAGTTTGCTTGTCAGGCCTTCTTTCGGCGACTGGTCAATGACCGTTGAGTTTTTTTTCATGTTTCACTGAGTTTCTCTTGAAATTGACTGACAGTCCCCTTGGAAATATAGAAATGAAACTAGGAGTGTTTTCGGAAGATTTTCAGTACAGCGGGTAGACGAGATAAAGGAATTTTCCATATTATCTGTGGCGGAAAAATTATTTTTTTTCAAAACCTCATCCTGTCATTACAACATTAGGGTCTTTTTTACGGGTCGGTCGGTCTTAAACAGAACACATGCAAACTGTTTATCAACATTCAACGGAAGGATTAAAGATAGACTACAGTTCACAATCGCGATCACAAAAACATTTAAATGTGGAACGTTACACATTTGTTTAAAAAAATTATATCAACTCAAAGTTTTCAAATGGACTATGATGGAAACAAATAAAAACGTCGATAAGTTTGGACAGACCATACTATATGTAGCATCCACCGCCCCTACGCTACTAAAGCGTAAACAAGGTCCGTTTTTGTGACCATGGTTTATGCGTCATTTATCACTTATTGGATTAGTAGCAAATTTTGCTTTAATTAAATATTTCCATACGCTTTAAAGTCTGTAGTTTCTCGAAAGAGTGGGGAAAATTATGGCAAATATTTACCGTGGGTGGTTGTGGCCAAGGTATGTCATTTTCGTACATATTGTTATAAATGGAAGACAGTATCGTTACGGTGAGCAATAGTGGTATCCGTATGTTTCAGTCTCCTTTCAAATTCACGATTAAAATCGGTTACGGAAACCTGGAAATCATCAGAGGTGAAAGTTAGGTCTCAACCCTCAAGGTTGAGGTTAGTTCATAAAATATGCGAAGATTTGTTACCTGGCGGATTGTTACAAGGTTGTCACAAAAGGGTGCCGAACGTTGTGTGGTAGTGCGACTGCCTCTACAAAGGCTCACCATGCTTGAATTACAGTGAGAATCAAGTAAAAACACTTGGGCAAAAGTGTACCAAACCAAATGTGAAAACCCGTTTTTACCACCAAACCCGATAGTCTAAAATATCTAAAATCTGACATGTCAGCTTATCCGAATCTTTGCTGTCTTGCTTTCCGGTTTTCGCTTATTGTATATAAAAGCAAAGAAGATTCATAATTTTGGAGTACAGAATGCATAGCTACCAAAAATATTTAAGCTAGACCTATTTTCAAGTGTACCAATCGACTCAGAATCATCATTTGATATGATTTAACGATATCTGTCTATCATATCTGGGTGATCTGCTGTCTATGTAAAGTGTGTGTGATTTTTAAATTTTTAAACAATGGCAATTACTGTCGACACTTATGAGAACCGTTTAATTGGTTATATGAAAATCTGACACTTATGTTAAACCGATTTAAGGTCTTTAACTCTAGAAGCCAATATTAATGAAACTTGGTACAGTTCATAACAATCGATCAGTAATTAGCTCACATAAATTTTGGGTCACACCGGTCCACGTTCTGACATAGCCCCAGCACAAAGATCTCTCCCGATGTTACATACACAACTTCTAGAACTTAGGTATATATTCCGATTTCAGTTAAATTTGGTTTGGTATATAACGATAGACAAACAACGAATCTTGGAACGATTTGAGTCATATAGGTTCATTTTTTATGTAGTTACCGTACAAATTGTCTGATGATCCAAAAAATAGGTCTCATATAAATGGACATATGTCTTTAAAGTAATTACTTATATAATATTTTCTTATGAAGAAAAAATAAAATAATTTTGGGGTTTGGATGATGGACCCTAGGTTCAAAAGTCAGACCCATTTAAACATGACATATGGGTACCGATATCAATGAAGCACACAAATTCAAATATAAAATTATTTTTAAAATTCGGGTGAATTTAGAGCCTGTTTAAGGGCTCTTCACTTGTGTACTTCACTTGTGATTGAGAAAATATATTTTTTGTTCTAAGGGAACGGCTATGGCTGGAATGTCGGTTTTTTTCTTTTAAAAACCAGAAGTTTATTTTTTTAAACCCCGGCTTTTTAAACACTCCAACGTGGACGATGTTCCATGGTGAAGGGTACACAAAATACGCCCTGACTGTACTACACTTTGTCTTCACCAAATTGTGCTACTGATAATATTTCTCTCGGGTATGTCTGTCTGTCTGCCTGTCTATTGTTTTCCCCAAGCTTTTGTTGTTACGCGAAGATTTCCATTTTGCCGTTGCTTTATTTTCAAAGAAATTTAATTCCTCTCAGAAACATCTAAATTTCATTACACTGGTGTTCACGTTATGGGCTTTTAAGCTTTAAGCAATTTCTCATTCATGTCCCCTCATTCCTATAGTTTTTCGGTGGCATTTCGTAGAGCACTTCTCTGCTCGACGCCCACTCCAACGCGATGGCAGCACATTTTATGCTAACACCAAATGACGCTCGGCAAAGGAAACTGTCGTAAAATAATAAGCCTTAACAAATTTACGCAATATTATTAACACTCACATTTAAATGAAAGCCAAGAAGGGGGAGAGCATAGAAACAGTATTGCTGTAACCACTCCCCGGCACAAGTCATTGTTGGCACAAGGAAACCAGCCCAACTCGTAACAACACCGCCATCAACGAAATCTCCATCACTACTACCATCACCACCCTGTTGACAATTATGCCTTTTTGGTGGGGGCCGTCGCTGTAACACTCTACCACTTGAAATTGTCCTCCTCCTTCTGCTCACACATATATTTGATGTCACTGCTTCCCGTTTTTTTTTTCATCTTTGTTTTGCTGAAGGTCCTTGATGGCGCTGGCTGTTGTTATTGTGCCTGCTGCCGCCTCTGTTGTTTTTGTTGTAAAGTATATAATCGATTTTGACATTTTAAAGTAAATGCTCAACGGAATTTCGGAAATTATTTAAATATTTTGTTTATTGTATGTCTCCCGGACTACCGGGGTGTGTACATTCATCCTCCGGGAAGTTTTCATTAGTTAAAGGCAACATCTTGGAATTTTTTTTTCTTGGTGGTTTCCTACGAGAAATAAACAATCAGTGAAAAGTGTTTCTTACGTATTCAAATTTGTTGTTGCTGTAAGTGAATTTCTGTTTCGTTTTACTCTCTTTGTTGTTGCAATATTTACATAAGCCCGCATGTGACTTATATTGAAAATGTCCTAAATGGTTTGCCAAGTGCACATCAAGGAGGACTTACGTAAACGAAATAAATCACGGAACATGAAAATTCTTAGGATTTATGGTATATGTGAAACTAATTTCGGCAAGTATTGAGCCATGTTCAGGGTAACAATTGAATAATATCGGTAATTGAATATATTTGCTCCTGGGTAACACAGATTGAGAACCTTTTGAACACTTGCAGTTTTCTATTAGATATTAAAAAATGTTTGAAACTCATATTCTTATACGTATTTCTCAATCTTCATATTAATATACTTCTTAATTCTAAGGTTTGTATGTTTGAATGGGTAAAATGGTCATTAGCGGTCTTTAGCCGCAGGTCCTGATAATATTTAAAGGAGCGAAAAAGTAAAACAACTTTTTTGAATTAAAAAGAGTAAAAAATAAAAAGTGAGTTTCCATGAACCTCACTGACTAGGATAGCAATACGCGATAAAAGGGTGTTTTTTTATAGGCAAGACGTGGTTCTCCTCGCTGACTTATATAGACGCAAAAAAGAACATTTGGTCAAAGATATCCATATAGATCACGCTCAGCATTGTAATAGTAGGTTTCATAACCGATTACAGTCTGCTAGGACGCATGCGACTTTCACGTAATAACTTCTTTATAAGCTGTAGAGATGAATAAGAAGAGAAACCAGTGCAACGCCTGCTAGCTTCTAGCAAAAGACTGCAACTATCTAGGGCGTAGGTCCTTGCATGACATTAACGACCTTACATATGTGACAGCGCATAGAGAAATTGACCTAAGGGTCAACAAATTAATTTTCATTTTTTTTCTTTTTTTGATGTGGACAACATCTGAGATCGAATGATACCGATCCCATGACCCAAAATTGTTCCCTCCCAGAGATATGCGCGTTTTACGAAAGTAAAGTCGACGATTCTAAGCGCAAATAGAAAGGGACCTTATCTTTAAAATGGTTCTCCTGAACAAAACTGGTTTTTAACCTTAGGTTCCTTTCTATTTTGCGCGTCACATATGGTCCTCACAAATGTCCCTTCAAGATTATAGAGAAATCGAACTGGTTCAACATATACTATAACGATATTTGAGAACGATATGCAATCTTACGAATGTTTCTATTGTGGTCCACTATTTTGATAGCTGACATATCTGTAAAGTAGTACAATTTTAACAGGATTACTTGAAGTACAAAAACATAGTCTTTTTCCACAATTCGGTCTAATACCACCATCATCTACTTATTCATGGTACATAAATTCATTTCGATTGTACTTTTTAGATACAGAAGGGAATGTTTTATAATCTTCTTGTAACGTCTTCTTCGACTTTAATCTTCCAAACCCCTTCAGACCCTGTTTATGTCATATTTTTTGATCGTTGTTAAAATGTCAACAAAACATAAACATAGCAGAGCTCCAGAGATGGATTTAAGAAAGTTGAAACCCAAACTGCAATCTAAGTGTAGAACCTATCCTTTGTTTTACTTATGAAATCACAGGCTGATTGACTCTTTATTATATATTTCCATTAAATTCAATTGATTTAAATAGAAAACACAGCAATTTAAAAGGGAATCTTGATGTAAATAAGTCTCCAGGCTCAGATGATATTTCGGCACTTGTCCTATGCAAGAGCTCTTCGACGCTGGTCCGTCCATTAGGCAACCGTGCTTAGTGTGCAGGTGTCTTACCAGCGTGTTATGAGGTTGCGCCAATGCCTAAAAAGGTTGAAGCCAATAGTCCTGCGAATTATCGGCCAACAGCGATTTTCTCTGCCTACTCCAAGGTCATACAGAGCATGGTTAACCACCATCTTGTGAGGTGTGTAGAGTCCAACGACCAACTTAGTGATCGTCTGTATGCCTTCCGTGCTCTTCGACGCTGGTCGGTCCATTAAGCAACCTTGCTTATCCTGCAGATGTCTTCCCAGCTTGTTGGAAGGTTGCGAACGTCCAGCCAGTCCCTTAAAGGGGTGAAGAAAATAATCCTGCGAATTTTCGGCCTTAAGCGATTAACTCCGACTTCTCTAAGGTAATAGAAAGCGTGATTAACCACCATCTTGTGAGGTATGTAGAGTCGAACGACCAGCTTAGTGATCGTTAGTATTCCTTCCGTAGAGACCTGATGTTTTTTTGTCGAAGCGCTTAAGTCGGTCTGTCCACAAGTTTGGTGAAAGCAAGGTTGTGGCTAGGGATATTCTGGATATCTCAAATGTCTTCGAACGAGTCTGGCACGGTGCACTCATATCAAAGCTAATCGCATTTGGTGTCGGTAACAGGTTTGCTTTTATAAAGAGCATTTTAAGAGATCTCACTATTAGAGTTGTGTTAGATGGGTTCTCATCCAACACACATAGGCTGACCGCAGGTGCACCACAGGGCTCTGTCGTCTCTCCCTCTTTATTTCATATCTGTTAGGTCAGACCGTGAATCCAATCTTCTCTGCCGCAGATGACAGCAACCTCTGTCATATTCATCTGACCGTAGGCCACGACTTTAAGAGCAGTAGGCGAGTTATAGATGAGACGCTTGGTCGGGATTTATAGGCCATTTCGGACTCGGGTCGAATGAATAGATGGATTTTAGTGACCGAAAAATGCTGTGCTGTTGTTTGTCTCACAAGCGATTCACAGGCCCATCAGGGTCGTCATTATCTATCGATGGTAGGGTTGTTAAACAATCAGATTCTCTGAATGTACTGGGCATATAGATACAATGTGACGCTCGTTGGGCGAGACATGTATTCGAAGTGTCGAAAGAATCACTCAAGTGTTTAGGCTTTCTAAAGCAGTGTAAGGAATATTTCACTCCTTCTGAACTTTTTAATATCTATACAACCTTTATGAGGCCTAATATGGTATACAACTCCCACATATGGGTAGGTGCTCCACAAGCACGGAGAGCGATGGTGCTGACATATTGAAGACAGTAGGCGAATTATGGATGAGACACTTGGCCGGGATTTACAGGCCATTTCTAATTGGGATCGAATAAATAAAGTAGTTTTAAAGCGCGCAAGACGCAGTGCTGTCATTTGTCTCTCAAGCGATTCACTGGCCGATGGTCGTCATTATCTATACATGGGAAAGTGGTTGAAGAGCATACGCTTTCTAAAGCGGTGAAAGAAATATTTCACTTCTTCTGATCTTTTCAATATCTATACCTACCTATATGAGGTCTAATATGGCATGCAACTCCCACATATGGGTGCTTTAAAAACATCCTTGGAGCTACTTGACCGTGTTCAAAGGAGATCGATGGTGCTGATTGGTGACAGTCGGGTATCTTATTCAATTTTCTCCCCTGAGGATCGTCGGAATGTGGGATATGTATCGCTGTTCTATTATTAATTTCATGGTGTATGCTCCACGGACATCTGTCGACTTATTTCTGGCATACGGATGTTTGGCAGGAATACACTACATTTCAGCAATTTTCACCCGTTTATTAACGATTGGCTGCTTCACCGCGCTATAATCTACAGATCGAAGTCGTTTTGAGCCTGTACTGTCCGTATGTGGAATCGACTTCCGGAAAATGTTTTTCCTACCAATTACGGCGTCTATTCTAGATAAATGTCAATAAACATTTCTCCCTCTTTCCCCCCTCTGATCACTCACTTTTCCACCCACCAACGCAATGCACTGCATAATGGATGACATCCCCAGAGTGTTGATCAATGAAAAAAAACATTTATCATTATTAAAATCCCTTCTCTGCCTATTTGCCCTCTTACAAAAATCTATAATATCGGTATACACGGTGGCGTATGATTGATATTTTGAAATTACTTGATGAAACTCATACGCCTCATACTTCCACTATTTACTTTGCATACATATACTCGCACTGTCGTTCTAAATAAATATTTGCTTATAATTTGTTATTAATTTATTTGTTTTTGTTCTTCAAATTCAATTGTTATTATTCATTTGCCATCCATCTAGCACTTTGGGTCCATTGTCTATAAAGTCACAAACAGCCATTGGAAATGTACACAATAATAACAAACGAATGTATGTAACATACATACGTATGTACATATGAACGTTGATATGTATGTCTGCGTGTGTGTGTCGATGCTTTTGTTTTTGATGTCGCCATTTTAATTATTGTTGTTTAAGTTGTTGTAGTTAACAACAATAAGCGCAAATACAAAACCACTAGAATTTAATGATAAACAAAAGCGTTTGGTGGCTAAGGGTAGAAACATGATCGGGCGGTCGTCCACTTTGCATTTGTTCAAATTGACAGACTTTTATTGCATTTGCCATTGTTAATGTTAAATTATGTATGATATTAATTTAAACATAATTTAATTTGTTTGTAGTTGTGAATGTCTGTTCGTTTTCATGTGCCAGTGTATTTGCTTTATGTTTTCACTTTCAGTTGAAATGAGGTGGCAGGGGGTCCCCTTTTCCACTACTCATTAACTTTAATTTAAATGGTCATTATTGGTTTTGGACAGATACACTTGTTGTTGTTATTGTTTTTTCGGGGTTGATTATCAAGTCAAATGAGAAGGAAGTGAGTGTGTGTGCGCACTTGTGCATGTTGTTGTTGTAAATGGCACTATTGCAAGGACGTTTTGCTGAGAACTGAAAGCGTAGCAATTGTTTTTAAATTGAAAACAGATTTCAATTGTGTTTTTGGTTTCAAGTGACATATGTGCAGGCAGACAGATGTTCAGGAAGTTAATGGACAGTTTTGTTTTTGTAAAGCACTTATGAATGTAATTTAAAAAAAAACGATATTTACTGATTATGTTTTATTCACATTAATAACATTCGTATAATCAATAAGCACTATACTGAAATAAATATAATTCATCCCAATTTTTGGTTTATCCATAAATAATTGTAAGAAGTTATCTAGCTTTCAGTGTTTATGGGAACTTAGACTCAAGGGTGAAGGTCTGAAATTTAATCGATTCCTATATAAGCTGATTTGTTTTCGTCCAATATAAAGGGTTTTCTAATAGGGATATAACAACTTCGTATCTTTATGTTAACTTACCCTCAAATATTTTTAATGAACTTTAAGTGTCGAAATGTTAAACGAAGTCAAAACTTTTATCATGGTATATTTAACATACGAGCAACGTTTGGACATCATTTAAAATTACTACCGAAATTCTGAGTTGGTGTTCGCCACTTTAAGAGCGCTTACACTACCTTTCATCATCTTCAGTGGGGGGTTTCCCGAAAACTGTATTGAAGCTAACTGGCCCTAAAGGTTAACCTTTAACTGTCTAAAATTACATTGTCTATAACATCTCTGTGTATATTCCGATCCTTTAACATTACTCATAATTTTACATGATATGATATTGTGATCCGTGATTCCACACTCAATCGAATCGACTAAAATCGTACCTGGGATATTACTATATACATTATCTATTGATTTATCACTTTCTGGCCGCGCTACCGACGAGTGACAACTTCTAAAGTCAAAATGACATAATGTGTCGGAGATGTCAGTTGATACATCTGTGTTGCTAAGTGAATTATCAATGAATTCTGTAAAAGTATTATAGGTACATTTTTGTGAGCGATAGAAAGTAGTGATTCTTAATGCCTTTCCATTCTGTTTAAAACTGTCCACAGAAATTGTAATAGAGTCAATAAATTGCTTACTCACAAGATACAATTTGGTATTAAAGTTTTTGATTTATAAAAAAGCATGTTCCTCCATAGCCATCATGTCTACAACAGTGAATGGCATTATATCCGGGTATATTGTATATCTGCATTAAATCTGATCTAAACAACGCGTCTTAAACCGCAATTACATTAGGTAGAGTCTCAAATTCGGCAATCAAAGCTTTAAATTTATTGAATTTATCTATTGAAGAAATGCTTCTTATGTCCAATGCTTTAAATAATTGTCAAAAGATTCTATGTTAAAAAAATATTTATTATTCAAGTTCATTGGGAGAAACAAAATATACATATACATATTAACAATAGTAAATTGAGATCGAGAACCATCTTCAGAAACGAAAACCTCATCCAGCAGTGATGGAGCTCATTTCTGGCTGAGTGGTTTTGTCAATAAACAAAATAAGCGTTATTGGACAGCATCGAACCCACATTTGCTTTAAGAGACACACTTTCATCTGCAAAAAAATTACTGTGTGCTGCGGCTTTCATGCCGGAGGTGTGATTGGGCCATAATTTTTCGTCGATGAAAAAAATGGAGAGCGTTATCGCGCCATGTTAGAAAATTAATTTTTCACCTATAAGAGACTAAAAAAGGGATCCAACGTCCACCTTACAAAACAAAAACAACAGATTAGTGGACAAATTATACAACTTGGGAATAATAGACATGAACAGCAAAAACTAGTTGACAAATAAGACAACGAATACCCCCAGCATTTACGGACTCTCTAAGATACATTAAGATGGTACTTCTCTAAAGCCCATATGCTCTTCAATAAACTCCCCTGGATATGGGCTCTGTAAATATTTAGTTGGGATTTTAAAAGACTTGCCGAAGGAATCGAAATACAACGTAAGGGATTCCAAGCATTTCAAGAGTAAAATTGACGAAATATGTATTAATGATGATGAGGTTTTCGTTTCTTTTGACGTTATTTCTTTATTTCCAAGCATCCCAGTGCATTTCGCAATTAAGACAATTGAACAGAAATGGGACACTATAAGGGAATTTACAAATATTACAAAGGGCCTTTTTTTAGAATTGGTGACATTTTGCATAAAGGAGACTAGGTATTTTAAATATGATGAAAAGATATACGAGCAGCAAAAAGGGATGCCAATGGGTTCTCCAGCATCCCCAGTAATAGCCGACATAGTTATGGAAGAGCTTCTAGACACCTCACTAGACAAGATGACATACAAACCAAAATTATTAACGAAATATGTGGACGATCTCTTTGGATTTTTTAAGAGTACTCTGGATGTACTCAACTCATTTAACAGACAAATACAGTTTACAATGGGGATGGAACAGGGCGAAAAATGACCATATTTAGATTCAATAGTTTGTCGACAAGGTCAGTTACTAAAATTAGATTGGTACCAAAAACCTACAGCTTCTGGCAGACTTATTAACTTTAGTTCAAAGCATCCTAGACGAGTAATTATTAATACAGCGACTAACCTCATCAATAGAATTTTAGGTATTAGCAACATAGAGTTTCACAAACATAATTTAGTAAAAATTAGAACCATTTTAAGGCAAAATGACTTCCCACACAAAACCATCACAGACCTACTAAACAAGTGGAAATCAAAATCCAATTCCTCAGATGTCATCGCAGAACCTGTAACAAAAATATATAAACCAACAACATATATACCGGGTTTTTCAGAAAGACTTAGCCATTCCAACATTTATAACAAAGACAAATATCAACTTGCACTAAAGACACACAGTACAATAAACAGTTTATTTAGCAGGACAAAATCTCGAATAAATAACGAAGATAAATCAGACGTTGTATACCAAATAAAGTGCAATGGTGACAAGTCCGACATATGCCAAAAGGTATATGTCCGCACTACTAAAACTAAACTTAAGACAAGAATTTCGTCCCACAAATCTAACCTAAAAGCCGTAAATAGGCCCATAGAACAAAATACCGCACTTGCGGCCCACTGTACATTGACTGGACATAAGCCTGACTTTACCGACGTAAAAATTGTAGCGCAAGTGAGAAATTATAGAAGAATATATATTCTCGAAATGCTTAGCATTATTGACGTACCTAATGAGAGGAGAATTAATTACAAAACGGACACAGATGGGATCGCACACATATATAGAAATGTGGTGCATAAGCACAGACGCAAGCTGAAGAGTAACACAAAAATCAGTTGACAGCGATAATCAGACGGGCGACATTGTTTTGTTAATGTAATTATTTTTCAAATATTTTGTTAATGTTTTGTTTATTAAATGTAATCATGTGTTGTATTTTTTTAGTGACAACCCCTGAAGATGATTGACGAAGTCAATCGAAATATTGGGATAAATAAAAATTAAACAACACGAGCTTAAATAAATGACCTCAAGCCGAAAAATAATTTCATAAAATAACAACACTAAAGGTCAACTATTCACTTACAACAATTTTGACCAGATTTAAATGAGCATGATATCGCTGATTTGTGGTTTCAACAAGACGGCGCCAGTGGTAGAAAATTGGGTCCTGTACACGGGCTCGTAGTGGTCATATGACTGAAATCAAATTTCATTCTGAATATGTTACATTTGCACAACATCTGGAATTAATTTGAACTCTATATCGGAAATAATCTACATTTTATTAATATATAAAATTGTGATGTTCTAAATGGAAACCCCTGTATATAGGGTCAGCGTATTGGCTCATTTTATGAAAATATTTTCATCTACGAACATGCCTGAAAATGCAAGGGGCCAAATAGCAACGGTTACTACTGTAAAATTGTTAAGTTCTTCACCAGTGGTTTTGGCTTATTGGAAAAGTCTTTTATAGACCTTTCAGAATCATTAAAAAAATTAAATCGCCAAAATATGAATCTTAAAAAAAGGAATATTGAAAAAAGCATATAAACGTGCACATCAAGATGGCAGATAACTTATGTTGTTTTACTATACTTATGTTGTTTTACAAATAATTGCCATATATCCTTCTGTAGTAAAAAATAATATCATGATAACCCTCGAAAAACTTTTTGTTTTATTATAATTAACATGGTGCGTTTTAGTTGGACAACCCGTTATATATTGAATGAAAATATAGCGGCTATCATATGCATAATTGGATTTAGAAGCAATTATTTGTTGATTTTTAATGGCCCATATCTCTTTAATAAGCCGGTCTCAAATTGGCCCAAATATAAAAAAACATACTTCGATTTGTGAGATAATATTGCTATCTGTTCATACGGTTCTGCAAACGTAGGGTCTCAGGTCGAATGTTCTTGCTCACGTTTAGTGTGGCTATGGCTACGACGTGCAAGGAAATACCAAAAATAAACATTTTCCCCTTTATTGTTACTTTGAAGCGGACTTTTTTCTTTTTGGCCCGATATTTTATATATCACAACTATTAGACATATATCTGGTAGTCGAGCTTTCAACAAAAACGGGCATACGGATGAAAAGACGGATATTGCTATTTCGTCTTACAAAATCGAAGATATATTTTTCGAGGTCTTACTGGCAAAAATACAGTCTAATATAAAGTGATTAGCATAGAAACAGTATCTTGGGTTTTTGTCTTAAAAAACTTCTTATTTATTATATCAAAATGTTGCAGAAGTACCTTAGGGAACCTGTGGAAGAAAATTAAAAATGTTTAAGAGTGTCTATATATAGCTCAAAGATTGAAGAAATTTTATACAGTTTGAATCTTACACAAGAAACACGCTGATTACTCCAGATCGGGATCAAACGTTAAGCTGACTGTCTTTGTAAGTCATTCACACAAAAGCAAAAGGTTTGCATGTTGAGTAATTTTTGTGCAGCTACATAAAGGATAATAAACATTTCTTTCCCCAGAAAATTAAATTTAAAAAAAATTAGTGCTATCGCCACAAAGACCACGTCGTTTGAAATAAAGTCAGATCAACGCTCGGAAAGTGAAAACCAGATTTTTGAAATCACTATTTGGTGTTCGCCGAAAACCACCATTTTTCTTCATACGGTTGCTATATATATTTCTGGCCTAGGCATCACCAAGAGTTGCCTGGGGCCATCTGACATTTTCATTGGAAAGTTTGACAATTTTTAGCATAAACGAAATCGGAACTTTTTGACGTACGACCATCATTTGTGTTGTTTACAGTGACTTGAAAAAATCAATTTGGCAAAAAAATGAAATTAACTCGTAAACATTTTTGTGCGATCATTATTCACAACTTTCGACGTGGATTATCACGAGTAGAGTGCATCGATGAACCTAAAACTTTGTATGGCGATGAAGCACCATCCTATAGCACGGTGAAAAACTGGATTAATGAATTCAATCGTGGTCGTGACGAAGGTCGTCCAAAAACGGCCGTTGTGCCAGAGAACATTGATGCCGTGCGTGAACTGATAATGCAAGATTGTCATGTGACATACCGTGAGATAGAGGCATCCTTGAGCATTTCTTCCACCAGAATACATTCGATATTGCATGAGTACCTGGCATTAAAAAAAAGTTTGTTTTGTTTAAATCCCGCACAGTTTGACAATCGCTCAAAAAAGGCTCGTGTCGATTGGTGTAAAGAAATTTTGTAAAAATACAATGGCGGTGCTTCAAAAGAGGTTTATATTATCGTCATAAGTGACGAATCATTGATCTATGCGAATTATACCGAAACAAAAGAGCAGGTGTAGGTCCTTGAAGTCGAGCCAAATCCAACGAAAGTTGTTCGTGGAAGAAGCACTTTGAAGCAAATGGTCGCCTGTTTCATCGGCAAAACTGGTCATATTCCGCTTGAGCAACGTAGGACGGTCAATTCTGAGTGGCAAACCACAATTTGTTTGCCGGAAGTCTTTGGAGAAATTCAAAAAAACGAACAAGAGAAGACGAATCATGCACCATGACAATGCGAGCTCTCACACATCGGCTCAACCACCGGCCAAAACGTCGCATTAATGGGTCATCGATTTTCGTTGCCAGAAGATGCTGTTGAAGCGTTCAAAAACCATGTTTTGGAGGTGTCTTAATCGGAGTGGGGAAAGTGCATCGACAATTGGCTTGAGCGCATGCAAAAGTGTATAAATCATGCTGGAGAATACTTTGAAAAACAATAAAACTATGATGATACATATTCGCATTTTCATTTTTAGGCCAGAAATATATGTGACGCGCAAAATAGGCAGGGCAGCCATTTTAGAAATTAGGTCCCTTTCTATTTGCGCATAGAATCGTCGACTTCACTTTCATAAAACGCGCATATCTCTGGGAGAGAACACTTTTGGGGATCGATCTCATTCGATGCTCAGTTGTTGTCCACATCAAAAAAAGAAAGAAAATTGATTTTTTACCCTTAGGTCCCTTTCTCAATGCGCTATCACATATATAGCAGCCCTCGTACGAGTCTAAATAATCGATTTGAATTAATATCGTTGGATGATAACTCATTATGGTTGCTTTTAATGCAAGAACAATTTCTTCATAGTTCCTGGTTTCTAGAAGATTACAACCTACCGCACTGTTAATGAAATAAAGCTGTTTCAACAACGAAAATACCCTAGACGGGTTCGACATTTCCTAGATATTGAGGTCTGCATATTTGTCGTCTACTAACTTTAATGCAAAGCTATTTTCCAAGGCAATTATTATATAGTGGGAAAGTCCAAAACAAATTGTTCAGGAATTTTTGTCCCTCAAAGAGTAACGTTTTACCCTTTGTTCCAATACCAACTAATCTCCAACTAGACGACATATTTAACTACGCATGTACCCTTTTCTACTGCATACGATTTGAAGGTAAAATTGCGTTTGCCAACTCCTTGTCTCTAAAGGATCTATGGTTTATCCCCCGTTAGAGATAATATATCTGACCTTAAAGCTCCATATTATCAAATCTATCTGTGTAATGTAACTATAGTCAACATGTATTTACTATTTACTTTATAGTTTATATTATTGTTATTTTGTGTTAAAATGTATATTAAAACTAGCACTTCTTTAAAATTGAGTCATGTTAAAAGATTTTTTTCTCTCACTCTCTCGTTCTTTTTTCTCTTTGGTAAGTCCTATTTTTATGGCCATGTTGTAATACTTAAAATGTTTATGACTTGCAAAGAAACGGCGAAACGACAACAAAAACAGATACGCTTAACAGCAGAAGCGACAATAAAGAAAAAGTAAAAGAAACCGTCAACGCTGCCAACAACAGCAACGACTTAAAATAATACAAAGATTTTTGTTAAATTTTATGTCGTTCTATAAAACTACAGAGTAACACTTAAAAACGCTTGCACTGCTTCCTCTACTTAGCCTTCATTTTGTCAAAATTGTACTCAGATCTCTAGGACGTTTTACCTCACTAAATAGAGGCTATAAGGAAACGGTTGCCAACTATTTTGGTATGAAATAAACAATACAAAATACATTGAAATGTTTACTTTTTTCTGTTTGTGTGTGTGTGGTTTTTCCATTTCTTTGTTTTTGCAATAGAAAGGGAAAAATGGTGTAAATTTAAAATGTTGTGGTTGATTTTATGACAGCAAGTAAAATGATGTGTACTTTATGATTTCTTTTGCCGCAAATACATATCAACTAAAGTAATCATAAAAGTTTTTAATGTTTCGTTAAAATAAATTTAAAGTTACAATGTAGACTGAAATGTGGTCACGTTTTATTGCCCGGAAACATCATATAGCGGAAGTAATAATGGCACATGAGAATATTTCAGAACTTGGATTGGTATTGGCTGTTTTTCATGGAAGTAGAAAACTGTAATGTGAATGGGTATTACATATTTTTGTCTATGGGATATAACAGTTCTGGCGTCCAAAACGGTTAAATCTCAGCTGAGATGATTTTGAAGGACAAACATATGTACGACGTAATGATTAATATCACTTTATTTTTTTTCATTATTTCCTCTAATGAAGGATGAAATGTTTACTTAATATGTCATGCTGATTGCAACATGAATACTGTTTGGAAACTTTGACATTGTTAGTATAACTTTACTTTGAACGTTTTGTCATTTGAAGGCGAATTGTTTTGTTTACAGAGTGTTGAAAAATTCATCTCAGTAAAAAAAGGTAATTATCCCGTGAACATTTTCGTGCGTTGATTTTTACGATTTTTGGTGAGGGTTATAAAGACAAGAGTGTTTAAATCAACTTGTTTCGACTTTTGGCGATGAAGCATCATCAAAAACCACTGTTAATCGCTGGTACCAAGAATTCAGTCTCGGACACCGTTCGCTCCAGGATGAATTTTGTGAAGGACGTCCCACTTCGGTCGTTTTGCCAGAAACCATCGGTGCTATGCGTGAGCTGATTAAGCAAGACCGACATGTGACATACCATGAGATTGAGACATCCTTGGGCGTTAGTATGACAATCATCAATAAGATATTGCATGTTCATGCGGCCGTGAAAAAAATTTATTCTCGTTGGATCCCACATAATTAGACGAATGCTCAAAAAAAGGCTCGTATGGATTGGTGCAAAGAAATAATAAAAAAGTACAACAGCTCAAAGGCAGTGTATAACATTGTAACAGGTAACGAGTCAAGGATCTATGCATATTAACACGAAACAAAACAGCAATCGCCCGTATGGGTCTTTAAAAACAAGCCAAATTCAACAAAAGTTGTACGTAGAAGAATTACATGGAAGCAAATGATTGCGTGTTTTTCGGTATAACCGGCCATGTTGCCACAGTGTCTTAAGTGGAACGTAGAACGGCCAATTCTGAGTGGTATACAACCATCTGCTTGCCAACAGTTTTCGAAGAAATGAGGAATGATAATAAGAGAAGACGGATTATTTTGCGTCACGACAATGCAAGCTCTCACACATCAGCTGAAACGATGAGCTATTTGACCACTCAAGATGTCGAATTGATGGGCCATCCACCGTACAGCCCAGATTTGGCACCTAATGACTTTTTCTTATTCCCTAGCACCAAGAAAAAAATGAGTGGTCAACGTTTTTCATGTGTTGAAGCGTTCAAAAATCATGTTTTGGAAGTGTCTCAATCGGAGTGGAAAAAGTGCTTTGAAAATTGGTTTGTGCGCATGCAAAATTGTATTGATCTTAAAAGAAAATATTTTAAAAAACAATTAAACCATTTCCAATGATAAATTATTTTGATTTTATTGCCGGACCCGATATATAAGTAGCAACCCGTAAGTCAACCAGTGCTTTATAAAACAAGAAAAAAAAGTTTCGTTTGGTTGATCCGACTTACATATAAGTATACCCTCAGCCATATATGGAATTTATATTTTCCTTCTTTCCGTCCTCTATTGACTAAAGAGTACCAATTTTATCAAATCTAGTAAAGGGATGATGAAGTGGAAGGTCTAAGGTGGAGCGTGGCAAACACTTTTTTCTTATACGCAGACAAATATAAGAGTACAGTGTTTTCCATTAAGGACATAACAATTTTATATATTAATAAAACACATAATATTTCAGAGATAGAATTTAAATTTATTCCAGGTGAAGTACAAATGTAACATTTGAAGTATGAAATTCAAGTTCGGTCATATGACCACCACGAACCGTTTACAGCGATCTATTGTTTGGACCCAATTTTCCACCACTCTTGCACACATTTCGACCGCAACGTTGAAAAATTTCGCGTTGAATGTTGTTTGTCTCTAAGCTCGCCTAAAGTTTTTGGCTTGTTGGCATTGACCAGTGACTTGATGTGGCACGTTTACCAAATTTTTCTTTCAGTAAATGGAGTGTAATGCATGCTGTGTGGCTAGTGGTACCGCCTTGTTGAAATGACATGTCAACGACATTATCTAATTCTGGCCAAAACTAATTTTCTAACATGGCACGATAGCGTTCTCTGTTGACGGTAACATGACGATTGTTTTCATCGACGAAAAAATACGGCCCAATCACACCTCTGACATGAAAACCACACAACACAGTAATTTTTGCGGATGCAATTGTGTCTCTTGAATCTATTGTGGGTTTGATGCTGTCCATTAATGCATATTTTGTTTTTTGACAAAACAACTCAGCCAGAAATGATCTTAATCGTTGAAGAACATTTTTCGATGAAGTTCTGAATTTTTTTTTAAAACTTTTCCAGAGCCCAATCGGAGAAGTTTCGGCGTTTCGAATGATCAAGTGGCTTTTGTTCTTGTGTCAGTTTGATCTTATAATGATGAAAAATACGCCACTGTGTAGTTTAACAGATGCCCGATTCCTGAGAACGACACTTGCGGAACATGTTCCGTCGTCCGAGATCCAAATGTATCCACTATAGCACGCACAGTCTGTTGGGTGGGACGATTATTAAGGCCGAAAATTGAAGTAAGCGCTCTTAAAGTTGCGACCACCGACTCAGAATTTCGGTAGTATTTTTTAATGATTTCCATACGCTGCTCGTAAATAAAATGCTTAAGGGTTTAAAGTGAAAATTTAGATCCAAATGTATCTATTATAACACGCGCAGTCTGTCGGGTGAGACGATTATTAAAGCCGAAAATTGGGGTAAGCGCTCTTAAAGTTGGGACCACCGACTCAGAATTTCGGTAGTATTTTTTAATGATTTCCAAACGTTGCTCGTAAATAAAATTATTAAGGGTGCATTGACATAAAGATCTGAAATTGAATTAAAATTCAAGGACCAGGCTTAATCTCCAAATTTCTCATACTCAAGTACAATTTACATTTAATTTTCTAATTACTATTTTTTAGCTTTAGCTTTAGCTAATACCAAAAATAGGCGGAACGGTGCATTTAATCTGAAGGTACTACAATGCGGCGTATCATACACTTGTATAAGGACGTTATAAAAATATAATGAGTTCAGAATTTACGCAAATTTTACACACTGCAAGACAAGTTTTGTGGGTCCTAATCAGCCCTGAAACAGTGTCATTTGTGTGGGAGGTACCAAAAGGGCATGGCTAGAAATCTTATTACTTTTTCCCCTAAGTATCGATTATGAGTTGGCTCGCTTGAGTAACATTAGAGATATTTCAAGAGTAAAAAAATTGGCGGAGCAAAGCATTTATATGGGAGGTACCAGAATGACGCCTATAAGTGTAACGCCATTACAAAAGTATTGCTGTGTTGACAAATATTTTACGCACTGGGTGACAAACAATGTGGGTTCTAATCTGCGCTGAACAAAATTCATTTATGTGGGAGGTATCAGAAGGGTGTGGCTGGGAATCGAATTATTTGTCACTTAGTTTACCTTATTACCCTGATCCCAAGAGTTGATTTGGAGTGAAATCGTATGTATACTTACTTAACCCATTTCGCTCCTCTGTTCGATTTTTCGAACAGTAAAAATCACATATTTTCCAAAAAATATTTATGTATGAAAAAGGTGGATTTTCAGGTAAATTTTGGTATTAATGTTAAGATTCATCTTTTAGCAATTGAAAAAAAATATTCCCCCCCGCCCACCACCCTCTCCACCTATACTAGGGGTACATTTCTGCAACCCATATTTTTAGGCACTTTTTGAATTAATTTTTAGAATAATAAAAAAAAATAACTAAAAGAATAATTATGAGGAATTACTGCCAATATATGTAACTATTTTATAAAATATATAACGCATGTGTTACATACACATGCGTGACCCCACATATGTGTAAACTTGACTGTTCGAAATTTCGAACGCTGGCGCTTATCCTATAGTTACTGACTGACGATTACACTTGACTGACATTTCTGACATTTCTCATTCTTTGTGTTATATTTGGTGCATATTAGACGTGAAAAGAAGCGTGTTTATTATATTTTCGTTTCATCAAGTGTTTTATAAAAAAGTTTTTGCAAAAAAGGTAAATATTTCATCTGTAATATACAAAATAATTGTGAATTTCGAGTTTTTGTGAGTTTTATATTGTTTGTTTTTATTGATTTGTGCATTGCATAGCGAAATATGAGTACACATAAAAAATGTTTGTCTATGAAGGAGTTGGAAGAAATAATAGCCAATTGGAGTGATGATGACGGGGATATTAATTGTGTGAATATACTTCCTCCTGATCGAGTCGATGAATGTTCAGATAAAGAAACAATCAATGATAATGAAATAGCCTTGAATTTAGATCCGAATCCATTGTGCGAGGTTGCCGGTTTCGTTGAAATTGAAACTGAAAGAAATGAAATTGAGGACAATGGCTATCCTGAATTTGAAGAAGAGGAGGGACCTTCAACATCGAAGAAGCCTCGATTTGAATACAAGCCTCTCAGTTCTTTTGGAAAACCAAAATGGTCAAAAGGCAACCGAAAGAAATACCATTTTGATATTGCTCCAAATCCAGCACCATTGACTGAACTAAAAGAAAAAATTTGTTCAGGATTGATAGACCATTCTCCTTTACAATTGTTTCATTTGTTTTATGACGACGAAGTCTTTGACCATATTATTCAAGAAACAAATAGATTTGCGTGACAAAATAATACCGACTTTCATTTAGATGAAGTGATGCTAAAACGGTTCATTGGTATTTTATTATTATCGGGATATCACACTCTTCCATCTGTGCCAGATTATTGGTCTTCAAAGCCATCATTAGGGATCCCTATGGTAAAACAGACCATGACTCGGTCAACATTTTTGCATATAAAATCATTTATACATTTTGCCAATAATAATGATTTAGACAAAGCTGATAAAATGGCTAAGGTATGTATTACAATAACAAATATAAAAACAAATAAAAACATATCTATATTCTCTTCAAGCTTCGTCCTTTATTCGATATTCTAAATCGAAAATTTCTTCAATTTGGTGTTTGGGACGAAATGTTATCCATAGATGAACAAATGGTTCCATATTTTGGGAGACATAGCTGTAAGATGTTCATTAGAGGCAAACCAATTCGATTTGGTTATAAATTATGGTGTCTATGCTCTTCTTCAGGTAATAAATCTTTCATCTTCTGGTAATAATTTAATTTTGATAAATATTTTGTTTTCTTTATTTACAGGTTATCTGTATTCTTTTATACCATACTGTGGATCTGCTGACCAATATAACAATGTTGTTGGATTGGGAGCTGATGTGGTTATGCGGTTGCTTTCGAATGTTGAATATCCAATACGACATGAAGTTTATTTTGACAACTTCTTCACATCGTACCACTTGCTTTGTTTGTTGTCTGATAAAGGGTTTTGTGCATAGGGAACCGTTCGTTCCAATCGGCTGGTTGGTGGATCCACTGAATTGAAAACCGGTAAAAAATTACCAAGGGGTGATTATAATTATACATTTGACGCCACACAAAAAATATTGCTATGTAGATGGCAGGACAACAAAGAGGTCACCATGGCAACAAATTTCGACCAAGTCTTGCCTTTGCACAATGTCCAACGTTGGAAAAAGGCATCAACATCAAAAAGGAATCCCGAAGCTGGTAAATACGTAATGTATGGTCAGCCAGCCATGTTACACAATTATAACAAGGGCATGGGGGGTGTGGATTTGCATGACAATGCAATCCAGAACTACAGAATCAATATACGTGGAAAGAAATGGTATTGGCCTTTGTGGTGTACTACTCTGAATTCGGCAGTTGTGAATGCTTGGAAATTGCATTGTTTGATTGCAAAATACAAAGTTGAGAAACTGATGAGTCAAAAAGAATTCAAAATCTTTGTGACAGAAGCTCTTCTTTTGACCAATAGGAAAGAATCCACCGATGATGATGTCGATGATAAGGAATATCGACCATCAAATCTACCAAAAGTTGAGGGAAAACACGTAATAATCAGAAATCCCGAAGGAAAGCATCGTCGTTGTCAATTGAAGAGATGTGGTAAGCCCACAATTTATATGTGCGAGAAATGCAATGTGCATCTGCATACAAATTGTTTCAAGCAAAAACATGAAAAATAGTATTTTTTCACGACTTTTCTTTTTGATATTTCTTTTTATTTTACGATTTATTTCAAATAATACCCAAGTAGATATAATTTAATATCATTTTTCATCAACTTTAATCATTTTCGTAGCACTTGATTCGAAAATAATGAATAAATCAATAAAACAGCAAATAATTCAAATGTTTCACTTGCATACAAAGTTGACATATAGGATAAGCGCCAGTGTTCGAAATTTCGAACAGGATTTTCTGGGAAAACGGAAAATCTGAAATTTTTTTTGGCCAGATTTTTGAAATCAGCGGGTCCTAATTACCCTAAAAAAGTAATTTTTTCCTAAAAAATAAATAAAAATTGAATCTCGGAGCGAAATGGGTTAAGTCCCACAACATACCATTAAGGAACAAGGGGGAACTTCTTTTGAATCAATGAGCTGTGCACGATTCAATTATTTTACTCACTGACCGGTACGTACTTTTTAACGCAATCTCCTGGGGGATTATTCATTTTATAGAAATTTGTTCATGGCTCAGAGATAAATCACTTACTCTATGCCTCATAGTCTTCTCCGAAGTGAACGCAGAAATAGACCTATGTCGTATATTGTCTAGAATCGATGTCCATGCATGACTTTGTGAGAATCTCTCGGATTTCCTAGTACTGCATGAAATCGCAGCATATCTTACATGACAAACCATATTGTGAACACAGTCATATTAAAGTTTCGAGAAATTCAAATTGTTTCTATAACGATTTAAATGTTTCGTTTCCCTCACTCTCTCTCACACACTTACAATAACATTTTTGTTGCTAGCAATTTCTATTACAATTTCATATCTGGTTCAACAACAACAAAAGCAAAACACCATGCTGTTTTCACTTACAGGGTTTTTTGTTCTCTTGTTGATGTTTTTAAACGATTTCTGTTTTTTTTTTGGAACTTTGTTTGTCTTTGAAAAAAACCATCACTGCGTGTAGGAAAAAGTATGAATAAAACAACTTCAAATGTTAAAAGCTTTAAAAGCAACATCACTATTCTTATCGAAATCATCATCGGCAGTACCGAGACCTCACTACGTACCCCCTGCTCTCCGAAGTACATCTCCACGACGATGATGATGATGGTGGCGATGAACATCGGAAAGTTATTGCTTGCAAAACAACACAACTGTGCTAAATTATATGTTTACACATACATACGTAAGCGTTATACATATGAACATAGTACATACTGTGCAATAGAAATACAACATACTTCTTTTACTCTTGCACACCGATATGCCTTTGCATGTATGTATAGATACTCGTACATGTTTGCAAGTTCACAACAATCAGTTCCATGTATTCCACTTTCACATACACACACACACTCCTTTACATACAATTACTCTGAATTCTACAATTTCTTACCTCTTACTCACTCATAGTTATGGAATACATACATTCGCTTTCACATCTACTTGAGCAAGCTATACCCACTAACAATTGTTTCGTTTTCATACAGAAAGATCTAGGATTTAGAATTGCACGTGTAGAATTTATTTTACCCTGCCTTAAACTAATGTGTCTTTTAACTAGGGGTACTTTTTAAGTGTAAATCAGAGACTATTGACAATTTTTTAAATTCGTTGCATCAGCTGTCTATCGATTGATAATATTCACCTGCGAGTTGTTGTTATTTATTTTTTGGAAATTGCACTGGGATACACTTTTTTGGAATCTGTAAAGATGACTAAGGTTACCCTACATGAAATTGGACCGGCACAGGACCGGATAGGGACCGGTCCCGGTATTGACCCAACTATATACAAAAACAACCGATTATATTACATGGCGTTGTCATTGTTAAGATACCATGTGATATATCACGGGACCGATCAGAAAAGACAGTTACCATACGTGTCTATATATTTCCCAATATGGAATAGCTCTCAGTTGGACCCATCACAGAATCCATCCCAACCGAATTTCTGTGTTAGATGCAATGGCGTCATTCTCGAAGCCGACTTTATAACCAAAGTTATCAGTTCAATTAAACTGAGTTCTTAAACCGCGCATAGATACGTACACAAAATTTTAGGAATTAAGCTAATATGGAAACTTTTAATTTGTAGTATTAAGTAGTATTGTAGTAATAATTAGAAGTGTTTGACACCATTCTATATAAGTATATACCAAACT
Organism: Hydrotaea diabolus; assembly: GCA_963513945.1. Taxonomy (NCBI): domain Eukaryota; kingdom Metazoa; phylum Arthropoda; class Insecta; order Diptera; family Muscidae; genus Hydrotaea; species Hydrotaea diabolus. The sequence goes on along the minus strand of OY740717.1, from coordinate 48,119,436 downwards.
AATTGCATAACAGGTTCTATTATCACCCGTCTTCGTTTCGGTACTTTCAGGGTATTAACTCTGAGTTCCCGTAAGGTGCTTTTGAGTTAGGGGATATTTATAATACTTAATTCTTAAAAATAACTCATAAGTTATTTAAATACCAAGGGAAGATAACTTTACCCCTATGTCCACTATATTTTCAAGTGCCTCAAGGAGAACCTAAATAGATCTAAGTCTCCCTTTGTTAAAATGGTCTCAAGAAATAAGAAGGAGTTTGTTTTATAAGCAACTCCTAATAAGATGTTGCAACGAAAGAAAAAATTGAATCCTGTGGCGCTCAGTAGCAACGTCGAGTTACTGTACAAACTAATCTACCTTATGTTGGCTATTTTTAAAAAAATAATGAAACGAAGTTCAATCGAAAATGAATCATTTTTCTCGCAAAATTTATTCGACATCGTGTTCACTTTAATTATAATACCGAATGTGTGTGTTTTTCAGTGCAGCATGCAAGTGTAACATAAAAAAATCGTAGTCTTCTAGTCTGCAGACTAGACGACAATACGATTTATCAACTATCTACCTTTTATCAAGACGTAGATGGTGTTTTCGAATTGATATACTCGTATATGTGACGCACAAAATAGAAAGGGACCTAAGGGTAAAAACCAGATTTGTTCAGGAGAGCCATTTTAAAGATTTAAATACGTGTATCTTTGGTGTACCATCACTTTCGTTAAACGCAAATATCTCTCGGAGGGAACTTTTGGGGCATGGGATCGATCTCATTCGATGCTCAGATGTTGTCCACATCAAAAAAAGTGAAAATTGTTTTTTTTTCCATAGGTCCCTTTCTCTATGCGCTGTCACATATACGATATTCGGCACGATATTGTTATAATAGTATTTAAAAATATATGCATCCTATATTGATGAAAATAAATGAATAGATAAATTTATATTTCTGATGCTTTTATTATTTATTGGAAAAAAATTAACCCTAATGTTGTATACCAAATTCAGATATAAAGGACGGCCCAACCATAATTTACGATTTTAGTAGTATGTCACACCTAAACGTTACACACTTCAGCAGCACGCTATTTTTGTAGCCTTCTGTGAAAATGGACATTGAAATAAAAATGCATTTCGTGCACGTGATTTTTATGGTCAGCATCATCGACCAATTGTGTCCGCAGAGTATTCGTTAACTGCTTGAATTGCCGCATTTGTGAAAATGAGAATCTACTAGTGATTATTGAAAAGCCGCATCCACATGCATCCACAAGGTGTGACTATTTGGTGCGGTATATATGCTGGCGGCGTCATCGGGCCGTACTTCTTCGAAAATTAGGTCGTCCATGCGAATAGTGTCCGCTATCGCGTGATGGTAACGAATATCTTGTGGCCAGAAATTTAGAATACGGACCTGAACGATATGTGGTTCCAACAGGATGGTGTTATTTGTTACACAGCCAACGAAAAAATTTGCGCGAGAAATTAAATGGCCGTCTTATCTCACGTCGTAGCGATGTTAATTGGCCTCCACTTTCATGTTACTTGACAACGTTGGACTTCTTTCTTTGGGGATATTTAAAAGAAAAAGTGTGCTTCAATAAGCTAAGAACAATTCATTAGCTTAAGGATGAGATAATTTGGCACATTTCAACATTAAAACCTCTAGTATGTCTCAGAGTCATTGAAAATATCGACCATAGGATTGAGGTATGCCACCAATGTCGTGGCTAGCATTTGACCAATGTTTCACACATAATTGTCATAGATCATTTTATTAAACAAAAATATATTAAGATAATTCGCGGAAAACTTTTTGTTTTATTTACAACTAACATCGTTGGACCATCCTTTATAATCGAAAATCCAATAACATACGGGAAGTTGGTTTTGGAGACCCTCAACCGACACTACCTCATAAAAATTAGTTTTATATTTGGAAATATCCGTCCAGTTTCTTGAGCAAAATCACTGAAATTTTGCAAATAATAATCTCTATATAGGCGCAATCATCTATGTAAAAATGGTTCAGATTGGGCCACCGTTTCTTGTACCTCCCATACAAACGGCCTTATGGGCCTTGAGAAATAATATGACTATAACTCGCCACAAACTTGACCTATCGAAATTAAATTTACACATCAAGATTTCTATATACAACACACTTCTACGCTGAATTCGGTTGAGATCGGAAAGGTCCTACTGGTACCTCCCACACTAACGGTCTCATGGGCCTTGAAAAATAATATGACAATAACTCACCACACACTAGACCTATCGAGACGAAATTTTCGGCATAAAGATTAATATATAGAACAGACTTTTGCTAAGATCGGAAAGGCCCTACTGGTACCTCCTACACAAACGGTCCCATGGGCCTTGAAAGATAATATGACAATAACTCACTACAAACTTGGCCTATCAAAATGAAATTTTCAACATAAAGATTTTTGTATAGAACACACCTCTGCGCCAAATTATGTTGAGATCGGAAAAGGCCTAACTGGTACCTCCCACACAAACGGTATCATGGGCTTTGAGAAATAATATGATGATAACTCACCACAAACTTGACCTATCGAAATAAAATTTCGCACATAAAGATTTCTATATAGAACACACTTCCACACTAAATTGAGTTGATATTGGGTAGCCCATACAAACGGTTTTATGGGCCTTGAGAAATACTATGACGATAACTCACCACAAACTAGACCTATCGATATGAAATTTTCCACATAAAGATTTATATATAGAACACACTTCTGCACCAAATTGAGTTGATATTGGTAGCCTCTTTTGATACCTCCCATACAAACGGTCTTAAGGGCCTTGGGCAATATTATGAAGATAACTCATCACTAACTTGACATATCGAAATGAAATTTTAAGCATACAAATTTCTATTTAGAACACACTTGTGCACCAAATTTGTTGAGTTTGGGAAGTCCCTTCTGGTACCTCCCATACAAACGGTCTTATGGGCCTTGAGAAATAATATGACTATAACTCAATACAAACTTGACCTATCGATTGCTTTAAATAAATCACAATATTGCTTTAAATAAATTACAATAAATAAATTACAAAAATTAAAAAATAGTTTTTTATTTGGGAATCTGGTGGAGGGTATCCAAAGTTCGGCACAGCCAAACTTAACATTTTTTACTTATTTTTAGATACATAGTTTCTTCGGAGAATATTCTTAGAATTGTATGTAGTTTACGTTTTTGCTATACGATTTTAACAAAAAAAATCAAACCGGCCCTAGTATGCATATTGTACTGCGTTACCATTTACTATATGTGTGAGAGTTACTTTAGCTACAGCAAAAATAATACGCAGAGAGAATGCAGTAAGAGTGAGTCTATAGGAAACGTTACAAAAAAATGTCTTACTACGTATAAATACAAACAACACCCATACTACGCACTCATATAAAAGAGGGAACGACAAAACAAAAACCACCTCTTTCATATCAGCAAACACGCACTAACACATTTCGTGACTTGAAATAGTGCATCTTCAGTGGAAAGAGACAGAGAGAACGACACAGAGATTCTGCGAAGGCTGCATGGATAACAGGTTATAGGAATTCGTTTATGAAATCATGTGGAATAACATGTCTACCCGATGCTATGCTGTGGTGCTCTTTATATATATCTCGCATAAAGTGTGTGTGTGTTGGTGTGAGCACTAGCATACGTATTTTCACAATCTATAATCACCCTACTGCAGACATTGGTAGTGGTATTTCTTAAAGCAACTGCAGCTGCCATACAACAAGTCTTACTGTTCCCGCCGTTAGATGCCAGTGCTTCTTTGGTTGTCGGTTGTGTTGTTATTATTATATAATTTTTCCACACCTGGTGATTTGAAAGTTCAAAGTGCAATGAAATTCATTTATTTTCCTTTTCCCTTCCTCACAGCTTCTCACCGCCCCTCCAGATTTTTTATTATTTTTGTTATGATTATAATTTGAGGATTGTACTGCGTAGATAAATAGAGAGAACATGCCATTGTGTGAGTGTGGTTTTGTTTTTTTTTATGTAGTCTACATAATTTGTGGTTAAGCGGAAAGACAGAGGGAGAGAGTGTGTATTAAAACAATATGAATATGCGAGGCATCATAATAATACTAAACGATGATGCTATTGCGAAGAAGACCTTGAACCCGATAAGTGGGTATAGTTTGAAAACAATGTCGCTATAAATAATTGAAAAAAAAATGTCTCAAGACAAGTGGTGCATGTTTTGAAAACAATGACGTTATAAATAATTGAAAAAAAATGTCTCAAAAACTAAAAAGGAAGTAATGCAGATCCATGAGCGTGTCACCTTCAATGATAAATCGTTTAGTCACCAATATTTTGCTTGACTTGAATATATTTATTAAAAACTCTGTTTTTACTAGAAAATCTTTAAAAAAAAAAGTCTACTGTGTGGCTGTAAAGCTTTTGACGACTGTCCCTCACGCTTTTGCTCTAACCATCTAAAGCTTGTAATTAAACTACAGGTCGCATTCGTTGTCCAAACTTGATGATATTTGGCACACGTTAGTTCTTTGGACCAAAAAAGGACGTAATTAAAATTGTAGAAAATCGATTCTGATGTAGATATAACTCCTACACACATATACGAGTATTCATCCGCTTTTGTGTTTGTAGCTCCAGCTACCACATTCTGCATCTTATCTTAATGTAAAACGGCATACGTTAGTTTATTGGGCCAAGGAAGAAGGATATTGAAGTTGAAAAAGTTGGTTCAGTTTTTTAGATATATAGCTCCCACACATATGTTCATTCGACGTTATGTTTAAAAGCTCTGTCGGCCACATATTACATCAATTTTAATGAAATTTGGCACACATTAGTTTTATGGACCATGGGAGAATGTAACAGAAGTTGAAGAAATTCGCTTCAGAATAAGAAATGGCTCCCACACATATGTTCATTTGACGTTATGTTTTAAAGCTCTATCGGCCACATTTTACATCAAATCTTAATGAAACTAGGCACACTTTAGTTTTATTGGACCAAGGGAGAAAGTAACTGAAATTGAAGAAATTCGTTTAGAATAAGATATGGCTCCCACATATATGTTTATCCGATTTTATGTTTTAAGCGCTGACGTGGCGGGAGGTCTGTGTACTTTCTGAATAAAAGGAAACCAATTATTTCAGGAAGATTTAATATGAAATATACTCGTATAAGCAAAGTAGTTTTCATTTCACAGTTTGTTATACCCTGCATCACCTATAGCGCAGGGTACAATATAAACAGACAATCCAGACTGAAGCTTATTTTAATAGTTCAAGTAATTTTTACAAGTATTTTATGATTAATCTCTTATTCGCAAAGACATCGCAATTTCCAAAATTGAAAATCTACGCTAGATATTATAAATATATTCTTATTCCGGTTTAAACCTAAATTTGTTTCTCAAAGTCATTTTTACTACATAGCCTCCACAGCGACCTATTCATAGGGCATTATGTAAAGTTCAAAAATCTCCAAAAAAAAATAATAATTAGCTGAAAAAAAACTATGTTTTGCAGTTGATTGAGATTTTTATTTTTAAGATTAGACCACACGGAGATCTCTACGGACTAAATTTGTATCGGGGAAATTCTAACTTTTGACATCAAGTCCAAAAATTCTTAATAAAAAAGGCTAGCCCTAATATGACTTAAGGATTAAATATATTGATCATTTTTTTGTAATTTTTTTTTGTCTTTTGCAGGTTATATAGTTTTTTATGAAGAAGGCTATGAAGGCTACATATGATATAAAGCAATGCGTCAAAATAGTTGTATTTAAAAAAAATCATTTTAATGTTAAAAGAGCATCCAGAAACAATATAATTAGGAACTTAGGGAAACAGGGATCAGTTTTAGAATCAACTCTCCAGATAAACTCTTTGGTGAGGTGCTATGAGGTGCTAACCACTACGCACACAGCAAGAGCTACAATGGAACTTGTTCGTGAACCCTTCAGTCTTATTTGGACAACCCAGGATACATTAAATAATAAAGTGCTTGATGTATACCTGATGCAAGGTTGCATATATTTCAGTATTTATGACTAGGTCGATAAATAATATTACCCGTTATAATGACTTTTTCTCAAACAAACGGTTTTAATTTAGTCAATGTGCTCTACAATAGCTTAGCTAGGATCCTATACCTACGCATCGAGTTTATGCAGTGACAAGTTCGATTTCTGTTTTAATGAAGAGGCTAGTATGCTATCGCACCTCTTCTTCGGGAGTTAAGTGAAGCCAAAATTTATTATAATATTAAAATTTATTATCAAGATAAAGGACATGTACATGGCGAGGCAAAAATGGCACTGTAAGAGAGTGTTAGTAGAAGTTGAGCCTACTGAATAATTCACATATCGCATAGTGGAGCTATTTGATAAAAAGTTCGTTTAAAAATGCCTATTTTTAACTATTGAATGTGTTTGAAGTTAACTACTTAATTGTTTTAACAGTTTTTCAGTTTTATTTGGGTGTTTTCATTAAACCTAGAGCTGACCCGGAAAAACTGAAAGCTATTTTGAGGCCATCGTGTCTGCTTTATCAAACATTTTTGCACCAAACAACTCCAAAAAATTAGCTTATCCTATAAAAATGCACTTTTGTTGTTTCTCCGAAACATACCTCAGCAAATTACGATAAGATGAAGTTTGGTTTTTGAAGGTGAAGTAAAAACTGGGGCGAAGCCTTAGGATAAATTATAAATGAATAACATATACATATTTTTTTCTTTCTGTAAATAAAATAAAGTGGGCGGAAATGATCTTATGAATGGGAATTGCCAATTTGTGACATAGCTCGAAACTAATTTTTTTAATATGTCCATCATTTATTGGGAGTGGTTGGTGTGCACGGCTATCGTGTACGGAAATCTTGGCTTAGATCCGTGCTTTAATATGTAAAACGGAGATTCATTCACCACATACGAGTAGTAGTCAACATCTTTTAAGTTGCGTTGGAAGACATAAAGCTCAGGTTCCTAAAATGCTTGCATTTTTGGGGAAAGTTATTATGTCTTTAATGCAGCGCAGAGTTTCCTAATAAAACATAGAAGACGTATAATCGGTGATCCATTTAGAGGTAATTTTTCAGAACAAAAAAATTTAAAATTCAAATCGATAGTGGAATCTTTATTTGCTATTTGAAAGTACATTTTATGGACAAGAGCGTTTGGTGAGAAACGGGAAGATCCGCTGTTTTTGACCAAAATTTTGCTCAGTCATGGGGCCCATTTCTGGCTCAACGGCAAAGTCAATAAACATAATTGCTGCATTTGGTCTGAAGAGCAACAACAAGAGGTTCTAGAGGTGCCATTATACCCAGAGTAAAATACGGTTTGGTGCGGTTTATGGGCTGAGTATCATTTTTAAAAATGATACTGGCCTGAATGTAACCATTAATGGAATTCTGCGATAGCGAATTCCATTAACGGTTACATGATATCGAACTTTATGCTACCTGAAATTGAAGCCCATAATCTTGAAGACACTTGGTACCACCTGCCATACAGCTGCTCAAACAATGGATCTATTGAGAGGTCATTTCGAAAAGCAGCTTATTACACTTTTTGGACAGGTGAGTTGGCCGCCTAGATCGAGTGATACCATACCTTTAGACATTTTTCTTTAGGGTAACGTAAAGTCCAAAGTCTATGCTGCCAAAGTAGCTACGATTCAGGTTTTGGAAGCCAACATTACGCGTGTCATTAAAGCCAAAACGGTCGAAATGCTCGAACGAGTCATCCAAAATTGGACCCTCAGAATGGAAACCCTGAGGCGTAGTTGCGGCCAACATTTGAAGGAAATTATATTCAAAAAAAAAAATTCCTTAAAATGTCCTTTCACATTACCAATAAAGATTCCACAATTGATTTGCATTTTTATATTTTTATTTATTTTTGTTCTGAAAGAATACCTCTACCTATATTTTTCAGTTTCAACTGCAGGCATTTAGTTTGCATATAAAAAGTGCATTTTTGCATCAACCACTGGAGCGTATGAGTGATAAATTATGAGGACTTGTTTTTTTCGCAATACTCATACGTACAGGTGTTCAGGAGCATTATTATCATTAAAGTGGCAAGCGTTTAAAGAAGTGATGCCCAAAAATTATGTTTGCATAAAACGCGTGATGGACAGCCGAAATGCCGTCTGCATTACTATTAAGAGACTTATTTATAAGCTACTGTAGTATTCGTTAATTGTGAAACAAAATCAAAAACAGTACGTTCAGGTCATTTCTTATATGAATCAAGAACTGTTTAGCTTTTTTCAAGTAGTTCTATGCTTGATTCTGATCTAGACGTTGCGGAAAGTAAGTTAGTAAGATCTATAATTTAAGATTTTGCATAGACAATGACAATTAAACTAAATAGTAGATATGTCCTCTAGTGAAGTGTACAGTATACTAAATCAACAGAGTAAAACTGTGTTATGTCCACCAAAATATCGGCCTAAAGTCATAATCAGAAATTAATAAGAAAAATTAGTTATCAACAGATTAATGTATGTTGCCATCAAAAAGGCCTTTTCATTCTTATAATTTTAACCCAAACATATTTTAAACTTTTTGGTTTGTCAGATGGTTAGCGAAAAATTATCTTAAAGACAATCTATAAAATATCTGTAGATGCTTAAAACAAATCTACAAACCCATTTTTTCAAAAGTGTGTGTGTGTGAGTTTCATACTGTCATAATTATTGCCATTTGGTTATTAACATGACGAACAATAACTCCCTGTGACAGGTTGATAGAATTATATGCATGCCATACAAATTTATTTAAATCCCATCAAGTGATATTGATATTAATAGCATTTGTATGCCTTTTGTATGAAATGAATGATGTATTTTAAAATGTACACTGTATGTCGTTGCCAGGGTAATGACTGTCCATATGATATTTCCGGCATTGAAATATTGATATGCGTTATGCTTGTGACGTATGAGTATTATTTTAATGGTTATTAAATAGCATTACTCATATGTACATTGCAATGGTCCAATTAAAATTAATATGAGCTATACGCCCACTATGTTATATAGTACTGCAGTGCTTATCATTTATCAGTGAAATATATGTTCATTTGTATACAATTCGTGGAATACTTCAGTCAAAGCAAAGGTTTTCTAATGGCAAATAGAACATATTACTTTGTATTTATATCTGTACTCGTAGAGGAACATAGGCTCGATTTCTCCATATTAAATATTTCATTTTGAACGAGTGGTTGGCTTGTCCGTCTAATCTCATTATCCTAATTAACTAAGTATTGCACTCAGTTTATGAGTAAGTGCGGTATAGCTGGCTGAGGTTAATGATTACAATAGGCCATTAAGCCTATTGTCAAATTATAATGGATAATATGCATTATGGGCTTAGATTTTAAAAAAAAAGCGACTGACTACGAGTATGTACCCATATACTTTAGTCAGTGATGATTATCTCAAGTTTTGTACAAATGTGGTAAACACGATTCTAAAGAGTAGTTTAGGTTAAGATCGAAAATTAGATCTTTTAGTTTATGAACGAAAGCTTTAACAATTGTAAAATTTTGTGATAGACTCAAAATTATCAAAATCAAATTCGGATCTTGCAAGAAGTTTCATAAGTTATAAGAATTGATTTTGCTAGTCCACAAGGTTACAACAAATTCATTGCAAAACGATTACAGTATCTACTTTGATACAAAAAAATGTCGAAATATAAAAAAAAATATTTTTAAGATTGAACGCTATAAAGGTGTAGGAAAGTTGATTTCTATTGTAGCTTTTACTAATATAACTTAAGATTGTATGTCCTAGTGCTTAGAAGGCTAACTCACATATGCAAACAATAATGCATTACTTTTATACTCTTATTGTCACCTATATAACAAGGCGAAATCTCTACAGAAATCAGGGCTGCCAAACACAAAACACAGAATATCGTCTTTTTTATTTTCCAAAACGTAGTTTTGGAAAATAGAATTTATTGTAAAATCTACTCAGACAAAACATACTAGGCTATCGTTAGAAGTTTAGTTCAAATTATCGATTGACTGTGATTAAAAAACGGATATATGAAGGGTGGTCCAATTTAAATGCACGATGTTAATTATAAATAACACCAAAAGCTTTCAGAGAATTATCTTAATATTTTTTAGTATCTATAACAATTAAGTGTGAAACAAAAGACTGGATAAATGATCAACGTGGCTTCGGTGGTATACCTCAATCCGATGGTCCTTAACTAAACAGAAAAAATTTTCCGACAAGAGATCGAAACATTGCTACTTTGGCTCAGAATGTCCCTAAGCATCCATCAACATCAACTCGCCATCGTTCTTTGGAAGTAAACATGTCTCGCACTTCTTTGAGAAGAATTTTGCGTAAAGACCTCGGTCTAAGAGCTTACAAAGTTAAATTGGTCCAAGAACTAAAGCCTCATGACCATGCATAACGTTTTCGTCTCGCCTAACAGACCGAGGGTTGTTTTGCAGAAGATGACGAATTTTACCGAAAAATCGTGTTTACAGATAAAGTTCATTTTCATCACGATCGCTATAACAATAAGCAAAATTTCCGCATATGGGGTTCATGGAACCCACGCGTGACTATTGAAAAGCCAATGCATTCACAACCAGTCAGTATTTATTAGGGATTTGGCCTGGCGGCATCATTGAGATAATTTTTCTGCTTATTTTTATGCTTAACGAATTTTTGTTTCCAAAATTCAAAAAAATGACATGGACGACACTTGGTTTCTGTTTTTGAACTGTTTTTAAAAGTCAAATAATAAGCTATAAATGTAATGTCAAGTGCCCGCCTCGGAGCTGTGATTTGAGCCTTTTGGATTATTTCCTGTGGTGAGCTACTATTAAGGGCATTCGTTACTCAAAGCATCCAAAGACAATTGAACGTTGCAACCTGAAATGGAAGTTGACATGGAAGAGTTTCGAAAGTTTTTCACGAAACAATCGAAAATGTAATGAAAAATTGATTTGATCGGATGAGGTATTGCCGGGCCAGTTGTGGTAGTCATATCAATGATATTGTGTTCCCTTATTAAATGACAAATGAAACCTGAAATTTGATAAAATGATCAGTGCTTTTAAAAGTAGAAATTTATCGCATCATTCGTGATGCCCATATAAAGATTACGACATTAATTTTTATTTTTTATATTAAAAGTAATTCTAAATGAATCTTTTAAAGTGGTTTACTGCAAGTTTGTGGCCTTTTGATCTTTTAATAACATCCACAGTCCCACAAGTCATCATGCGTTTCGTGGAACGTTTAAATCTTTTAATGTTGTTAATTACTTTGGATATTTTTTGTGGATGATATACACATTATGATAAAGATACATTCAAAAAAGGAAATTTATAATAATATTTTGTTTAATGGACTATGGTAAAAGGTTGGTCGATCATATACTAGCAATTTAACTTAGCTGTTATGAGTTATACTTTTTGTATTAGACTGCCGTTTGTTGACAAAATGACAGAACTTTAATACTAATTTAATGCACCTAATATTTTAAACTTTTGTAGCCAGTTTTTATAAAACACTTAACATAACAGTATCGACGTTGTAAAAGTCACCATTTAGCGAGAAAAGGTGAAATTTAACTATTCTCAAAAAAATTATTTTTTTATTCATTAATTTCTATTTTCCGCCCTTTAAGATCTTCCCCTTCAGATATAATGCTCTTGTGCCAGTCTTTATTCAAATCCTCTTAAAAGTTTCGATATGGTAGGTACTTTTTAGAATGGCCTAGAGCTCTTTCAGCGATTCGGTTTTTATCTCCACAATCGTGCGAAAACGCCGTCGTTTCGTGGGAATCTTTAATATTAGGAAAAAAAAGCGCAGAGGGCTAAATCTGGTGAATACAGTGACTGAGACATTATTACCGTAGTCCTTACGGCCAAAAAATTATGAACATGCCACGGTTTTTTGTTCAAAATTCTGCAAATTTGGAACAAACTTCGCTGCCACACGCTTCATGCCCAAAATTTCTGAAAAAATTGGACGGCAGGAGCATACATAAATGCCGACATCCTCTGCAACTTCTTTAGAAGTGATTAGATTTGAGACTCCATAACAATTTTTAGCATTTTTTTAAAATTTTCGTCTGTATTTCATTTGATTAATCTTCTCGATGTTCTTTGAATTACTTTATGCCACTCTCATCTCTTCAAGTTTTTATTCCTTTTTTTTACACACAATTTGATGCATATTCTTTAAACCTTTTTTATCCACAGCAGAACATCGACGAACAAGCAAAACACTTTAACTATTATGCCACTCACAAACAAAGCAAACTAAACACAAACAACACACAACTCAGAATATATGTTTGGGGCAAGTGTACCAACGCGTAGTTAGAGAAATTTTAAATTAATTCAAATAAAATTTTTAATTATTTTAAATTTTTATATATATTTCTGATGTTAATATTTTTACATATTTTTTTCAGCTCTTCAATGATTGTTTAGGATATATTTCGAAATCAGTATTACCCTTCTATGCATTTAATCTAATAATGAATTTTTTAACATGACATAACAGACTTAGCTATCGTGACGCCTGTAGTTTGTATTAGCTTAAGTATGTATTTATTTTATTGGCCAGTAATATTATGTAAATAATGTGTCATAATAGTGACAGCCCTTAATTAATCTTAATCATATTCCACCGCAAACTTTATTAATAAATATTTAGCAAAATTATGTTAATTTTCTATGACTATATGTGTCGATTCTCCTTTGAGTTTTTTTGACATACAAAAGTGATTATTATTCTACGGCATGTCATGTAAATGCTTTGCTTCCATAGGGGCGGCATTTTGCTGTTTGTGGGAAAAACTGGGAGCTCACATGCCAAAATAATTATAATCGAAAAAATATTTTAGTTTGTTTTAACAGAAAACAGTTAAACCTACGTATAAGTTAATAATAGCAGAAGCGTAACAATTCTTTTCAAACGGGCGTCTACAAATAAGATACGGTATATTTAAATTACAAAAACAGGTGATATCATAGTTGAACAGGGTATTATTGAGTGAGTAGTGGAACAGGGTATTATTTGAGTGAAATATAATATTGTATCGTAACATTTAATTAATTTTCTTGTGAGCGTGCCAAAAGTGTGCCTGTATATTACAATGACCTAATACAACTTTTGAGAAATTTTAATATTATATGTCTGAAGGCATCTGAAACTTGTTATATTGTTTGATCTGTCCGGCGTTTTATAGATCGAAAACTAGTACTAGTTTTTAGCTACGAGGTCATACCGGAGAAATAAATGTGGTATGACGGACAGATATGAGCCCCAGAACTGTTGTTCGGGCCAGAGTCGTAGGTGCGGCTTTTTGACTAGTATCGTTTGGGTTGTAGTTTAAACACAAATCGTCTCAGCATGGAGATGCATTAAATGCTGAGTTCCATTAGTCAGCAGAGATGTTAGTTAGGTTAATATTAAATATATATTGACTAAATATTCTGCAGTAGACGCGTAGACCAAAACTGTGTTTTGGATTTGGAATCAGACAAGGAATTTGGCAGAAAAAGAAACGGCATTTGAGCTAAGCCGTGTTGTACTGTTTTAAGGTAAAAAAGCTGTTTAGCAGAAGAGCACGATCGTGTTGTAAGATCCCGTATTACAGAAGATAATGGTGTAAACTGTGGCATAAGTTGTAATATTTTTTATGTATTGCAACAAGTATACGTCACCTCGTTTAGATGTAAGTATTCCTATAATATGTCGGTACTGTGATTTCAAAAGTTTACGCTAATGATGTGAAATGGCGTCGCACAAAACATTATTTAACCCGTTACTGCCTGCTCATAGATCGGCTTGTACGATTTTTATGAAAATTGGAAATTTATGTCCAAAAGACCATAGCAGTTGATAGAAACAAAAAATAATTTAGCCCAATCTTTCCTCTTTTCTATAAAAAAAATTACCGCGATATCGCCTACCTGGCCCACGCTGAAATTATTTATGTATCAACACTTTTTGGGTAATCCAAAACAGCACTCCAAACAGTAAAAGATGTTTGCTGGACTAAAACATCTTTAAGGCAAAACTACGATAAACGATTAGTCTGTAGCATTTGCGAAAGGAAAAATATTTTTCCCACCTGTCAGGCTGCCATTACAACTTTGGAGCCCGTCTTTCTAAACTCAACATCTATATATTTTCTATATCTTTAGGGCCTCAGCCGCAGGGAACTGTGAAGCAGTAGAGCTAACAAGACTCGGTCTCCAAGGGTTCTTTTATCCGTAAGCGTTTCCCTTGCCACTTGCAAACATATTTTGCGCGAGAGAGCCTATGGCGAAGCAAAAGGTCTAGTGGGATTCAGTCATTAATTACAGACAAATGTCTGTATTGCATTCATTACAGACAAATGTGGCCCCGATATCAAACGCTTTTGCACACTGCTGAGGTTATCAAGACCTAACGTCTCTTTGGACGTATCTGTCATGACGGGACTCTGTCTGATTGGAATACACGCAATGAGACATAAACTCTCGATTAACGACGAGGGATCCATTCAACACCTTTTTTGTATGTGCCTTGCTCTGGCGATCAAGCGGGTATCTACATTAGGTTCGTAATTCAATCAAAGCTGGCTACTGTCGACATTGTCCGAGAAATTCTAAGCGACAAGAATGGTTCAACGGGAGGCACTAAGGATTTTTCTGCGTGCACAGACTGTCACTTCTACCTAACCTAACCAGCATAGTTTGATTGTCATTGAAATGGGTTCACAGCGAACTATATTTTTGTTTTGCCCAAGTTCAAAGGTGCCTGGCGAGTACAGCACCTAAAGAGATCCCTCATGCAGATTACGGGTCACAGTTCTAACGACAAGATATTTATATCGAATTTTGCCAATTCTCATTGTTTTTCAATGAACCAATAAACAGCACAGTTGAAATAAGGACAAACCGTTCAATGTTTTTATGTAGTCCTCTTACAAAGGATCTAACTGATTTTGGATTCAGTTTGTTAAGCGGCATATTACGAGTATGTACATCACATTGTTAATCGTAAAGTACAGGTCGATAGGGACGTTATACTACTAAAAAAAGCGAAATTCTCATGAACACTTTTCAGGGAAGTCTGAGATTTTTTCGCAACGTGAATATCTGCGTGGATGTAACGGTTATTTGCACAACAATAGGTCAAACAAAAATGCACTTCAAAAGTGGTCTTGATAAAAGTTAAACATCAGGTGGAAGAAGAGGTTCCGGAAAACTTTAAAGGAGTTTTTGTCGATGAAAATTCGTTTATAGCCGAAGTTATCGTAAATGAGTTAACGTCGACTAGATGCAAAAAGTCTTTACACATTTGCTTCGGCTGAGTATTTTCTAAATATGTGATCTACTGTTACTGTTACTAACAAAAACATATTTTATAACCTGCAAATGTAAATATGGGCCGAGTTCTTTTTGCAACTCGCTTTGGAGATCGCTAATGCCATAATTTCTCACCATTATACAGGAATATAAAAAAGATTAAGTTTAAAAAAAAAACTGTAGACAATGTGCGTTAAAATCCGCTTATTTAAAAAAAACTAAAATTTTTGGAAATAGTGTTATTTAAGAACAACATTTTGCAAGTTTGGGCGAGATCGGTTTTTACTCGGTTATAGTATTTCTTGAGTAATTGGTTTTCTACAAACATTTTCAAATCAATCGGCATAAATCCAATCAGTTCTAGTATACTCGTACAAAGAAATTTTAAAAAATGCTCGTGAATTTTTAAAGTTATAGTCTTTGCGACCACTAACTCGTTCAATAAGCGAGTGCACAAAGAACTTTGGAAAACCTACTGCTGAATGCTTAATGCCTGCTGCAGACAGCTAATGCATTTTAAAGAGAAGTTTTTACGTTGCTTAGAAAAAAATATCTTACTTGTAAAGTCGCCGGCATTTACGTGGTGAAAACCCGCTCCTTTAAAATTTTATAATCTTCTTGTTCGCGAAATAAGAAATAGCTGTACCTGTCCCGCGTATCTGCGGACTTAGATATTTCCAATGCTGGTGTTTTTTTTTTTAAACGGGTGGGACGTGGTATTTAAGTATGACTAAAAGATTTTATTTTGTGTTATATTAAACTTCAACTATGCTTTAGAAAGCCTTTGTTTTAGGTTAATTTAGCATCACTATCCGAATATAAGAATTTTTAGTTGCAGGTTTTCGACCCGGTCGAAGGATTATCTGCTCTTAGGTACGCGCAACATTGACGAGACTTACAATTTATTTCGCCTTAAGTGTGTCCAATAATGGCTAGCCAAAATCCCCAAAATATCGATAAATTTACTAGCAACATAATATATACTGTATAAATGTGGGTTATTTTTGGCTTCTCCATTTATTTACTACCGGCAACTTAACGAGTAAAAGATTGATCCCATAGCCATTTTAACGCTTTCTTTGCAATACGAGTACATAAGCTTTTCAGAGCTGGCTTTCAACTGTAAGTCCTTGTCAGTGAAAATAAGAATTGTATTCCCTCATCATCCTCTTTATTCCTTAAAATATGTTGATGGAATTAATGAAAAATTGGAAGGTGCTGCAAAAACGCACCACAATTCTGAGATTCTTTTTGAAGTTTGTTGTATATTACACAGTACAACAGGAAAAAGGACCCGCTTCTCCGAGTTTCGCCCAAAGTCATGCACTTATAAGTATTTTATGGACCCCCAAAGATTTGGGGCTTCGGTGTCATTTTTGCAAAAAAGTGATAATTTTCTCAGGCACATACCTTGCAAAACGTTCGGAATTTTGATTAAATCCCTGAGGCATATTTAGTATTAAGTGCTTTGCTGAAAAACTTAAGAATACTTTGAACATGCTCCCAAAAAAAAACTAAGGCAATTATTCTTTTTCCCTCGATTGTGATATTCTTCCCTAAGAAAATAAACTCATTACTCTACCATACACCTGTGAATTCAGTAATTTTGCTAATCACAACTTAACATTTTTAAAGATATTTAAATAACATCATTTTGATTTTCACTTTGATTTTTTTACCCCAGCAGCTGTTTTATCTCATAGATTTCTATTAATTACTTTGTAATTTTTATTTCGTCCTCTTTTTATTAAATCCATGGCGTGTTATTGTTATGCATGAGTTATAATTTAAATAACTTGTTGTTGTACTTCAGCATTTGTAGTCTAATTAATGTTAATATAAATCATGCGCCTCATATACTATGAATGACAAACGACAGATTAACATAAAAATGTTTTTTTTTCTGCTGTTTTATTTAAAAAATGGAATAATCAATTTGTATGTGTGTGCAACAACAAAAATATAATATTCACTTTCAGAATTGATGGCCAGTGAGTTTCCGGTGGAAATATTCAGTGTTGACACTTTAAAGTTTGATTTAATTTATTTCGCAGTTGGCAATTTAAATTTATCACATTTTTTTCAAAAGAATATTTTACACTTTTTCTATGGGGTGGCCGCAGAAAGGGTTTTAAATCTCTCTTGCAGATTTAAACACTTATCGTTTTTTGCTCTTTTTTAGTAATTATTAAATCTAGTAATTTTATGGGTTTTTCGATTTGATCTTGTGGAAACTTCACTCATGTGGTGTCAATTGACATTAATTTCACTGGAATGTTCCTCTGAAAAATTTTATTATTACTCTGGTCGCTCTAACCGCTTTATGCAACTTTTTTCCTATGGGATGTAATATGTGGCTTCAGGTTCTAAAATCATGAAGGACCCTTATAGCTAAACCCGCCCACGTTGCTAAAAACTCATGATGCGTATTTATTTATGAAATCATTAAAAGCCGTTGTGAGTCCATGTACAACTGTACTAGCATAAATTGGAACGCAAAGTCATTTGGAATTAAACATCCACATCATTAAACATTATGTTTAATATCTATAAACTTCTTCAAATTTATTAATAATTTTTTGGTTCATCGGTAGTTTACCAGTTCGATTTTGGGCTACGCGAGTCCGGCTTCTGCTTATGTAGCGACATTACCGGCAGGTTCATCAGCTAAAATGATTCAACACTGTGCAAAAATTAATCTCATGTAAGGAAACAAGACACATTTGTCTGTTCCATCAAAAGAATAAACCAAGTACGGTTTCGTTCATATTTATTTAAAATACTTCGTCCCAACTCACAATTAAAAGCATATTACATGTAAGGATTTGGATGTAACATTAATAGCAAAAGGCATTTCACTAAGATTTTTAATATTTTATCTTTGTAATCCATTTCAGAATATATTAATTTCCTAAACATTTTCATGAAAATGTTCATGCATGAAAGCCCAAATCAATCGATTTTTAAAACCGCCTTGCATTGTTTTCTTCCTAAAGCCTGCATATGTATTAATACAGATAATAACCTAGACCTCGTCACTTTTACTGCTGACATAAGAAATAAAGTCACAAACGCCAAAAAACCAAAAATGTGATAAGAGCAGATTCGGAACCGTAAATGAGTTTTTGCATTTTGTGTTAAACATAAAAGACCGATTTCCAACCGTAATAGACTGAAAAACGTTAAGCAAAATGGTCACATCAACCACTTCCTGTGTGTTTAGTAGTGGAGATATGACTTTCTTGCTTAGGAGGACCGTATAAATACTCCACGCTTGAACAGCAAAATAAAAAGTTGTCGTCGTATATACACACGCAGAGAAAAAATCTGTTGGAAATCGGTCCGAACTATAAAAATTCGGTTGGATAAACCGACTATCTGTTGCAATAACCAACATTCCATAGTTGGTGGTGATCTTAGTAGTGATCACATGCTCCGCTAAAAATTCGAAAATTCCAAATTCAAATTTTCTAATGATCTATGCCGTAATCTGTACTAACGGGTGATCAATAAAGAGGTATTATTCTCAATAGGTTTTTTTTTCCCAGATTACTCATGAGTTTTGTTAAACTTTATTTTTTTCTTTCAGAATTGTTTGCCATTTCATTGTGAAAAGACTTACACCGAGAAAAGCACGGTTTGGTACAGTTTCTGGACTGGTGGAATCAACGGTCCATATTTTCAAATTTGTAACGGGTGATTATTCTAAAGGTATTTGTTACAATAGTGTTTTTTGTGGGTTGTGTTAAAATTTCTTTTTTATTTTCATTCTTTTTTAGTTTTGTTGGCCATTTCATCATGGAAAGACTTACACCACCACAACGTCTCCAAAGTGTGCAACTGTATTATGGAAATTTTGTTCAGTAATGAGTTCCATTTCTGGCTCAACGGAAACGTCAATAAATAAAATTGCCACATTTAGGCTGAAGAGTAACCAGAAGAGATTCAACAGATGATATTATGCAGAGAGAACATCATGGTTTAGTGTGATTTATGGGATCGTGGAATCATCGGTCCATATTTTTTCAAAAATGATGATGGCCGGAATGGTGCTCGTTATCGCGCCATGATATCGGACTATTTGCTACCTGAAATTGAAACCTATAATCTCGACGAAATGGCCGTCTAGATCGTGTGATATCGCACCTTTAGACTTTTGTCGTTTGGTCTACTTAAAGTTCAATGTCTATGCTGACAAACCAGTTGCGGTTCAGGTTTTGGAAGAACCCATTACGCGAGTCTTTATATCCATACCGTTCGAAATGCTTGAACGAGTCATCCAAAATTTGACCCTCAGAATGGACATCCTAAAGCGTAGTTGCGGCCAACACTTGAGGGAAATTACTTATAAATTCAAAAAGTAAATGACATAAAATGTTCTTTCGAACGAACAAAAAAGATTCCACACTTGATTTGAGTTATAATATATTTTTTATTTTGACAAAAAACACCACTAGATTGATTTTCCATTATATATCCAAAAAAATTTGCCTTTCCAGCTGAAAGTCTAATTTAGCCACGCTTCTTAGATTTTCTTACACAAACTAATACATCTATATCTCTATGTTTGGTGAGGCGAAAACAACGATTTTGTCAATGTATATATAGTTTTTTTCAAGTCCCCTGCCACTGAGCAGGTCGAAATATCATCACCAAATTTTTGTTTGAGTTTTTTGTTTTGTTGCCATCATTTGTTGTTATTATTTTTGAAAGAGTGAATTACTCTACAAGCTAATAATTACGAGGGCGACCGCAAAACTAACTGGCCTGGCACATTTTCTGTTTTACTAGCAACTTTTTTTTTGTTTTTTTAAAGCAATCTTTTATAAGCCATCTGTCAAAATTTCCGAAATATTTAATGATTATTTTCTTTGTTACAGGTGATTGAAGTAAACAAGTTTTATAATTTTTGAAAAATGGAAAAAAAGAGTTTCGTGCGGTTATTAAACACTTTTATATGAAAGTTTATACGCCACAATTAATCAAAGATGAATTGGATTCTGTTCATGGTGATAATGCACCATCATACTCCACAGTGAAATCCTGGGTTCAACAATTTAAAATGGGTCGTTCAATTACGGAAGATGAATAACGCTCTGGAAGACCGAAAACTGCTACTACTATTGAAAACATTAGAAAAATATTTAATGAAGTGACTAAAGATAGACAAATAAAGCTTGCTGATATTGTTAAAATGCACGAAAAACAAGTTTGGAGTATTTTACATGATGAACTCCACATGAAAAAGTTAAGTCAGCAGGAAAGGTAATAGCCACAGTATTTTGGGATGAAAGGGGTAAAATATTTATTGATTATCTTGAGAAAGGAAAAACCATAAATAGTGAATATTATTGTGCATTATTGGATCGGTTGAGTGAAGAAATCAAGATAAAACGACCGCATTTAGAAAAAAAAGTTATTTTTCATCAAGATAATGCTCCTTCACACACTGCATTTTTAGCTCAACAAAAACTGGCCGAATTACGATTTGAAATTGCTCCACATGCACCATATAGTTCCGATTTAGCTCCTTCTGATTATTTCTTGTTTCCAAGTTTAAAAAAAATTCTCGGTGGCAAAAAATGTTCGCCCAATAGCGAGGTTATTGCTGAAACTGAGGCATATTTTGAAGGTCTTGAAAAATCTTATTTTTCGGATGGAATTAAAAATCTTGAAAAACGTTTGATGAAGTGTATTGAGTTGAAAGTAGATTATGTTGAAAAATAAATAATAATAATTCCAAAAAAACGGTTCTTTTTATGTTAGGCCAGTTACTTTTGCTGTCGCCCTAGTAATATATTTAGTGAATTTGATTTAAATCGTACCATAAAATACAAAAAAGAATTACAACTGTAGTAGGCACCGCCACCTATCGGAACCTAACTTATGGGAAATCTTCCCGCAGACACAGTTAACATATTGCGCATGTTTAATGTTAATCGCTAAAGCGATGCTTGAGTTTTAGGAGGTCGTTCACCGATCAATACCTTTTTATATTAAGAAATTATTTTAAATTCGAAAGCTAAAAAAAATATGATAAATTTTGTCTTGAGATTCGACAGAAATTTTCCTAATTATTCCTCTGTGGGATGTTGAGAGAAATAAGGTAAGGTTTATAACAAATCTGACTATAACTGGCTTAGTTAGACTAAATAAGGTTTAATTTCTTAAATACCCTCAGTCTAGGAAAAAATCATATATTAATAAAAATTTATAAAATTTTCAAAATTCAAAAAAATTTAAAAAATCACAGCATTTGTAAATTTATAAAATTTGTAGAATTCGTAAAAATCATGAATTCCTTAAAAATCATATTATTATAAAAATGACCAATAGTAAAGTTCAAGTTCGAATGATTTACAAAATTCACAAAATTCAAAGAATTTATACAATACAACAAATTTATGAAATTTATTAAAATTGTACTAATTCCATTCTAATTCCAAAAATTAATAAAATTCATAAAGTACCAAAAATTATCAAATATTTATAAACTGGCAACAATTTTTTCTTCCGAATTTAAGACTTCTTTTCAATCAGATAAATAATTAATGATTACATTCGCATATTATAAAAAAAATATGAAAGTTACGATTTTATAACCTACACGGTGAGGTGAAAGATATACTTAATTTATCATTCTGTTTGCAGCACTAGAAAATACCGACTCCATAAAGTATACATATTATAGATCGTATTAAATTTCTAGGAATTCTAAGATCTAGTTGTGGCCTTCCTTTTAGTTCATGGAAGCGAGAAAGCGGTCAAACGATTTATCCAATAATGCTGAAATTTTGCATGACGATGGCTAAAAGTCAAAAGATGCTTGAAATTGTAAGTGGGCGAAATCGTTCTGGAGAAAAAAAAGTTTTCATCAATGATATAAAGGCAACGCGTAGAAAAGTATACTTATAGAAAATAGAAAAGTATAATAATACACTTTTTGTTTTATGGGCGATAATTGGTTTAGTCATGAAACTTTTAAAACCTCAAAAAAGGTCTAATATGGTCCATATAGTCTATAAGAGTATAGACATTTAAGTACTAAAAAAACAAGTTTTACTAAGAATCTAAATATGAATTAATTTTGTAGTTTTGTCTCTAAAATGTCTAAAAAATCGTCGTTTTTAAAAAGCCGACACTAAAAGTTTTTTTCAACCTCGTATTTTAAAAAACTGAGTGTCAAGTTTTTTAGGACAAAACATGCATTAATTGACATTTCGGTTTTAGCCTTTTGGCTTGAATGGAAAATATTTTCTCGGTTAGAAGTAAAGTAATTGACACAATTTCTTGACCACACGAATGCAATAAAATCAATTGGTACAAGTACGGTTGTATTTATTAATAAAAAATAAAATAACAAAGGTCGGGCGTGACCGACTACCCTTCTCTTCTAGATGTGCCAAATAAAACCAGGGTTTTGAATCCCTTAAGTAGGCTCTAAATTTACCCAGACTTAAGAAATTAGTTCATATTTGAATTTGTTAGAGAATTTTACTGTTTTTGGGACCTACTGGTCCAAGTGGAAATAGTTCAGATTTAAGGACGTAGAGTTCGTCTCCCACATAAAGCCAAACTACATGGATTGAAACCCAAATAGTTAGTCTTCATGGTCCAAGTCGGTCGAAAATTTGTTGTTAGTCCATCGTTATTGATCGACAAATTCTAGAGCGGTTGTAATAACGGGAGGGACCTTTGTACTAGAGCTAAAGCAAAACGTGCCCATATCGGCCGTTTCTATCTGAGCTTTCTACTGATCGTTATGAACTGTGCTTAAATATAAACCAGATTTTAGAGTTAAGGACACATCTTAATTTATGTGTGGAAGCTTTATCTCAATTTTTTTTTTTACCAATTTTGCTAAAAGTAAAGGACCTTGCTCTGCACAAAAAAGCATACTTCCGCCAAATTCCATGAGGATCGGATTTCAGTTTCGAGCTGTTCTTTGAAAAAAAGCTGTAGATAAGCAGCAGAGGTACGGCCTGGCAGTTATCGTTAATCGAATTATGTATGGTCGGCCTCACGAACCCAAGGGCAGACAAGGGTTTGCTACAGCATTAGTAAAATCACGATGAAGGGTATTTAAGATTTCGGCTGGCCTCAATTTTAGTTATTTTAAAAACTTTTAAACTTCTCTTAGTATTTTTGGAAAATTGAAACTTCAAGATATGTCAAACCATACGCAAGAAATTTTCGGTTTAATCTGGCTAATAACATAAGTTGCTTTCTTGATTGCCTTAAAGTTCCACTAAGGAAGTTCTCTCAAATTCGTGAAATGTACATGATATACTTCTTATACTTACAACCATACTTATTCTTATCAATTTCCGCTTCTAATGGCAAATCAATTTTATAAAAAAGATATGACAGAGCTGAGAGATTAATCTCTAACTTGAAAAGTCGTCGGCATTTTTTAGAGAGACTTTTGCATAGATAAGTGTGTACAATTTTAATCATTAATTCGCCGGTATATAAGAGCCAGAAATAACCCGCTAATAAATTTTTAAGAAGTCCGGACTAGAGTCAAAGTTTATTTGTATCATAGCCGTGTTTATTAATCATTACACCTAATCGGACCTTCTCTATTACACTATGACTTTCAACACGTTTTTTTCTGAAAAGTTAAGTTCTTAGATTTTGCCGGTCTTCTCCTACTCGAAAAGTCGCCGGCATTTTATAAAAAAGCTTTTGCTTAGGTAACAGTGTAATATATTATTCGTCGCAAATCTTATAAGTCGCAGAAATATCCCACTGACATATTTTTTAGACATCCTTAAATGGACTTGCACTAGAGTCTATTAGTATGATAACCGTGTTTATTAAAGATTACACCACATTGGCCCTTCTCTACTACACTAATCCTTTAAAAATTTTTTTTTCTGATAAGTTAAGTTCTACGGGCCTTAGAGTTTTTTTAGAAACTTTCCAAATTTCCAATAATTGTAAATATTTTCGCCCCATTTACCTTTGTACTCTACAATGACTAATCAAGCCCTCTAAGACTTTCTAACATTTTATTCAAGGTATGACGTCAATTTAATTTAATTTCACTTCTCTAAGTTCCATGAAGCCCACTAAGTAGAAGTAATAACATTTTCTTCCTACGCCTTTGTAAAGAAAAATGGTCACTAATGATCACAGTATGTCAACATTTCAAATTTCAAAACTGGCGACTGGCTATGATTCATAGCTCTTGTAAAATATTTTTACACTTATAACTGTGGATTTATGACGTCAATTTAATTTACTTTTGTACTTCCCCTCTATGGCTGATGAGATGTTGTATAAATTCAAAATTCCAATAAATTCAAACTTTCGCCAAATTTCTTCAATATTTCTTTTTGTTACACGACGAAACTTTTGTGGAAAAACAACCGCATTCCCATTTTGCTCTCCACAGATTTAAAGGAAAAGTTTCGTTTGGACGAAGAGCGGGGAGAGGAGGGGAAAAACCTGCTACAAAATCCGGCTCCTGTTCTTTCTTATGATTATGGTTATTGTAGTTGTTTGTTGTTCGCCAAAGAACAGGGAGCAGGATGTACTGGTGGAGGTGGGGGAATTTGTAAAGAAAATTTGTTGTGGAAGAAACAACTCCATTAAAATACAACTGTTACCTCAGCAAACAGTTTTGATGGGGAAGAACACAACTTATATTGATTGACCTATAGAGTGAAATTTTCAAATGAACTATAATTCATGGCATCATTATCACTTGAAAACTTAAGCTGTCACTTTTAAATAACCATAAACTCCTTAACGGTTGGGATATTGCCAAGTAAACATTAATTAACCATGATAGAGAGGTCGGCATTAATCATTAGTTAGGAATCAACAGAAATAGAAAACAGGACCGAAAAGATTTCCTGCTATTTCCGTAAATCTTTGCGGAAATCCTGATTTTCTGTCTTGTTAGAATTTATCGAAAAAAGGTTGAAAAAAATTTTGGAAGCCGTGAAGGCTCAAATACTTTGTTTCCTAGTCTGATTTACGTTGGCGTCAAAGGCAATTGTTGAATTGTTGTGTATGTTTACAATCCCTGTCGTTGGCTAACATCCTGTTTGTTTGTCTGGAGGTAAAATGGGATTATAAACAAACAAAACATTTGTCTTGCATATGGGAAAGGTGTACGCCGGAGTAGGGCCCGTATTTGAGATGGTCCTTCCTGTACAGTTTAAATAGTGCATAAGCATGTCTGCTCCTGAATCCTAGGTAATGTTTTGATTTTTCAAAATCCTTGGAATATTTTTGCTACATATTTTGTGATTCTAGAACGTATAGCTCTCTATATGTATATACATGTACGTGGTGGGTATTTACCTTTGGGATAACAAATCATAAAGTTTATGATTTGTGGGCTATCGTGGCAACTGGCTTCGCTGCGTTAGTAGATTCCTCAGGATCCTTCGTCAGCTCCTTGGCACACATACACTTGCACACGTACACACAAAAACCCCCACTAACATACATATACACTTTTGCTTAGTTTTCAACTACAAATCAACGTTTGGTTGTTGGTTTTTGTGTGCTGGTTCCCTTGCCGGAAGAAATTTATGGGTTTTTATGTTTTGACTTTTTGTGTGTGGGCGTAAAAGTTTTCGGGGCCAACACTGTAACAAACTTTAAACATTTTTCATTCACTTTTCAACACAGTAATAGAACAGAAACGTACACTCAAAAACATAACTTTATTTTCTTTATTTCGATTTTATTCTCCTTTATTATTTCCTTATTTTTTTTAGTAACGGCAAAGTAATACTCAATAGATTGGAAATTTATCAACTTTCTTCGTATATAATGTGATGTTATCCTTATGAATCTGAACACAATTTCGTTATTTTGCAGGCCCGGTATTTTATATTCCGTTTTTCTTTTTATACAAATATTAAGCAACGAGAAAACACGATGTTTGAGTTGGAAAACGAGAACATAAACAAACGAAGACCGACTCCTTCAAACACCCAACACTTGTCGTTTATTTTCCACGAGGATACTACAGGATGTGTTATAACTCTCTGTGCATATAGGCTAAATTTCCTCTCGAGATTTTTTTGCCCTTTCAAATCGTTTTGGTCACAATTTCCTTTGAAAACTTTTATATTTCTTTATTATTTTAGAAAACTTTCTTTTATTAATTTTCCCTCTGAGAATCTTTGGAAAAAACTCGGCTTCTTTATTGGAAAACGCTTCTTTGTTTTTATTATTTTCTATTTTTTTTTGGTTTGTTTTGAATTTTGTCGGCGTAAATGCGTTAACTACTACTCCGTGTTGAGTTTTACATCTATTCGTTTTGACATTATCATTATAACTGAAAATTGTGAAGTTACTTCGTCGTGTATCTCTATTTTTTTCCCTTGCCTTACGCCTTGTCGCTGGTCGCTCTCTGGCTTCTCTGCTTTTAGTTCATCTTCTAAAACGAATCATGTTCAGCTGGTTGTCGTACACAATGTTTTCGCTCCACGAAAATTATCCCAAAAACCAATGGCTGGCAAAAACGCAAAGGAAACGGGCAACAGCGACAACAATGTTTTAATCTTTTAGCATCGAACAATCGTTTTGTTGGTCTCGCATCTAGATAATTTCACACAAGCACCACCACTGTCTCTCATCAACAGATAACTCTCTTACACACATGGGAAATACACTCTCTATATACGGTACACACAAATTCATTTTACGCTCTTACACAACTTACTTTTGCCTTAGCAAAGATTTCTCTCTCAGTTTTCAACAGGACACGCGAGAAGAGATTTATTATTGCTTGCTCTCCGAAAGTTTGCAAACCATACCAAGTATTCGGTAGATACTTTTTAGTACTCCATACAAACAGAGAATTAGACAGAGAGAGTGAGAGAGCATGGTTAACGTTGTTTTGTGTTCCTTGCAGAATGAAACATTTCACCCAATTAAAAACGTTGCGGCAATGGAACACTATGAAACACACAACCTGAGACAATATTTCTTCGTTTTGTTTCGGGCGGAATGAAACACATTCCAATAGTACGATTCGTTATGGAGGCTCTGCACGAGGAGTTAATTGAAAGGATATTCTGCTGAATATTATAGCTCAGTTATTATTGGCCAACGATAAAAAGAAATCCCTGTATTTTTGCGGCCTGTTTGGTAGACATGTTAAGAAGTAAATTGAAATGTTAGTACCCATAGCATATACGAACCTACGCGTATTTGCTACTGGCCAGATTCTCGTCCATCAGCTCTACACACAGTGATGAAGGCAGTTCAAAATTGTTACGAGCAACAAAAATTACATTGAACGAGAAAAATATTTGTTAACAGTTTTGATGGAAATTCGGTTGCCATACAGAAATTTGTGAAAATATTATGGTACATACAACTAACTATCCGTTTTGACTAAAGGTTTCAAATTCAAATTGTTGATTGGTACAACCGACTGTTGAGCAACTAATACTTTTGTTTATAAACGGTCCTTGTGACTGCAAATAATTTCGTTCTAATAAACGAGTTAACTTATACAGTCCGAACTTTAAGTTTATACATTCTGCTTCTAACTGATAAAATAGTTATTTGAACGGAATCTAAAACAAATCGTCAGAAGGGAAACTGAAATGTATCGGGTGATAAATCTAGAAATATTTATTCAAAATAAATAACAATACTTAAATTCAAATCAAGTGTAGAATCTTTATTGTGCATTCAAAAGGACATTTAATGCCATTTATTTTTTTAATATAATTTTCTTAAAATATTGGCCGCAACTACGTCTCAGGGGGTCCACTCTCATGGTCCAATTTTGGATTACAAATTATAAATTTTCTTAAAATATTGGCCGCAACTACGTCTCAGGGGGTCCACTCTGATGGTCCAATTTTGGATTACTCGTTCAAACATTTCGACTGGTATAACGTTAATGACACGCGTAACATTGGCTTCCAAAACCTGAATCGTAGCTGGCTTGTCAGCAAAGACTTTGGACTCTACGTAGACCCAAAGAAAAAAGCCTTACGGTGGAATATCACACGATCTAGGCCAACTCACCGGTCAAAAACGTGAAATTAGCTGCTCTTCGAAATGACCTCTCATTAGATCCATTGTTTGAGCAGCTGTATGTCAAGTGGCCCCGCACAGTGGTCCCAAACACCAATCTAGTCGAAAAAAATAAAATATAATACAAAATAATTCTTTAACATTGTTGAAAGAAAGGGTTTTGTTTGATAACACAGTACAACAGCCAATCTGGGGGTGAGAAATTCCAAGTCAGGGTGGTGGCTCAAAGGGTTTTGCGTTCGTATGCGCTTAGTTGTAAAATGTTGGCAAAATCGTAGTTTGACATAACTCGAGAACGACTAGTTCGATTTTGCTGAAATAAATTGAGAAAAATTAATAATTACATTTTCTTTAATCCATTAATATACTGTTTCTCTACCAAATCAACATTTTTGCAATTAGAAATAAATTTATGAAGAAAATTTTGCCAAAAAAAAATTTTTTTTTTTTTTTAAACATATAAATCCCAAACGGAAAAACGTGTAGAGTCTTATAACTTTTACGTAAAGTCACATAACCTATAAACAAAATGCGACATAGATCATAGAAATCGATTAACGCGTTCTGATTTTATTCAAAATTAAGTAACTTCACTTAACTGGCACATACGAACGCAAAACCCTTTGAGGGTTTTAATATACTGACCTAGTACCATCACCCTGACTTGGAATTTCTCACCCCCCAGACAATAACCCCAAAAATGTTCCACAGTGTAATAAGTGGCCAAGAGGCCACAGTGCATAACGGTATATTTGCTTTGCTTTAGTTCGCGAAATTACCTGCGCCTTATAGTCCATGGCATTGGTGGTATAATATTGACTAAATATCCAATTTCCGATTGATAAAAATACAAAAAGAAATTTCAAAAATATTTTCTGTTGATAAAGTTTATTAATAAGAAGTTATAAATAAAAATTACTGCAAGTACTCCTATATGTTCAATGTGGTATTTTGTGTAGATAACATTGGATTGTTGTACCTATGTGTCTAGTGTTTCCAAATTTTGTAAATGTCCAAGTTGTATTAAGGTTTTCGATAGGACTTAATATGACTTAAGCTGTAGTGATTTTTTTTTGTTTAGTGTTTGCTGTTTACAATATCTGCTGCCAGTTTTTGCCTAAATATATTTTTCGTTCATAGCGGACAATGCTGATTACAAGAAAGGAGCTGTACAATGTTTGGTACTCTGAAAAACAGTAAAATGAAGAAACAAATGTTGTTTAACCCATGTTTTCGCTGAGATTGGGTCTTGCTGTAAAAGTTAGTTAGATGGAATGGTTGTAATTCCAACTAAACCTTCATTAACATGGATTGAAGAAAGGTCATAAGAGAGACCGTCAACATCTAAGTATGGAATACCATCAGATCAAGACGGGAGAACAAAGCGGATGTAAGTAGCGCCTTCATTGAAGACTTGGTCTCCAGAAGAATTAACCTTTGCTTCTGGAACAAGTCTTAATAAATCTGGAAAGAGAGATACTGCAAGCATTGTCAAATATTTTGTTTCTTCTCCGTCAACAATAAAAAAGAAACTGAATTTGCCTTGTAAAGAAACTTCAATTACTGAAATGGCAAATAATACGTTAGGGAAAAGAAATAAATTTAAACACAACACACGCGTAATCTGTGAAAAAACCTCATTGAAAAAAACCTCTAGATTTATCATCCATTATGTCATGAAGCTAAATAACCTTTTGTTGTAGAGCGAACGAAATCAATAAATGTTCAAACGTACTTCACTGCACCCAGCCATTCCATCTTTGTGGGCAATGTTTTCAAAGTTTTCGCATTCAGTGATTCTTGCTCTATGTTATAGTGATTCTTGCTATACGAGTACGTTAATTTTGTAATAAATAAAGGTAAGTTTACTTCTTGACATCGACGCTGGCGAAAAATTATCTTTGTTCAAGAAGACGCTTTTTCAAGATATCCAGACCCCAATAATTAAAAATTCGCAGCATAAATGGGTCGTTTCATGTCAAGTGACAATCGATGTATTTCGATCGGGATGAAACTGTCTCCTAGATTAGTTCTATCGGATAGTAGTTTAGACACAAACTTTAAACAAGATCGGTCAAAGACTTTCGGAGTTAGAGGGTCGAATTTTGACATTTTGGTCTAACGGGTGCTATTTCGCAGCCATGTAAATCATTAGCAATTGTTTCTAGCAAAATTTGTTTAAAGTGTTTTAGATAGCTATATAATATTCAATCTTTTAGGAAAAAATGAAAAAAAGGTTTCACAATTTTTTTGCAAAATCAAACATTTTTGATACTATTTTTCCAAAACGATTTGTAACTCAAATCAACGTGTTTTAAATTTTTAGCATATGCACTATCTTGAGCTCAAAACTAGCAATAGGATTCATAAAATAGCCCCAAGGATAGTATTGCACAATTTTAAATATTTATTTGTATTTTAAAATTAAATTTTCAACATTTCTGTATAAAAACAATGGAATTACTGTGGTTATTATCGAGGGTATGAAATTTAAGTTATGCATGTTAAATACTGTTGGAAAGCTCAATTTGTCTAGTTTTCAGTATAAGATACATTTTTAACGTATTAGATCCACTTACACTAAAATAGGAAATTATGTTGGCTAATATCATAAAAAAAGTTTTAGATGGCCACGCTTCTTCTTTTGGAGTTAAAAATAAAAGGTATGTCGGACTCCACATTATTTTCAATTATTATCTATTTGTCATGTATGAGAAATTTTTTAACTCCATTACAAATAGCAACAAAGAGCCATAAATAATCATTCAAATAAGGAAAAATTGGTAGTAAGGTGAACCGACTAAGCTTTACCCATAGATATACGCATCCACAGGGTTACGTTTGCATTGGTCCTAAAATAGATGTTTCTTAAAAAAAATTCTTTAACATTTTTTTTTTTTATTTTAGAAAACAAAATTTCCCGATTTTGAAAAGACGTACCTTCGATTTTTTGCAATTTTTTGTGTAAATGGTTTTATGTTCGTTTATAACACATTAAAAGTTGTTTGTGACCACGTTTTAATTTTTCAAGTTATAAATTAAAATGTGCAACGGTCTCCACAATATTTTTAAACACTTTAAAATTAAAAAAAAACTCTACTTTTGGTTCTTTTTGTGATTTATGCGGTTTTCTATTTCCATTAGCAATATCTACAAAGGGTCATAAAAAAAATATTTTCTGGTAATATTTTATTTAATAGTACAGTGTTTATATTAGGATGGTATAAAAAAGCAAAAAAAAAGAAATTAAAGAAAACTTTTTTTAAAAAACTATATTTAAAAAACCTCATTTGAACCCTGATAGTTTAAAATAAAAAAAAACAAAAGTTATGATTTTTATAAAAAACGTATTGAAAATGTTGTCATTGCTGTAATTTTCAGAATTCTGAATTTTCTTAAAAAACTCAAACTGTATTATTTTTTAAACCACCAAAGTGACCTACTAGTAGAAAGTGATCGATTTCACATGGATTGACGATTGGTGTGAATTGAAACTTCTAGAATTTTTTTCTGAGTTAGTTTATGGTATCGCTGGCCTATTCCAATAAGCCCTTTAAGTTTAAGTTAATATAATATAAAAAGTTCATAGCTTAATCGAAGTCAGATTTATATGGTAGAGTCGTTGAGAGATTAAATTCGGTCTACAGTGTAATATAGTGAAATACATACCAGAACTTTGTTCGGACCTTACACACAGATTGAGTTGCCCTTTCTGGCCACCCCTTTCTTAGCATATATTAAAGAAAAAGTATTTCCATTAGGGGTAGCCAGTTTGTTTCTTTGTTTTCGGTTATGTTAGAGATAACTTCAAAAATAACCATTAAAATATACTGCTTTGAACAGCAGGTGATACAACTTTTTAACAAAGTACCGGGTTGCCCATATTCGACGGACCCATCTGGCAACGCCATAACTTTTGACAGTGATGTCAGATCGCTTAATGACATACCGCGTTTGAAGCGTCAGTCCAAGCAGATTTTTACCATGCAACAATACACGTCACGCGAGCGCTCTGAAATAGTTGAAATTTACATTCAACAGAACAAGTCAATTGTGAAAACTCAACGTGCTTTTAAAATATTAAAAAATGTGAGAAGTGCGCCTTCTAAGAACACCATTAAGCGTTTATACGAAAAATTTTCGACTGGTGAGGCTCTTTCTAATCCGAAGAGGCCAAATAAAAGTCGACCAAGGCGATCAGCCGAGAATATCGCTGCCGTACGAGCCAGTGTTGAGAGGTCCCCAAGAACATCCCAAAAACGCCGTTCTCAGCAGTTGGGCATGGCTCGGTCCACTTTACAACGGATTATTCGCGTTGATTTGCATTTGTTCCCAAGCCAAGCACCGTAGAAGAGCTCAAGGTCAACATTCGTGAAGAAATAGCCGCTATTCCGGCCGAAAAAAAAACATGGGTCCGTCGAATATGGGCAACTCTGTAGTTGTTCTCTTGCTGCAGCGAGCCTGCCAATATTGGGGAAGCTCATCCCAATTTGGTAGCCAAATTTGCGGTAACTGTCTTTGTATAATCAGCTAATCAACACCCATATGACAGTGAAAAAAATTATCTGTCGAAAGCACCGTCATTGTCTCTGAGAATATTCTGTTTAATCCGAGGCATTCCGCATTGGCATTGCATTACCTTCCCTTATATCTCACGCGTTATTATAAATGTCTTACAAGGACACGACCTCAACAAACCACCAAAAACGGCGATTTAATCAATTTTTAGTTTTTTGTGTGTTTTTTGGTGCAGTCGATGCTCTTGAAGTTCACATCACCCATACATGTCATCGCTTGAAATAGCATAATTTTAAAATAGAGACGATGTAAACTGCCAACCGAGAATTTGTGACTTGATTCAGTTTAAATCGACCTTTAAACCCGAATAAAACATTCTCTAATATACAAAAGGTAACTTGTTCTGTTTACCAATTAAACAATATAACTGGAAGTTCAAAATTGATGAGGTTGTCAGTCTAGGGTTGCTATATATATTTCTGACCTAGGCAACACCAAGTGTTGCTTGTTGCCTTCTGACATTTCTATTGGAAATTTTTACATTTTTTAGCAAAAACGTACTAAGAACGTTTTGAGGTACGACCATCATTTGTGTTGTTTACAGTGACTTGAAAAAATCCATTTGGCAAAAAATGTAATTAACTCGTGAACACTTTTGTGCGATAATTTTTTACAAATTTCGACAAGACTGCATCGATGAACTTAAATTTTTGTATGGCGTTGAAGTATCAACCAATAGCACTGTGAAAAACTGGTTTAATGAATTCAATCGTGGCCGATGCTCGCTCAAAGACGAAGGTCGTGAAGGTCATCCTAAAACGGTCGTTGTGTCAGAGAACATTGATGCAGTGCGTGAACTAATAATGAAAGATCGTCATGTGCCATACCGTGAGATAGAGGCATTCTTGGGCATTTCTTCCACCAGCATACATTCGGTATTCATAAACATGCATGGCCGTAAAAAAATGGTTGTTCTCGCTGGATCCCGCACAATTTGACAATCGCTAAATCGACACGAGGATTGGTTCAAAGAAATTTTGAAAAACTACGATCGCGGTGCTTCAAAAGACATTTATAAGATCGTTACAGGTGACGAATCATGGATCTATGCGTAGGAGTCCGAAACAAAAAAGCAATCGACCGTGTGGGTCTTCAAAGACCAGCCAAATCCAACGAAAGTTGTTCGTGGATGAAGCACTTCGAAGCAAATAGTCGCCTTTTTCTTCGCAAAACTGGTCATGTGGCGACGGTTCCACTTGAGTAACGTGGGACTGTCAATTCTGAGTGGTACTCCACAATTTGTTTGCCTAAAGTCTTCGGTGAAATTCGAAAAACGATCAAGAGAAGACGAACCATTGTACACCATGACAATGCGAGTTCTCACACAACGGCTCAAACCAGCGCCTTTTTGACCGGCCAAAACGTAGAATTGATGGGTCATCCGCCGTACAGCCCTGACTTGGCACCAAATGACTTCTTTTTATTCCCGCACATCAAGAAAAAATGCGTGGTCAACGATTTTCGTCGCCAGAAGATGCTGTTGAAGAGTTCAAAAACCATATTTTGGAGGTGTCTCAATAGGAGTGGAAAAAGTGCTTCGACAATTGGTTTGAGCTCATGAAAAAATGTATAAATCATGCTGGAGAATACTTTGAAAAACAATAAAACCAGTTTTGATGATAAATATTCACATTTTTATTATAAGGCCAGAAGAATAATACATAAAAAGAAGAAAAATAATAAAACAGACCTCGTAGAATATTATTAAACAATATTAAAATATTTTTTTTTCTACGTCGTTAAAGTTTGGCTTAAGCTCTGTCAGTGTACAGTGGGCCGTTTAAAGCAGTTTTTTTGCTCTAAAGGCTTGTCAATCGCTTTTTGGTCTGACTTATGTGCAGGCAGTCTTGTCCTTACTTTTGTCCTTGTGCCTTCTGGCATACCTTCTGGCATACGTTGGACTTGTCACGATTTTAATTAATTCTTTAATCTACTTTGGATTTATGTCCTTTTTCTATTTTAGATTTGTCTTGCCGTAAAATTCGTACAGTGTATTGTTGGTCTTTAATGATAATTGATATTTTTGTTTGTCATATAA
Organism: Hydrotaea diabolus; assembly: GCA_963513945.1. NCBI lineage: Eukaryota > Metazoa > Arthropoda > Insecta > Diptera > Muscidae > Hydrotaea > Hydrotaea diabolus. Next base: position 48,084,412 of record OY740717.1, on the reverse strand, counting down.
ATCGGTTTGGTTGAATCTCTCGAAAAAACCTGGTACATATGTTTTGTTTATCTTCGAATGCTTATCTATGATGTCCTGAAGTGGTTTGCATTTTACAGGAAAGTCATTCTTTCTCATTATGTTCCGTATCTTCCGTTCATTTGAATTGTGAAAAACTGTGTCGCTGATTTTAAAACCTCGATCGATGAAGTTTGTAGCAGTGTTTATTTTAATTCGTCAGAGTTCTTTGTTAATCTCAACTATTTTTTCATATATTCACATTACGGTCGAAATCGGCTTCAAAACAAAAAAAAAACCTTTGCTGGTATCCAAAAACAACTTGTTTCTTGAGGTTAAAATTAAACAATATATTTTAAATTGGTTAAACGTTGCGTCATACACCAATTTTTGTTAGAACTTAATGAAGTGGTCAGACTACTTATAGACCAAGTGTTCCTATACATGCATCTGTATCAAAAACTGAAATGAGTTCATATTCATCATTTAAAAATGCTATTCGCAAAAGAAGTCTGAAGATTTCAATGTTATTGCTTATATCATTATTTAGTGAATAATTTGCAATTTTAAGCTAAATAATTATAAACAAATAATTAAAAAAATGACAATGACTTAATACTTTAGTTTAAAACAAGTCTGCCAAATATACTGTTGATTTTTACACGAAAACACTTAGTCATAAAACCCTATCCCCTACGCGCAGTAGGGTATTATAATCGATTCCACATGAGTAACCATTTGCGCTTGTTGCATTTAAATTTGCCCTATCGAATATCTGTATTTATACGTATTACACTTTTTGTGATTTAAAATAAACACGTTTCCCATTGTATCTTAAGCATACCGAAGAGTAAAATAAAATTACAATTAAAAAACAATCCTTTTATTATTCCCTTATCACAGCACACAGAACCTACCACAGCAGAGCACCGAACCGAACACTGAACAGCCCGGAAACAACGGCAGTCCAAAGTATGATTGGTTGCGCGAGCGAAACAAGACAAGGCTTATATGTGCAGCACCACCGCCGCCGTTGATGATAAAAGCAAACGGCGGCAATTTTGGTCAACAGCACAGCAGCATAACATCCTCATCAGCGGCATCGTCAACAGCCCGGACACGGGAGAAGCAACAAGACCATGTACCACCTCGGCCGCATCAACATTACCAGGAATGGCACGCTCTTGCTGTTGGCATAATTTGCGGTAATGTTTTATTAGTCCATGGGGAAGCATTACACAGTTCTCTCCTTTTTTATTTTAAATGATTTATTTTAACGTGGTTAAATTGAACTGTGGCTGTGATGTGAAGTAAAAAACGCATTGCGTTTTTGTTTGAGAAACCCCCCTACCCAAAAAAAAGTAAACTGAGATAGGTTTGTTTTTGGGAAATGAAAGTGAACGAAGGGTTTCACGGCGTTACTCAAACGAAGGGGAGAAATAAGATTTATTGTTTGACGGTGAAAATTACGAAAAAGAATCAACAGCCCTAATAACAGCAAAAGAAGAAAAGATTTTTTCCATTTTGCCTGTGATATGAAAAAATTAAAATTCATGAAAATTGAAAATTAATTGCCAACGAACACACGAATGGCTAAAATGTGAAGTTACTTGTATACTTTTGCATTCTGGGCACGTTTGAGAGCTTTTAGTTTCACCATCTTTTAGTGTTAACTTCTTCTGTTTGCTGCACAGAAAGCATAGGGAAAAGGGACAAAATAAAGGTTGGGCTTTTAAAAGAAATCAAATGAAATATATCTTTTGGATTTTTTTCCATTTGCAGTGAGAAAATAAAAGAATTGTGAAATTGGTACTCCCCATTGTAATAAGATTTTTTACTTAATCCACATTTTTGTATCTTAAACTTGATCTGTAATAGTGCTGATACAACAGATGATAATGGATTTATTAAAGGAATATTTGATTGCAGTTCATGTGTGGAATTACCCTTCTCAAAAGCCGAAAGTATATAATCGCTTTGCAAAAACATGAAAAATACAATAAGTAATGAAATAATAATATTCGATACCTTTCTTTACAGAAAATAATGGCCTTATATGGTTTTGAAACGGTGTTTTAACAACTATTTAATAGCAAATTATATGAGACTATCGTCTATGCCATACTGTTATTACTATTGATATGATTACCCCTCATTTTAATAAAAATTGTTTTTGTGTATAAATGGATACCCTTTTATCGGGCTATAGCACAATATCGAAATCTTTTAACTCAACTAAACAAAGAGATTTTTTTCTTAATTTATTGAATTTAGTTGATATTACAATATATAGGTTAGGGGCCCCAGTTCCTTTTAGGCATTATAGGGGCTAAATGGCAACTGTCTTCATGTTTCATTAAAATTTATAAAAATCAATTTTATTTAATTATTTTCGTTAGATAAACATAATTAGGAAATTGTATAAATAAACAAGTTATAGAAGAAGTGTTTCAAGGTTTTGAAATAAGTGATTTCTTAAGTTTTGTTTAAATGAAGAGACGGAAGATGAGTTTTTTTACATTTGCAGGTAAACTTTTCAATACAGTTGCCCCAGCATATCTTATGCGTTGTCCAAATGGCATCTCGCAACTTAATAAATTTTGATTGATACTCAATGATACTGTTTAAAGATTAAAACATGTATACTTAAAGACATTTGTCGTTTGTACAAACCATTTACAGGTAGAACAATTTTAGCCAAGCTTAAAAATGGATAGCGAATTGGCAGACCAAATACAACTTATAATGCTGGTTGCAATGCGCTAAATAATCTGTTAATTCTCCAGGCATAAATCAGAGAAAGGTATGTCAAATGAGAATGTTTTTGATAATTGATATATTATCATTTTTGTATATGTATCTAATTTATGTTTAAACTTGAACAAGACCAAATACAACTTTTAATGTTTTACTCTGTGCCAATTGCAATGCTCTTAAGGATCTATTTATTCTCCAGACATAAATCAGAGGAAGTCAAATGAAGAAGTCAAATGAGAATGTATTAATGATTGATATATTATCATTTTTGTATCTGTATCTAATTTATGTTTAAACTTGAACAAAATTGCTGTTGCTGGTGAGATCTAGGACTTTATCTGAGCTATATGTGTATCCTATTCTAAACACTTTTCTAAACAATTTTTGATGTTTAGAAAAGTCAACTGAAAAAAGGTTTTTTAGAACCGTTTGGAAGGGCTCTAACATTACCTAAATTTTAAAATATATATGTTATATTTGAATTAATGAAAAAATGTTCTTCTGTAAATGTTTAAATGGGTCGAGCTATCGTCCCTAGCCATATTGCAAAAAAAATATTTATTTTTGGCTTCGAGAGAAATTGTAGAGTTTTTTGCTACCCATAATTGCAATATACTGATAGCCTTTTTTTTGGACCCAAAACCATTTGAGGGTACAAACATATATAAGATTGATTATTTGTCCATCGTTATTTTAAGATTGGTCCAACCATAATGCACGATGATAATTTTGATACTCTCCGTAACGTAAAGATTTTTACCCAACATAATTTTATATTTCTTTGTTTCAGTGTTTGACAAGTCTAACTATGGAGAGATACTAAATTGTGCAGCGTGGTAAGATTGTTGAAGCTTTTTATGAAAATAAGCGTTCAAATCAAATTTCATCTCGACCAAATGTGTCCACAGTGGATTTGTTAATAAGCATAATTGCCGCATTTGAAAAATTGAGTATCCACAAGTGATTGTTGGAAAGCCTATGCACACACAAAGTAAGACTGTTTGCTGCTGTTTAAGGGAAGGCGGCGTCATAGGGCCGTACTTCTTTAAAAATGGGGTCGGTCTAGCTGTCGCTGTAAATGGTGGTGGACTTTTTGTGTCTATTTTGAGGATATAGACCTGGACGATATGTGGCCCAACGAAAAGGTGTCACTTGCCACATAGCGGATGAAACAATGGCTCTTCTTCTCGAAAAAGTCAATGACCGAGCTATCTAACGGCGATGTTAATAGGCCGTCACGGTGACTCCGTTGACTCCGTTGGACTTCTTTCTTTGTGGACTTTTGAAAGAAAAAGTGCACGTCAGAAAGCCACTTCGACACATTACCGACATTAAACCTCCATTGTGTCTCAGAGTCATTGATAATATCGGATAACATCGGATAAAGGAATGCATTCGAAACTGTAACAACCGTTTGACCAACATATCGTTTTGCACATAATTGCAATACATCCTTTTATCGAATAAAAAAGATAAGGTAATTCCCTGAAAACTTTTTGTTTTATTTACAATTATAATCGTGCGTTTTCGTTGAACCCCCATTTACTATACCTAATTATAAATCTGAATTAAAATGGGTGCTCTAGAGCGGTTGTACATACTTATAAAATCAGAAGTTACATTTTTTATTGTCGCTACGAGTATATCAAAACGTGGACCAATATGACATATTTTTATGAGCTGGTTACTCTTCGATCGTAACAAACTGTGTCAAATTTCATCAAGATTGAACGTGGTTTGTGGCGTCTAGAGCTACAGACTTAGAACCGGTTTCATATATGTGAGTGGGGCTATATCTAAATCTGAACCTATTTTCTTCAATTTTAGTAACTTCCATTTTTTGTCTAAAAAACTTGATTCCGCTAAATTTTATCAAGATTGTATTTTTTATATTGATTTCAACTCAAACGATCTAAAATTGGGTGAGATAATGTGTTGGAGCTTTATTCAAATCCAAACCGATTGTCTCCAAACTCAACATCGTCGGCCCTTGACTCAAAAAAACTTACGTTTGGGAAATTTTGTCAAGATTAGACTTAATATGTATGTGCCTTTTAATGCTTTTAATATATAATCCGAGGAACATATGGTTGGGAGCTATACCTAAATCTGAACTGATTTTTTTTTCTATTTCAATGCCGTCCGCCATTTGTCCATAAAATTCACATGTGCCAAACATCGTTTAGATTGGATGTTAAACGTGGCATCTTAAAACCGAATTAACTAAATTTAAACCGATTTCCTGCAATTTGCAATTGCCATAACATCGGTCCTTGGTTTTAAAAATGACTTGTGCAAAATTTCATCAAGATTGAATATAAAAAAATGACTTCTAGAGATCTGTTGAACATATGTGTGTGGGAGCTATATTTTAACCTTAACCGATTTTCTTCAATTTCAATAGCATTCTTTCTTGGTCCGAAAAACATACTTTTGCCAAATTGATTGGTTGCGACCTGTGGTTTGATTATAACAGGTGATCGATCTATAGGACTTTTTTCCAAAGGGGTTTTTCACAGATAAAGCGTGTGTTGTGAACAAATTATGTTTTTCGTTTCAGTATTGTTAGCAATTTGCAGGAATTGAAGCCTAACTAGGTTCTTGCGCCTCGCTGTTTCAGTGCTTGGGCTCTTCAAAACCTAGATGAAGTTCTGCTGTTTTCGACCAATTTTTTTTCAGTGATAAGTGGACACATAGACGCTCTAAAAGTAATAACAAGAAACAATTTCAAGTTATATAACTAGAAGTATTGTGCCACTTCTGGTACAACGCTCCTCAGCCGAATTTGGGCTGAAGAGCAACCAGAAGAGGTTCAAGAGGTTCCGTTATACCAACAGAGCCAAGGTTTGGTGCGGTTCGTGAGCTGGTGGAATCATCGGTATATATTTTTTTATAAATGATGATGACCGCGATATGATATCAGACTTTTTGCTACCTAAAATTAATGCTTGTAATCTTGACGTCATTTGATTTTTACAGGACGGTGCCACTTGCCATTTAGCTGCTCAAACAATGGATCTATTGAGGGGTCATTTTGAAGAGGGGTCATTTTGAAGAGCCGCCTAGATATTGTGATATCACACCTTTAGACTTTTTTCTTTGGTGCTGCCTATAGCTGACAAACCAGATACGATTCACGTTTTGGAAGCCAACATTACGCGTGCCATTAACGCCATACTGATTGAAATGCTTGAACGAGTCATCTGAAATTGGACTTGGATTGAGAATGGACACCCTGAGGCGTAGTTGCGGCCAAAACTTAAAGGAAATTATATTCAAAAAATAAATGGCAAAAAATGTATTTTCAAATGAACAAAAAAAATTCAATTTTTTGGTGTTTTTTTATTAAAAAAAAACTATATTTAGATTGATATTGACCGATACTTAAACTTTGAACTAATTTCTTCAATTTCATAGCTTCCGCCTTGGTCCGAAAAACATACTTCTGCCAAATTTCAGAAAGATTGGTTGCAACCTGTGGTTTGATTACAAACTTTTGAGGAGGGGCGGGCAGACGGGCATCGTTAAATAAAATCAACTCAAATATATTTGTTAGTTGAAAACATGTTTTAAGAAACGTATTTATAAAACCCTGTTCCAGGTCACAAATTTAAATAATATCAATGAAATTTGGTATATTGTTCAGGTTTAAACCGACAAATCATATTAAAATTGGTAAAGGTTTGTTGAGGAAGATCGAAGCTTTCTGAGGAAGTTCGTCACGGATCCGAAATCGCTGTAAAATAAGTCACTTTTAAAGTTTGTAAACAACTTGTGTTCTATTAAAATGTAGATGTAAGAAGTCTCGAGCCGGTTAATGTCTGTTTAATGTGTTAAAGGAAAAGACCGAAATAATCAAATGAGCTAAACAATTTTTTTTTAAATTATAACTTTTACGCGTTCGGTGGACTACGCACGGTGACAAGGTAAACAAACTTGATTTTAGCGGCTTCTGAATATAGCAATGGGATAAACTTTCAACTTAGTCTGATTTCCATTTACATTCTTATTCATTTTTTTATTTTAAAAATGGTGGACAGATTTCAATGAAGCTGCTTTAATCGCCCAAACAAAATGTTATATTTTCAGCGTCAGTTTAAAGTAAAGTTTTAGTTATCTGTGAGAATACACAAATTTAATTTTAAGATTTTTTTATCTGGGGTCTGTATAGAGGTATGATTCGACTAAGATATAGGTGAACCTACAAAGTAAAAATTTTACATGATTGTACACCGTCAGATTCAAGCAAGAGCTGGCGCGAACAGAAGACATTAGCCTAGGTTAGACCTTATAATTTCCAAAAAAAACCTTGAAATCTTCTCCCACTATGAGAAGTTTTCATAAGGCGATTTTCTTTGGCAATGCTTGAGTATTTATACACATTTCCATTATCCATTGACTTTATACCCTTCCCTAGTTTTTAACTTACTGTGATACGAGTATTAAAATAACCCTCTTCACACAACTCCATTTACAATCACATTTTTAAATTGATTACTCTTCAGCTGGATTTGCACTCATATTTGAGGCTTTCTACCTAGGATTTGCAATTCGCCCTCCCATTGAGCGCGAATGTTTTACATGTGCGGTTTATTTTCCCCTTTTCCGATATAATGAGTTTAGATATTTTTATAAAGTGTCCATCTGCGCTTTACAAACCCATCTAGCCTTTCAGGTTTTCCCCCAAATCCAATTTGAACCCCAGTGCCCCACAATTGTTAGCCGAAACCAAATTTGGTGTCCTGGTTTTGATTTTCCTATCCGTTCTTCTGTTCTCTGTGCTGCTGTTATTGTATTTTTGTGGTCTTCTGCTGTGTGTTGTTGGCGTTGTAGCTGCGTCATCTTCCTGTATGCACTGATAGATTTTTGCGGTTTTGTTCAGCATCCATGTTAAATAAGTATTGGAGAGATACAGATTGATTCGGGCCCATGTTATTTTTTCCGCGGCGCAACGGTGTTCGGTTCGAGTAATTGCTGTATTTGTTTGTGATTGTAAAGATTGTTCAGTGAGAAAAAAAAATGTGCGCAAGCTTTGAAGGGAAATGACCTGGTTTAGAAGGACTTTATGGGGGGTGGGTGTGCGAGTGTTATTGAACATTTTGTGCCTATGAACGCGATATGGGACGGTAGGCAATTGTATTTTTCTATAGTATAAGAAACAAAAAATGGTCAACATACAGCATGACTACAATTTGCAGATTTTTGCTCACTGAACTCGATTATGATTTCCGAAGGTGGCACATTTCTACAGTTTTTATACTCGTACCTTCGATCATAGGCTAGAGGGTATGTTCACTTTGCCATTCCGTTTGCAACACTTCGAAAAACTAGTCGGAGAACAAATGCTCGTAAGAGATATATATTCTGAATCGTCTTAAAATTCTTAGATGACATCATCATGTCGCCTGTGGAAAGCAAACTACAGGTCGCACTAGTAGAGCAAGGTGGACTGGAACTGTTGAATTGAAATGGGCCAGATCGGTCAAGAGGTAAATATTTTCTCTAAAAAAAATCAAAAATTCTGAATTTAAAATAATAATAACGCATAAACTATTCGCGCATATTATATTAGCATGGATCGAAATACATCCCACAGAAAAAGTTGGCGGTGCCAAGACCTATTTAAAAAGTCGCATATATGAACAAACTAATGGAAAATTTTAGCAGAATGAAACCAATGATTAGGCTATTATTCCAGACTATGATATGCTAAAATTGCATAAATAGGCGCGGCCACGCAAGCCTGAACTTACTTAAGAAAACAACTAACTCATGAACTAAAAGATATATAAGGCTTATATTGGCATGGATCGAAACACATCACAGAGAAAAAAAGGGGGTGGTGCCCCGCCATCTTTAAATCGATCGTTATACAATCTTAACAGGATGAAACCAATCTAGACTATGCTATGGTAAAATTTGATAAGTGGCCGTGGCGCTGCCTACGCAACCCTGAAACTAAAAGCACTATATCTCATGAACTAATAAAGATATGACGACCATATTTGGAACAAAAGTTATTGTAATGAATCAAAACATATCCCAGAGGAAAAGGTAACCGATCCACTACTTTAAGTATCTTCATATACGGCCCAAGTAATGAAATGATTCTTATACAATTTTAACAGACTAGGAAATTATTATAGACTGTGTAATAGAATTTTTGACAAGGGGCACAGCACCTCCCACACAACTCTAAACTTTAAAAGACTATAGAGAAAGGGACCTAAGGGTAAAAAATCAATTTTTTTTGATGTGAACAACATCTGAGCATCGAATGAGACCGATCCCATGCCCCCAAAGTGTTCCTTCCCAGAGATGTGCGCATTTTATGAAAATGATGGTACACCAAAGATACACGATAAACTGGTTTTTACCCTTAGGTCCATTTCTATTTTGCGCGTCACATATCTCATTAACTAATAGAGATATGAAATACATCGTGGAGAAAAATTGGGTAGTACCATTCCCCCTTTCAAAAAATTGCACTGACTAAACTAATGGACCGATCGTTATATTTTTTAACCAGGTTGAAATCGATGATAACAATGGTTTATAGATAATGCTGTTTTCAAATTGGGCAAGAGAGGTTGGCTTGCCCTTAAAACTCTGAAATTAGGAAGGCTGTATTTAATTAATTATACCAAAAGGGCAATAGAAGTTGACATACATGATGTTGGTAAAAGCAAAAAAACACACCCTGAAAGACCAGTGACACAGCCCATTGACAACATTTTCATGGTGGTCCATAAACCATGATGGAGGGTATATAAGCTTCGGCACCGCTGAGTTTAATTTGTTCACTTATTTTATTTTAATGCGACGTAGTAGCATATATTGATTAAAACTAGGTACATTTGACCTGGCGTTAAAAACCTATTTTTGAAATCTTGTGTGTGGGTAGCGATTAAAATATGAGGGCTGCTATTTATATTTCGGGCCCTGACAATACATTTTTTAGCATAACTTTAGTCAGAACGTTTTGTCATTTGAGGGTGAAGTGTTTTGTTTACAGTGTGTTCAAAAATTCATATCAGCCAAAAAATGGAATTATCCCGGAACAGTTTCGTGTGATGATTCGGCTTGGGTTATTGAGACAAATGTGTTTAAATCAACTTTTTTTAACTTTTGGCGATGAAGCACCATCAAAAACCACTGTTAATCGCTGGTACCAAGACTTGACTCTCGGACGCCGTTCGCTCCAGGATGAATTTCGTAAACGACGTCCAACTTCGGTCACTTTGCCAGAAACCATCGATGCTATGCGTGTACTGATTAAACAAGACCGACATGTGACATAGCGTGAGAATGGGGCATCCTTGGGCATTAGTATCACAAGCATCAATAAGCATGTTCATTTGGCCGTTAAAAAAATTGTTCTTGTTGGATCCCACTTAATTTGACGACTGCTCAAGAAAGTATAATTCCGGTAGCTCAAAGGCAGTGTATAACATTGTCACAGGTGACGAATCATCGATCAATGCTTATGAACCCAAAACAAAACAGCAATCGTCCGTATGGGTTTTTCAAGATGAGCCAAATTCAACAAAGGTTGTTAGTGGAAGAGGTACTTAGTAGGGGGTATTAATTCCCCTACTAAGTACCTCTTCCACACGGTACACACGTTTTACGCTGTATAATAAAAAGTACTGAATGTTTTTGGACTAAATATTTTTTAATATATTTATTGATGTATATTGTATCCAAATCAAATTTATTTATTCGAAATGTTAGCCTTCTGCCTTTACACACGCCTTAATTCGCAGTGGCCAATCATCAATAGCTGCACGAACCTCGTCCATTGGAAAATTGGCGACAGCTTGAACCAAAGCAGTCTTAAGAGATTCAATGTTGGGGTATCTTTTGTGACAAACCTTGTCCTCTAAAATCGCCCACAATTTGTAATCCGATGGGTTCAAATCTGGACTGCCTGCGGGCCATTCTTCAGAGGAAATGAACGCTGGTAAATTATTTTCGAATTGGGCCGGCGCAGACTCCTGCTGGCAAGTCCGTGGCTGGTTTTGGAACAGGAAATTGTTAAGAGGCTTCACAACAGCTTCCAAAACGATTTCTTGGTAAACTTTGGCCGATGTTTTGGCTCCTTGTTCGCAGACCCCACCAAACCATGACTAAAGCTGGGCGATGACCCTTTTCCACCCTTGGGATCAGTTCGGATGCTTCCTTAGATGACCGCGCATACACTCTATCATTTTGCTTGTTAAATTTTTTCTGAACGGTAAAAATTTTTTCATCGGTGAACAAAATTTTTCTGTGCAAGTTATCAGCGTGCTTCCCCAAAAGATGTTTGCTTTATTTAATATTATAATATTTGCTTTATTTAATATTATAATATATTATAATATTTTTTTAAAGCTGCAGTCAATAAATGTCCGTTACGTCGTTTGAAAGCCCCAAGTCTTTTTTAATGATTCGACTCATGGACTTTTGCGTGATATTAATCTCACGGGCCATGATTTTCTGTTTTCGGAGTGTATTTCTGTGAATTCTTGATTTAACGGCTTGTTCAAACAGAGCATGGGCGGCCTGACCAATGGCGGTATTTTCAATCTCCAGTCTCCTTAAACAGTTGTATGCATCGGTAGACGAACATGCGGCTAATTCCTAGTGGCCGGAGTATTTTGAAAATATCGTTTTTTTCATTTCACACTTGAAAAGCACTATTACAGCGATATGGTTCTCATTACGTATCTGACCACTCCATGATGAAAGTTGAAACAATTTTAAAATCCTTTACAGACTAACGCTATTGAGGTTAGCTTTCAAGACCCATATGACATTAACGGGGTATGTTCAGTTCTACTATTGAAATGGGTGTGTTCAATGTTGTAACAGTGTTTATGTGCCTACTTAGTACATCGAAGCAAATTATTGCGTTTTTTTTGGAATAACCGGCCATATTGCCACAGTGCCTTTAGTAGAACGTAGGGCGGTTAGTTCAGAGTGTTATGTAACCATCTGTTTGGCAACAGTTTTCGAAGAAATGAGGAAAGATAATTGCATCACAACAATACGAGCTGTCACACATCAGCTGAAACGATGAGCTATTTGACCACTCAAGATTTCGAAGTGACGCCGAACAGCTCTGATTTCGCACCACTGACTTTTTTTATTCCTGCGCATCAAGAAAAAAATTTTTGGTTAACGTTTTTCATCGCCCGAAGCATCTGTTGAAGCGTTCAAAAATCATGTTTTGAAGGTGTCTCAATCGGAGTGGAAAAAATGCTTCGAAAATTTGTTTGTGCGCATGCAAAATTGTATTGATCTTAAAGGAGAATATTTTAAAAAACAATAACACCATTTCCAATGATAATTTTTGAGTTTTTATTGCCGGATCCAAAATATAAACAGCAACCCTCGTTTTCGATCTGATGCCAAAATGCTCAGATTGTGCCAACCCGTGCCGTGAGGTCAAAATTCAGAAAAACAACCAAAAAACTCTTTTTAGCATTCTATGTTTTTTTTTTTTAAATAAGAAGTACTATAAATATAAATAGAAGTACTATAAATATAATGTGTTTTCTTTAATTTTTATAATATGCTTATTATTTTTATTTTAAATCAATGAAGAATTTGTGTAGGCTGAGAAGTATTTTCAATAGCCGTCTACAATCTGTTAGGGGTACTGTTGATTGTCTTCTTTCTGTGTAAGGCATCTGTTAAAGTCAGGTTTTAGTTTGAGTTTTCTTTCGACGGCATCATTCGCAACAGTAATGCATCTGACATACTGTTCTCCCTTACAAAATGCTTCGCTCTATGGCCAGTTTGACGAATCAAAGCGTAAGAATTTCACAGAAATTTCTAAACGAGAGAAAAAAATTTTGTTTTGGTATTCACAAAAGAGTTTATATTCTTGGATGTGAATAATATAACTGCCTCTATCGGGCGTCAAAATCATATTTTCCTTTATATATAAATCTACATGTGGATCAGGTAAGACAAGCGCAACAGCTTCCTCTGATAAATACCACGGATAGTTCTGAATTTTTTCATATAGCGCAGTATATTTATTTTTTTTAAATATGCGAAAATCCTCTTTTTAAATTGCATGTCTCTAATTGGCGCTTCAACTGCATTTGCGATTTTGAACCAGTGTAAAATATAGAGACTTACCAGGAAAATGCACATATTACAAACTCCATTCAACTGAATAGCAGAAATTTTAAAGTTTGTGTCAAAAATATACATTTTTAAACAATACATGGCCTTGGACATGAATCTTGCATGAGATATCATTCTAGGTGCACGAAATGTGAAATTGGGAATGCTACCACCAAAAAAATAAATGCAAGTTGTAAGAGTTCTCTGTAATCATGCCGAATGTAGAATTTCGCGTTTCTCGATTGATATTACACTCAAAATTTCTTCATACTGCAAACACGTGCTGTATAACTTTGAACTTAGCCAACTCTTGGCCACTTTATTTCCCGAAATTAACCTCAAAACCAGCTCTCAGAAGAATTTCTGCAATATGGTGGCGACATGGTAACCACAATAATCTGCGTTCCAGTTTACGTTCAAATGAAGCTCCAGCACCATTTTGAGGTCCAGTAATTGCAGTAGCCAAATCAGATAATTTCTAATGAATTCAGCAAATTTATTTTTACCAAATAGTCATAGACTGATTGAGCGACTGCAGCACCATTTCCATCTTTAATGATAGCCATCAACTTTTAAACGTTCTGCGATTTGAGCACATAAGCCATTAAACCAGTGAGACATTTTCCAGGAATTGCGGGAAGTAGCTTTCCGTACCAATGAAAAACAAATGTTTCATGTATCTAAAAAAATAAAGTTCAAAGAAAAAACTTACACGAGGATTGCTGTATAAACTTCTGGCCTAGGTAACACTAAGTGTTGCCTGGCGCCATCTAACATTTCCATCGGAAAGTTTGACATTTTTTAGCATAAACGTACTTAGAACGTTTTGTCTTACGACCATCATTTGTGTTGTTTTTAGTGACTTGAAAAAATCAGTTTGGCAAATAAATGGAGTTAACTCGTGAACATGTTCGTGAGATCATTTTTCACAAATTTCGACGTGGATTATGAGGACAAAAGTGGATCGATTAACTTAAATCTTTAATGGCGATGAAGCACCATTCCATAGCACCGTGAAAAACTGGTTTAATGAATTCAATCGTGGACGACACAAGACGAAGGTCGTGAAGGTCGTCCAAAAGCGGCCGATGTGCCAGAGAACATTGATGCCGTGCGAGAACTGATAATGCAAGATCGTCATGTGACATACCGTGAGATAGAAGCACCCTTGGGCATTTCTCCCACCAGCATACATTAGATATTGCATGAACACCTGGCCGTAAAAAACGTTTGTTCTCGTTGGATCCTGCACAGTTTGACAATCGCTCAGAAAAAAGGCGCATGTCGATTGGTGCAAAGAAATTTAAACAAATACGAACGCGGTGCTTCAAAAGACGTTTATAAGATCGTCACAGGTGACGACTCATGGATCTATGCGTATGAGCCCGAAACAAAACAGCAATCGACCGTGTAGGTCTTCGAAGACTAGCCAAATCCAACGAAAGTTGTTCGTAGAAGAAACACTTGGAAGCAAGTGGTCGCCTGTTTCTTCAGCAAAACCGGTCATGTGGCGACTGTTCCACCTGAGCAACTTAGGACGGTCAATTCTGAGTGGTACATTACAATTTGTTTGCCTGAAGTCTTCCGAGAAATTCAAAAAACGAACAAGAGAAGACGAATCATTGTGCACCATGATAATGCGAGCTCTCACACATCGGCTCAAACCAGCGCCTTTTTGACAGGCCAAAACGTCGAATTGATGGGTCATCCGCCGTACAGCCCTGACTTGGCACCCAGTGACTTCTTTTTATTCATGCACATCAAGAAAAAAATGCGTGGTCAGCGATTTTCATCACCAGAAGATGCTGTTGAAGCGTTAAAAACCATGTTTTGGAGATGTCTCTCTCAATCGAAGTGGAAAAAGTGCTTCGACAATTGGTTTGAACGCATGCAAAATTGTATAAATCATGCTGGAGAATACTTTGAACAATAATACCATTTTTGATGATAAATATTTGCATTGTCATTATTAGGCCAGGAATATATATAGCAGCCCTCGCTACTTGGCCAAAATGAAAATAATACCTTAAATTTTCAGTAATTTGTTTGCCATGACGCCGACGTAATTTTTACGTTGTTTCCGCAATTCGGAACAAGATCCTCAATATTGCGACCAAGGCTTTGGCAGTTCTTCTTTCCACTTGAGGTTGGTTTACACATTCTAGGGCATTTACTCTTGTTTTTATGCGCGTAACCCTGATGAGGACCTTATTTTCATTGTGATCTTTTACTAAGCTATACTATTGATTTTGAAATTTTCCCATATTTCCTTTTTTCTTAAAAGCACTAAAATTATCATCTGATGTGGCCCATGGGAGCGTATGATGAATATTTGATTAACTAACCTCATAAGTATATTGGCCTTTGTCATTGTGATCTTTTACTAAGCTCACCAATTTCTGCGAACTATTTTGAAATTCTAGTACAAACTAAACATTAACTAATTTCAGAAATAATTTGAAAATTTTCACATATTTTCTTTTTTGTTAAGAGCACTTAGCCATTGAAATTATCATCAGATGTAGGCCACCGGAGCGTATGATGAATATTTCATTAACTACTCGTATCTTGACACTTCATGTCATAGAATGCATTTAATTTAAAACATTTTCCCAACAACTACCTGCTTGCCTTTGTCGACTGCTCAAAAATGCATAATATTTTCTATACTTTGTTTTGTATTTTTCTTATAGGCTTGATAAATAACACAAGGATTCCATAGCCGAGCATACTGTTGTCTCTCCTCAGTGAAGCTGTAACTCGTTTTGTGTTTTGTAATGAATAAAGTAAATTTTAATAATAAGCCTTATATCAGCAACTAACACGATTAGTTGTTATCAATTTAGCAACAGAAAACTAATAATAATAACAAAGAAGCCAAACTGCAAAGCTCATTGGGATAGTTAAGCTACTCAAGGTTTTGCGTGGAGTCTTTGCTCCATGACACTGCAATTGCTGTAAGGCCATCAGCGCCTACGTCTTTGGCTCATTTGGCTACTTTCAAAAGATGCAGAATGCTTCCTTTTCCCACTGCTAAAGTCTTTGCAGCTTAGCCCATTCATTGTTGTTGTTGTTGTTGCCGTTCGTAGCCTTGGAGAGTTTTTCGTACAGTGTGGAAACTGTGCTGGATGGAATGGATGGTCTATCTGCTTGGTGCGCTGCATGTTGACAAAATTGAATTTAAGCTAATCTAATAACATTATTTACCAAAAGACAAAGCTGATGAGAATGAACATCGTCATGCCCATCCACTCGAGGGGCAGGCAGGCCAACATTCGTCCATCCATCCAAACAAGAAGTCATGCAACCAGCCAGCCAACCATCCATCCATCCTCCCAACCATCGTCCACTCATTCATTTTTTCCATTCATGTGCTCTTTGACTCACTCACTGCCAGCTATTCATTCCGTCTTTCGTTCGTTCGTTTGGTCGTTCATTCATCCATTCATTCATTCTTATTGTACCGTTCAATCATTATCATTTGCAACATTTGCCAATGTCCCTCAAGGCTTTGGGACTTGCAACACACGGAGACAGACGAGACAACAAAATAAAAGAAAAGCCACCAACGGCAGTATCAGTGTGGCAACATGGTCACAATTCTCCAAAGTATGATGTAAAATTATGGATGATGTGAAGGTTGACAGTGGTTGGCTTAAGTTTTACGAGTCCCGTTTGATAAGTACGGTAATGAAAGATCCCATCAAAATGCATGATATAAATATTTGCTATACATTGAAAATATGTGGTCTTTTAGGTAATATTGTATCAATTTACGAGTAATGTTTCTTGAAGTATCAATTACATGACATAATCAACGTTGTTTTTGATATGCCGGTTAATCTAAATATTTAAAATAAATTTTACAGGGCTTATTTTTAACATGAACATCCGAATCAATTTTTTCTAACCTGCACTTCTCTGTGGATCAGGTTATTATTAAATTGTGTAATAACAAATATTTGTAACTACCAAAACTATTAAAGATAGAGCCACCTTTTTCGCTTAACGATGTAAATCTGTCCAACCGCCAGGTCTCAATTTTTAATCAGATTTTCATAAAAATTTCTTAGAAATAAGTTTATTGGACCAATAATTAAGATTGAAGAAAATAGGTTCAGATATCGATATAGCTCATGCTGTTTTTATTTTGGGCCAAGAAACAACGCTGTTGTAGAAAATTGGTTTAGATTAAGATACGAGTATAACTCCCAAAAATAAATTTTTATCCAATTGTATATCCTTAGCACTTGAAGCTACTCTTAATGAAATTTGGCACACGTCAGTTTTTCGGATGTTATTAACGTTTAAGAAAATCGAGTTAGATTAAGATATAGCTCCCGTTCGTCCGAGTTTATCCGATTTTACTCCAGAAACCACATACTTATACATCCAAACTTGAAATACTCGTACAGGTTTGTTTTTAAATCAAGGATGTGTTGATTTTATAAAATCTATTCTTTCCGGACAACCGTTTATGTCTTAGTACATGAACAGACTAAAACTATATGAGCATCTACAAAAAAGGAAAGCGGAAACATATTTACAGAGTTGTGTGTGTGCACTCACAGTGTGGAACCAGGTCATTCAAACCGTATTTGTGTTGCCACATTTACATTAAGGTGAACATAATATATCCGGTTCCGATTTAGATATACCTCCGACATATACTTAGTAGGGACATAAATACTGCTACACACGTTTTATGCTGTAAAATAAAAAGTACTGAATATTTTTGTACCAAATATTTTTTTATATATTTATTGATGTATATTGTATCCAAAAAGATTCTATTTATTCGAAATGTCCGTCTTTTGCCTTTACAAATGTCCTCCTTTTGCCTTAAGTCGCACTGGTCAATCGTCAATAGCTGGACGAACCTCGTTCATTGGAAAAATGGCCACAGCTAGAACTAAAGCAGTCTTAAGATATCCAATGTTGGGGTGTCTTTTGTGACAAACCTTGTCCTCTAAAATCGTTCACAATTTGTAATCCAATGGGGCTAATTTGGACGCCCTGATGGCCATTATTCAGAGGAAATAACCGCTGGCAAATTGTTTCAAAGTCAGGCCTGGGACGTTCTAGCTTTATGGGCCAGCGCAGAATCCTGCTGGATAGTCCATGGCTGGTTTTGCAACAGGGAATTGTTAAGAGGCTTCACAGCGGCTTCCAAAACGGTTCCTTGGTAAACTTTGGCCGATGTTTTGACTCCTTGTTCGCATAAATCCAGGTCAGTGACCCCATCGTAAGAGACACCCCACCAACCATGACTGAAGCTGGGTGATAACCCTTTCACACCCTTGGGATCAGCTCAGATGCTTCCTTAGATGACCGTGCATATACTCTATGATTTTGTTTGTTAAATTTTTCCTGAACAGTAAAATTTTTTCATTGGTGAACAAAATTTTTCTGTGCAAGTTATCAGCGTGCTTCGCCAAAAGACGTTTGCAATTTTCAATCTACTTTTTTAAAGCTGCAGTGAATAAATGTCCGGTACTTCGTTTGAAAGCCCTAAGTCCCAAGTTTTTTTTAATGATTCGACTCATGGACTTTTGCGTGATATTCATCTCACGGGCCATGATTTTCTGTTTTCGGAGCGGATTTCTGTGAATTCTTGATTTAACGGCTTTGATGACATGCGGTGTTCGAACAGAGCGTGGGCGGCCCGACCTGTGGCGGTCTTTTACATATCCAGTCTCCTTAAACAGTTTTATGCATCCATGATGAAAGTTGAAACAATTTTAAAATCCCGTTACAGACTTACGCTATTGAGGTTAGCTTTCAAAACCCATATGTCGTTAACGGGGTATGTTCAGTTTTACCATTAATGGGTGTGTTCAATGTTGTAACCGTATTTAAGTCCCTGCTATGTATAGTCATATATGACAAAAATTTCAAACTTCCATTGCTTCCATTCGGGCATCGCAGATGGACATTGTTATGAAATGAGGCAAAGAATACGTTGGTGAATGAATCACCCTTATAATAATTTTGGCTAAAAATAGAGATGGGCGCATGGCCCGACAAGGCCCGAAGATTTACAAATTTTCTTTACTTTTTTTATTATTTTCATTTGTTTATTATATTTGCAATCAGCTTTGGAGACAATAAGCAAATGAGTTCAATAAAATGTTTTACATGTAGATTACAATTTCGTAATCTAATATAATATTTCTACTACTTTAAGCGAAATATATGTATAAAATAGTATCAAATGTAGTACATATCCACAAGTAGTTCAAAACATCTATGCTTGTAGTAAATTCGTCATCTTATTCTCTAAAAGGCAGGTATAAAATATGAAATCCTTTCAATCTCTTGATTTCGCTCGAATCGCCAAGTAAAGATATGGCTAGTAAATTGGAATGATAGCTTAATCTATTTAAATATATCTCCGTCATACTTCTTATTTCATTTTTTACATATGCAACCTTAAGTGATCATGAATGGTTTTGTTGAAAACAAACCACGGGGCGTCAAGAATAGTCCTTAATGATTGTGACTGGAATCGTTGTACTATATCTATGTTAGAGTTGCTGTCAGTGCCCCGTGCACTAATTCCATATGTCCAGACAGGTTTGATGATAGCTTTAAACTGTATTTCCATGTGCATTCTTTTCATTCTAATATGTTGTTTTAACTACAGTTTTCTATCAAGGTATATTCCAAGGTATTTAACGTAGTAGTTTTTAAGGATAATGGAACCATGTATACAGAGCGGAGGACAATCGCTTCTATTCATTACATGACATGATTTGTTGCAGTTTACATCTTTTTTTCCTTTTGGCCATCCATGATTCAAGGCGATGTATATGATTTTGAACTGATACGGAAGCTTCAACAGCATTCCTACTCGATGATAGTATAGCGGTGTAATCAGCATACGTTGCCACCATAGTATCGGGAGAAATCGGTATGTCTGACGTAAATGGTGTATAAAGAAAAGGGCCCAGGACGCTACCTTGTGGAACGGCAGAAGAGACGTTAAAATCGCTTATGTTTTACGTAAAATGTTCTGTTGGAAAGATATGATTTAATAAGAAGAAAGTACGGCGTAGGCAATAGTTTGCAGTCCAGGATGCCAGACGCGGTCGAATGCTTGTTTAATATCTAAAAATACTGCAGAGCAGTATTGCTTTGTTTCAAATGCTTCGGTAATAAACTCAACAATGCGGTGGCATTGTTCATGGGAACCATGTTTGTTTCAAAATTCGAACTGATAATCAGGTACTATATTATTCCTGAGCTATGGGTAACATTCTCCGAAGAAATAAACTTTCGAATATTTTTAAGATGATCGCCAGTAAGCTTGTTGGTCTGTATGATGGTAGTTTTTGTAACGCTTTAGTATTATATGATGGTAAAATGTATATAAGGTTCAGTTTATTAGAACTTAAGGACGCAAGTGGGCAACATCCCAGAAAAAAAATAACTTTTTTGAGAAAAAGAATTTATGAAAATATCAAATTGTATCTTAAATATTTCAAAATACATAAAAGGAAACATTTTCTAGGGTAAAACTAAATGCGAAACCTAAATTCAGTATTTTTATAAAAAAAACATTTTTTCCGCTAGATGGCGTTAAAATTGAATAATAATATTTTTAGTTTGATCTGGGCCGGAGCCCCGAATCGCTGAATCAAGCAATTCCCGGCCAGCGAAAAAGATTCTACTTTAGTTATTGGATTTCAAATCAACAACATTGTATTTTTAATGAATTTCGTACATTTTTTGGATATTTTTTAAATTTACATGAAAATTAAAGCGCCATCTAGCGGAATTAAATTTGGATTTGTTTTTTTTAATAAAAACAAATCCAAATTTAATTCCCTTTTCAAAACTGGCTCAAGCACTTAAATCGGTTCACCCATTCTATTTTTATAGAACTTTTTATAATAGTACTACGTTACAAGTGAACCTCCACGGTCCTTCGAATCTTTAAAATCGATTTTCTCAAAATTCTGACGTGCTACAGCAAAACGCCGAGACACGTATTTCTTTATTTTAAGCCTATTTTCATATTCTGTTAACATTTCTCATGTGTACCAACCACTGTCGTACTGTGTTATATATAAATATTAAATCAGAGATTTAAGTAGTTTGCTCGTAATATATAAAAACATATCAGGTGTAGATTATGTCGACTGTTCCGCTTGAGCTATGTAGGACGGTCAATTCTGAGTGGTACGCCACAATTTGTTTGCATGAAGTCTTCGTAGAAGTTCGAAAAACGAACAAGAGAAGACGAATGATTGTGCACCATGACACCATGACATACATCGGCTCAATGACTACTTTTTATTTCCGTACATCAAGAAAAAATGCGTGGTCAACGATTTTCGTCGCCAGAAGATGCTGTTGAAGCGTTCAGAAATCATGTTTTGGAGGTGTCTCAATCGGAGTGGAAAAAGTGGTTCGACAATTGGTTTAAGCGCATGCAAAAGTTTATAAATCGTGCTGGAGAATACTTTAAAAAATAATAAAACCATTTTTGATGATAAATATTTTCATTATTAGGCCAGAAATATTTATAGCAGCCCTCGTATATGGTTTAAAATGTATTTAAATAAAACCAAGTGGGCAGTTAAAAAGTATGCAACGGTATGCAACGGTTTCCAGTGTGACGTTGTCAGTTTTGGGGTGTACAGTTTTTGGTTTTCTAGGAGGTGGGTCCATGTTAAGGGAATGTTTTCTTTTCTTCTACAAATACAAATACGAAGAACAGATTTTTTGTCACAGCCTAACTTATCAACCAAAACAATGATTGTGGTGACGTGTTTCCTAGTGTTTCGTCAGTACAACGAAATATTAATTCGGTCTTTCGGAATTTTTAGTATATGTCCATGCGGTCTTTTATAGGGGAGTTGCACCGCCAAGTTTTCTTTCGGGATGTGTTACAATTAATGTCAACATTATAAGTATATGTATGCTCCAAATATTAGCCTCATAAATCAAATATTTCAAAAGATATTGCATTTATAAATTTAGGATTGTTGATTTTTTCAGAGGTTGACCCAATTTTTGGGAAAAAAGAGGTCTGAAAATGTTTAGCTCTTGGCCAATCTGGACCTTTTATATGCAATACCAACCGTTTCAGTTCATTAGCACATGTATCTGCAAAATTTCAGATACTTAGCTTTAGTAACGCGAGCTTTCCACAGATAGACAGGTCGACATAGCTAGATCATCTTAAAATTCTACAACGATTCTGAAGGTACCGATGATGTACCTTATGGGGTCTCCGACTAGTATTTCGATGTGTTGCAAACGGAAGGACACCCTCCTATGATGAAGGATATAAATGTAAACCTATTCATACTGACCTCGTTTCAGTGTCACCATCTATTTCATGTGCTTTTAATAAGCTTTGATAAACAACATCAGAATACCAGCAGCAACAACAGCAATGCTAACAATATCACAATAAACGTCAACGTTGGTTCACTTTTTTAGTTCTTGTTATGGCTGTTGTACCTCATAGGTCGCGTTTTTTTTTGTTCTTCTCAACCATAATGACATCAACACTGGGGACTTTCACGGTTGTTGTTCATTTTTTGTTCTTTGCTTTTGATGCCCAGCGTTTCATTTTATTTTCTCTAATGTGATTATTAACAATTGTTGCTGTTGTTGTTTGGCAAATGCAGGAGGCGCGGTTGGTAGGTGGTGTTGTACCGTGAAAAGGAAATTTCATTGGCTACAGATTTGTAGCATTGTTCCATTATGCTGCTACAGTTGGTGCTATCTCATGGTTGATTGGTTTTTGATATGCGGTAGCCATTGTTGTTGCTGTTGCTGGATATTTTAAGCCTCTTGACACGTTTTCCATAAAGTTCAGCAGCAGTGGCAACAAATGCTAATTAGTTTACGCAGAATATAATTTATTTTGGCATAAATATTTAGACAGGTAATTTCAAAGATAATGGCAAAATAAATCTATTAACGTCTAGAAGACCAACGATAGAGGTGAGTACTGGCGATGGCCGAACGAAAGTTAAAAGCCACCAAAGAAACGGTGTGCATATTAAAAAGTTACAGGAATTATGAAGAAAGAAAGTGAGAAAGACGTTTAAACTAATAAAGATTTTAAATTAAATTAATTAAATAGTTTTTGAGATTTATGTTCAAACCTTAGTTACTTCGTTCTGGCTTCTCTGTTTGGAACTAGGAGCTGATCAACATGGACTAAGATTTTGCTGATAAGCGCAGGTTTTCCCTTGGCCGCTATGATAGCAATCTAAACTGTTACATCTGAGCAAAAGAAAACATTACGATGGTTGCTATTTATGTTTCGGGTCCGGCAATTAAAAACACAATAGTTTATCATTGGAAATAGTTTTATTAATTTTCAAAATATTCTCCTTAAAAATCAATGCACTTTTGCATGCGCACAAACCAATTTTCGAAGCACTTTTTCCTCTCCGATTGAGACACCTCCAAAATATGATCTTTGAACGCTTCAACAGCTGCTTTGGGCTATAGAAAACGTTGATCACGCATTTTTTTCTTGATGCTAGGGAATAAGAAGAAGGCATTGGGTGCCCAATCAGGGCTTTACGGTGGATGGCCCATCAATTTGACATATTGAGTAATCAAATAGCTTATCGTTTTAGCTGATGTGTGAGAGCTCGCATTGTAGTGACGCAAAATGATCCGCCTTCTCTTATTATCTTTCCTCATTTCTTCGAACACGGTTGGCAAACAAATGGTTGTATACCACTCAAAATCAACCTTCGTAAGTTCCATAAAAGGCACTGTGGCAACATGACCGGTTATACCGAAAAAAACGCAATCATTTGCTTCGATGTACTTCTTCCACGAACAACTTTTGTTGGATTTGGCTCGTCTTGAAAGGCCCATACGGTCGACTGCTGTTTTGTTTCGGGCTCATATGCATAGATACATAATTCGTCACCTGTGACAATGTTATACACTGCCTTAAAGCTGCCGCAGTTATACTTTTTCAACATCTCTTTGCACCAATCCATACGAACCTTTTTTGAGCATTCGTCAAATTATATGGGATCCAACAAGAAAAAATTTTTCTCACGGCCAAATAAATATGTAATCTTATTGATGCTTGTCCTACTAATGCCCAAAGATGCCTCTATCTCACGGTATGTCACATGACGATCTTGAATTATCAGTTCAAGCACGGCATCAATGTTCTCTGACAAAACGGCCGTTTTTGGACGTTTTTTCTTCTTCGGCCGTTTTTGTCCTTCGTCTTTGAGCGAGTGTCGGCCACGATTGAATTCATTAAACTAGGTTTTCACAGTGCTATTGAATGGTGCTTCGTCCCCATACCATGATTTAAGTTCATCGATGCACTCTTGTCGTGATAATCCACGTCAAAAGTAGAGAAAAAATGATGGCACTAAAATGTTCACGAGTTAATTCCATGTTTTTGCCAAATTGATTTTTTCAAGTCACTGCAAACAACACAAATGATGGTCGTACGTCAAAACGTTCTGAGTACGTTTATGCTAGAAATTATCAAGCTTTGCAATATAAATGTCAGATGGCGCCAGACATCACTTAACGTTGGCTTTATTTTGAAATTACCACTTTAAAGCCAAAATTGAATTTGCTCAACCCACAAATTTGATGCATTAAATCATTCCAGTTGTACATACGAGTATAAACTTTGTTAGACTAAAAACCAAGTGGAAAAAAAACCTGCTCATAACTCAAATAACAGACAAAATATACCACATTAGTTTGGGGAATGCAACAATGTTTTCTGAAACAGAATATCGATCGTTCGTTAACAAACAAAATGACAGAATAAGAGAGCACCAAAAACATCACATGAGACGAAAACCAACACATTGAAAGAAAGTCAATTAAAAAAATTTGGGATTATATTTAACAACGAATGGTCCATTAATAAAACAGAAATATAATTCCCAGCCGAATACAAATGGATATTGTCGCTTGGTAAAATATTCGCAATGCCAATAAATAACAATAATTTTTCTCCACTACACACAATTTCCGGCATTGAACAGTGTATACAAATGACAAAAGAAAATGAAAAAGAGATATGAAGAACAAAAATTGGAAACAGGGTTACCAACTTTAAGAGGAACATAAAAACTACGCCTAAAGAAAAAATAATTTTAGCAATTTTTAAAAATCCAAAAATATTTCTACGTCAGCACGACAACATTATAATTATCAATGCAGATAATGGTAATAAGACGGTCGCGATGTATTAACATAGAGATAATAAAAACAGTTTACTAGAAGACAAAAATACTAACAGAACACTGAGAGAAGATCCACCGCATCAACTACAGAAAGCCAACAATATTATTATCGCTGATATGTTTAAAACAGGGATTATTGACGAATGGAAGAAAAAACAACTTTACTGCTCAGCAGCAACTGCTCCTCGCCTATATGGACTGCCCAAAATACATAAACTGAACACACCGTTGAGACCAATCGTATCTTCAACGAACTTACCATGCTATCGGCTATCAAAATATATAGGGAATATTCTAAAACACATTATTTCCACAGATTACAATATAAAAAAATCCCTAGTCCTAAAGCAGAACTTAAATTTCATTAAAATAGACAAAGATGAAATAGTAGTCTCGTTTGACGTAGTGTCGCTGTTCACAATCATTCCAGTAAATTCAGCTATAAGACTTATAATGAACAAATGGAAGAAAATCAAGAAGCATACGAAATTAACAAGACCTAATGTTCTAAAAATTCTGAATTTCTGTCTAAAGGAAAACAACTAAATTAAATATGAAAGTCAAATATTCTTTCTCCCACTATTGCGGACATTGTTTTAGACGATCTCCTTACGAATTAATAGATGAATTAAGGAAAAAGAACATACATATTAAATACATTACCAAATATGTAGATGATATTTTGGCAATTGTAAGTAAAAACGACGTTAATGAAATTTTAAAAACATTCAATAAATACAACCAAATACTACAACTTTCACTTGAGACTAAAAAAAATACCATAAAAGCCTTTTTAGACACCAAAATACACCACAAGGAAAACAGGATTAAATTTGACTGGCATAGAAAACCCACCTCATCAGGCAGAATAATGAATTTCCACACAACACAACCCAAATCACAAATTATAAACACAGCCAAATGCTTTATTTACAGGATTTTAAAAATTAGGGACGAGGATTTCCCCGCTGACGCAGTTTTCCCGGCAAGTTAACCATGCAACTAATTAAGCAAATAAAAATAAAAAAATGCAATCGGCAACCCTGAAAGAAAAATAGATGAGAAACAATATTGTAGCATCAAATACATCCCTGGTCTAACAGACAATAGAAATATTAGAACAACAATAAACACAACGAAAAACATATGTGACAGCGCATAGAGAAAGGGACCTAAGGATAAAAAATCAATTTTGATTTTATTTTTGATGTGGACAACATCTGATCATCGAATGAGACCTATCCCATGCCCCAAAAGTGTTCCCTAACAGAGATATTCGCGTTTTATGAAAGTGAAGTCGACGATTCTAAGCGCAAATAGAAAGGGACCTAATCTTTAAAATGGCTCTCCTGAACAAAACTTGTTTTTAGCCTTAGGTCCCTTTCTATTTTGCGGGTCACATATGTTTCCCATATAAACTGAACACAACATTGAGCGCAATATTTTCTAACGTCAAAGACCCAGTTGAAAACAACAGCAAAACAACATAGTCTACGAAATTGCATGTAATGGAAAGGACGATCAAACCTGCGATTTAATCTACATAGGAACAACTAAGAGAACACTGCAGACACAGAACAGACATTGAGAAAGGAAAACAGAGAACAGCATTATCACAACATATACTCGTACTGAGCAGCGGACACAGAGCAGACTTGGCAAACGTAAAGATACTAGACAAAGAGAACACTGAGAAGAAAAGTTTGATAATAAAAAGCTTACGTATACGAGCACAACAGAAAATTGAAAAAACAATGAACTTTAAAGAGAACACAAACAACATTAGCGTCAGTTCCCAATAAGCACAAAGTCGGACTCGGATCCGATTCGGATCCGATTTGAGTCCGATATGACGGACTCCGCTTTCTCTGTTCCGATTCGGATCCGATTTGAGTCCGAGATGTCGGACTCCGCTTTCTCTGTTCCGATTCGGATCCGATTTGAGTCCGATATGACAGACTCCGCTTTCTCTGTTCCGATTCGGATCCGATTTGAGTCCGAGATGTCGGACTCCGCTTTCTCTGTTCCGACTCGGATCCGATTTGAGTCCGATATGACTGACTCCGCTTTCTCTGTTCCGATTCGGATCCGATTTGAGTCCGAGATGTCGGACTCCGCTTTCTCTGTTCCGATTCGGATCCCATTTGAGCCCGATATGACAGACTCCGCTTTCGATTCAGGTTTGCAGTAAAATGTGGAGTTTTATTTTTATATTTATTAATGAATTTATTTATTATTTTGAATTTATTACTTAGTATATATGTGGTGAAAAAATATTATCGTAAAGTAATATTATCGTAAAGAAATCGTTTATACTTACCTATGATATAATTAAATGCGTAAAAATTGAATTTTTTCCGCCTTATTATTTTATGCTAAATTATGCAGGATCAAAAATCGTTTCGGCAACGGATCAGAATTCATTTCGTTTTCGGATCCGACATCGTTTTGAGTTCGGGTCCGAACTCATATCTAAATCGGATCCGAACTCACTTCGATGTTGGATCCGACATCGTTTTGAGTTCGGGTCCGATATCATTTCGAAATCGGACTCAATTCTCGGTCCGATATCGAAGAGGGAATTGCTCCCGTTCTCGTGTCCGACCTCGGACCGAAATCGGACATGTTCTCGAAACCAAATCAGAGAAGTCGGATCCGATTCGGATCAGATTCGGATCCGATGTGTTTATTGGGTTGTTGCATTATAAGCTTCTGTGATATTAAATTTAAGTTGTTAGTATTTAAGTTATGCGTCTGAAATTGTGTCTATGAAAAACAGTTAATGTAATAAGAGTCCTATATTGAAAGTTACAAAATATTTTTATGTAGGAGTTAGTTTGTAATTTGTGATGTTTTCATTTAAATACACGTATCCCTGCAGCAGTCAACAAAACATTGACGAAACTTCGGGAAGAATGCAATAAAAAGGAATTTTTATTTACAAATGTTAGGTCATATTAGCTTAAAAAACAAAAAATAATACTACAAATACATGACCAAGAAACAACATTACTCAACAGAATTCATATTTTATAATATAATTATTATAATTATATAAAAATTAAATAAAAATACTTTTCGGTGAATACACAAAGTTGAATTAACAGCCGACCCAACTAATAAATCCTCGTGGTAGCGATAACCGATTTCAAAGAGTATTTATAACCTAAAGTCCATAGCAATAACCGATACATGTACAAATTCAGTTCCAATAATTATCCTAATTAGTTAGGGTTACCGATACTCTGTCTCTTCAACCGATACTCTCTGTTCATACAAATATATATTGACATGTACCCAATCAACATTCGATTTTAGCGGTCTTAGATGGATAGTACGTAACCCCTAATATTCGGTTGGTGTAAAAACTCGGTTGTAGCAACAAATCTGTTTTCTGTGTGAGGTCTCAATGCCCATGGACGTTGAAAGACTTTTCAAAGTGCTATAAGGTGTAGGAACCTTATATCTCATTTTGTGGTTTCGTAATGACCTTAGGAATTTTGTCAAAAACATAATGCAAGTCTCCTAAGAAATTTATCACTGAACCCGACCTGCTTAACATCTACGTCACATAAACTTATACATGGGTCAAAAATGGTGAACAGCTTTTTTCCATCTGATGGCAGCTTAGTGTTTTTCTTTGAAATATCTCGACCAGATGATGGCCGCTGATGCGTGTTTACGTACATTGACCATCGGCTGAGTGTGGGTTGAGTATCAATATTTTATAGGCACTTCAATGCGTTGTGCTATTCTAAGATAAACACTTTCCGTTGCACTCGATTGACGCTAAGCTCTCACAATTTCTTCGTTCATTGTTCCATTGATGTAACGAAGTATTAATTGGAGAGTTCGTCCTTTTACCAAGTGAAATCAATTAACAAACCGGCACCCACATCGTTCATAGTTCTTAATATAACTGTCTCCAAAGACACTATAAATATTTCCCGAATATATTTATCTTCAAGATTTAGCTGGTTTGGAATACTATCATCGTGATCATCATTTGGGATGCTATGTATTCTATGGGCTTTCATATTTTACAGAATGATACCGTAAACATTGACAGTAGCTGTAGGTAGTGTAATTTCCTGTATTTTGGTTTACGTTTTTATAATAATTTTTATTTTCTTTAGCTGACTCTTTAAAATTAACACCCGATTTTCAAAAATATAATGCCCAAAACACATGTCGCACAAAGAGGTCTCTCAAAAAAATGTATTTTTTAAAGAAACACTGAAAAGAGATGGAAATCAAATAGGAAGGAAACATATGGATTCTTGTATATTACCTTGAATATTTTTTCGATTGAGTAGTTTTACATATTTTCTTTCGCTTAAAAATCGCTGCAGCTTATCAGTTTCTACGCAACACTTATATAATCTATATACGAGGGTTGCTATATATATTTCTGGTGTAAGCAACTCTAAGTGTTGCTTGGCGCCATCTGAAATTTCCATTGGAAAGTTGGATTTTTTTTTAGCATAAACGTACTCAGAACTTTTTGACGCACGACAATCATTTGTATGGTTTACAGTGACTTGAAAAAATAAATTTGGCAAAAGAATGGAATTAACTCGTAAACATGTTCGTGCGATCTTTTTTCACAAGTTTCGACGTGGATTTACACAACAAGAGTGCATCGATGAACTTAAATCTTTGTATGGCGATGAAGCACCATCCTATAGCACTGCGAAAAACAGGTTTAATGAATTCAATAGTGTCCGACGCTTGCTCAAAGCCATCCTTGGGCCTTTCTTCCGACAGCATTCATTCGATATTAAATGAACACCTGACCGTAAAAAAGGGTTGTTCTCATTGGATCCCGCACAATTTGACAATCGATCAAAAAAAGGCTCGTGTCGATTGGTGCAAAGAAATTTTCGTCGCCAGAAGATGCTGTTGTTTAATTACCATGTTTTGGAGGTGTCTCTCTCAATCGGAGTGGAAAAAGTGCTTCGACAAATGGTTTGAGCGCATGCAAAAGTGTATAAATCATTCTGGAGAATACTTTGAAAAACAATAAAAAAATGGTTTTATTGATAAATATTCGCATTTTCATTATTAGGCCAGAAATATATAAAGCAGCTCTCGTACATTTCTGGAATGCTGGTCGTGTTGTGAAACCCATTTGGTGAATTTTGATATCATAGTGGCTTGTTTTCCGCTTGTTCTTTCCGTACAGGTACACTTCTATCAATAGTCAAAAGCGATGCCTTTTACAAAGGTGGAAAACGAGTACCATTTGCAGCTATTATTCTGATATTCTATCAATTTTTGCGTATATTATTCTTTGTGATAACTTCAATATGCCGCTTACTTTAATCTAACTCCAAAGAAGTGATACAGTCTGGTGTTTAGTCTTTATATATACATTAAAGAAAATTATTATATTTTGTTCAGTGTAATTCTCCAGCATTCCTTCACAAATGTGCGAGTATACGAGTACAAACATATATTCTATACAGACAAACATCGGTATGTAAATATATATATACTCGTACATATGGACTTATGTTTGTTGAATAGGCCACATATAGATAGACATGCTTATTTAAAAATATTTATCTCTTTCGTTTCTATGACAGTAAAGTTGGTCGTTGGATAGTGCGCACCCATAGTGTAGTTAGCTGCGGTTTTCGCATAATTTTTTTCTCTGCGGTTGAGTTGCACGTCCGGCTGCAATGTTCTCATATTCACGCACACAAAACCCAAAAACGACTGCAGTTGTCATATGCACATGCAGACTGTGGCTAACAAAGAGGTTTTTCGGGCCTTGTAAACGGTTTGTAAATGCGCCATGTGATTATCATTCAAAAGAGACAAATTAATTTAAACAATAAGTCATCAAAGTAAGCCGTACTATCCATTCCTGATATAATGATCACATGTGTCACACCAATTGAACTTGTAATGAGACTTTTATTTAGTATTTACCAAAAGGTATTGTTATTTCACAGAGATATGTGTTGAAGCTCTCCAACGGTTGGTGTAAAAGAAAGAGCAGATCCGTTAGAAGCTTAACTTTTTCACATTTGCGAAGAATTTTTGATTAAAATTTAATACATTTGGTATGGAATGGTACTGAAAATATATTCTTAAAGGACAAAGTCAACCAAAAAAAATCATAAAACTCGTATTTATTAAACATGTGTGACGCGCAAAATAGAAAGGGACCTAAGGTTAAAAACCAGATTTGTCCAGGAGAGCCATTTTAAAGATTAGGCCCCTTTCTGATTGCGCTAAGAATCGTCGACTTCACTTTCATAAAACGCGCATATCTCTGGGAGGGAACACTTTGGGGCACGGGATCGGTCTCATTCGATGCTCAGATGTTGTCCACATCAAAAAAAGAAAAAAAATGAAAACTGATTTTTTTACCCTTAGTTCCCTTTCTCTATGCGCTGTCACATATATGATATACTTAAAAGGGACATAAATACTGTTACAACATTGAACACACCCATTTCAATAGTAGAACTGAATATACCCCGTTAATGTCATATGGGTTTTGAAAGCTAACCTCAAAAAAAAAAAGGATTGAAAAGTGCAAACGTTTTTTGGCGAAACACGCAAACGTTTTTTGGCGAAGCACGCTGATAGCTTGCACAGACAAATTTTGTTCACCGATGAACAAAAATTTTACCGTTCAGGAAAAAATTAACAAGCTAAATAATAGAGAGTATGCGCGGTCATCTAAGGAAGCATCTGAACTGATCCCAAGGGTCGAAAAGGGTCATCACCCAGCTTCAGTCATGATTTTGTGGGGTGTCTCTTACGATGGGGTCACTGACCTGCATTTCTGCGAACAAGGAGTCAAAAAATTGGCCAAAGTTTACCAAGAAACCGTTTTGGGAGATGTTGTGAAGCCTCTTAACAATTCCCTGTTCCAAAACCAGGCATGCACTTTCCAGCAGGATTCTGCGCCGGCCCATAAGACTAAAACGTCCAATTTGACAGCGTTCATTTCCTCTGAAGAATGGAACTCAGACAGTCCAGATTTGAACCCATTGGATTACAAATTGTGGACGGGTTTAGAGGACAAGGTTTGTCAAAAAAGATACCCCAACATTGGATCTCTTAAGACTGCTTTGGTTCGAGCTGTAGCCAATTTTCCAATGGACGAGGTTCGTCCAGCTACTGACGATTGGCCAGTGGGACTTAAGGCTTGTGTAAAGGCAAAAGGCGGACATTTGGAATAAGTAGATTCTTTTTGGATACAAAATACATCAATAAATATATTAAAAAATATTTGGTCTAAAAACATTCAGTAGTTTTTATTTACAGCATAAAACCTGTGTAGCAGTATTTATGTCCCTACTAAGTACAATTCTGAATTTTTAAAAGCCACACCTCATGAAAAATGGCGATATGTAAAGGGTGGTCAAATATAAAGGGCCGATGTTGAATGTGAACCACACCCAAACGTCAAATTTTTTGCTGTATTTCAGTTGATATTGCTCAATTTCTGACTAACTCAGTTTGAAGATAGGAACGATACACAAGAAAAAACAATGCACCCACAAAGAGCATCATCGGGCCGTATTTTTTTCAAAGGAGGCCGGTCAGGCAGTTACAGTGAATGGTGTTTGCTACCGTGAGATGATAACGAACTTTTTATGGCCCTAATTTGAAGATATGGATGTTGACGATATGTGGTTTCAACAGGAAGGTGCCACTAGCCACACAGCTAACGACACAATAGCTCCTTTGCGCGACAAATTCAATGGCCTCACGTCGTGGCGATGTTAATTGGACGCCAAGATCATGTGATTTGACACCGTTGGACTTCTTCTTTTGGAGTTATTTGAAACAAAAGGTGTACGTCGATAAGCCAGCAACAATTCAAATGCTAAAGGATGAGATAATTCGGCACATTAACGGCATAACACCTCAATTATGCCTCAGCGTCATCGAAAATTTGGACCATCGGATAGAGGTGTGCCGCCGAGGTTGCGGGGCCATTTGGCCGATATTTTGTTCCATACATAATTAATTGAACTATACCAATATTATTATAACAAAAATATGTGACAATAATTTCCTAAATAATTTGTGTTTTATTCCAAATCAAAAGCAGCCCTAAAAATTTACCTTTTTTTGTTCGGTGAGTACAGCGGCCAATCGAGCAACTTATCATTTTGCTCGTTAATGCACTGTTTTACAACCCTGGCAGTATGAATGGGAGCATTGTCATGCTGGAACGTCCACGGAAGAGCACTAAAAACTCCCGAAAATTGTGGAAAAGCCTTTTGGACTACTGCTTTGTACAGATTGGGGTTTATCTTCGATGTGACAAACTACAGCTTACAAGTTCCATAAAACGATATGGATCCCCACACTACTTCGCCACCTGCACAGGTGTGAGGGCGACTGAAAAAGAATTCCTCCATTCGTATATCGTAGAAATAAAAGTTTAAGCCACCCGGACCGTCGAGGTTGAATTTTTTTTCGTCGCAAAAGACCACAGTGTTTAACTCCTTATTCCACGTCATAAGCTCTCGGGCAAATTGAAGTCGTACGGCCTTAAGTGCATCATTAAGAGGAGTTTTCTTTTAGTTCTAATATCTTTAAATGTTTGGCACCACGAATAATACGTTTCACAGTTGCCAAATTGCATTTTTTCCTGATTTTTCTGGCCGAGAGGTGAGAATTTGAGGCAGTTCGAAGAATAAGTCGCTGCTCTAATGCCATTGCTCTAATGCCGTTGTTGCATATTCTGTTCCTCTTTTCATGTTATTTTCTTCAATACGGAGAAAATTGCTTACAACATTTTGACTGCGGCCAATCTTGTCAGCTATTTTTTTGCTGTTTTAGGCCAGATTCAATATAGCTTTTATTTGGCCCTTTTTTAAAATCGCTCAAAGGCTTTCCGCCACAGATTATACAAAAAATAACAATAATTGCTTTAAATTTTAAAATACCAACTAGTTGGGCTCTTTACAATTACGCAGTCGCTTACCAACTGAATCACAAACTATGTTATTCTCAAACCTATTCAAGTGAGTGAGAAAAATTCTAAAAATTTAACGAATTTCACTATTAAAGCGGAATTCAGATTTACCTTTGCATATAGAGGGCTGCTATATATATATAGTAGGGACATAAATATTGTTACAACATTTAACACAATCATTTGAATAGTATAACTGAACATACCCCGTTAACGCCATATGGGTTTTGAAAGCTAACATTAATAGCGTTAGTTTGTAACGGGATTTTAAAATTGTTTCAACTTCCATCATGGAGTGGTCAGATAATGAGAACCGTATCGCTGTAATAGCGCTTTTCAAGTGTGAAATAAAAAAAGCGATATTTTCAAAACGCTCTGGCCACTGGGGATTAGCCGCATGTTCGTCTACCGATGCATAAACTGTTTAAGGAGACTGGAGATGTAAAAGACCACCACAAGTCGGGCAGCCCACGCTCTGTTCGAACACCGCATGTCATCAAAGCCGTTAAATCAAGAATTCAGAGAAATCATGGCCCGTAAGATGAATACCACGCAAAAGTCCATGAGTCGAATCATTAATAAATACTTGGGACTTGGGGCTTTCAAACGACGTACCGGACGTTTATTGGCTGCAGCTTTAAAAAAAAGAGGATTGAAAAGTGCAAACGTCTTTTGGTGAAGCACGCTTATAACTTGCACAGAAAAATTTTGTTCACCGATGAAAAAATTTTTACGGTTCAGGAAAAATTTAACAAACAAAATGATAGAGTGTATGCGCGGTCATCTAAGGAAGCATCTGAACTGATCCCAGGGGTGGAAAACGGTCATCATCCAGCTTCAGTCATGGTATATCTCTGGCCTAATAATGAAAATGGGAATATTTATCAACAAAAATGGTTTTATTGTTTCTAAGGTATTCTCCAGCATGATTTATACACTTTTGCGTCCGCTCAAACCAATTGTCGAAGCAATTTTTCCACTCCGATTGAGACACCTCCAAAACATGTATTTTTAACACTTCAGCAACATCTTCTGGCGACGAAAATCGTTGACCACGCTCTTTTGCTTGTTGTGCGGAAATAAAAAGAACGGCGGATGACCCATCAATTCGACTTTTTGGCCGGTCCAAAAAGCGCTGGTTTGAGCCGATGTGTGAGAGCTCGCATTGTCATGGCGCACAATGATTCTCTTGTCCACTTTTCGAATTTCTTCGAAGACTTCAGACAAACAAATTGTGGTGGACCACTCAGAATTGACCTCGTACGTTGCTTCTTGCGTCTTCTACGAACAACTTTCGTTGGATTTGGCTAGTTTTCGAAGACCTACACGGTCGATTGCTGTTTTGTTTTGGGCTCATACGCATAGATCCATGATTCGTTTCTTGTGACGATCTTATAAACGTCTTTTGAAGTACCGCGTTCGTACTTGTTTAAATTTCTTTGCACCAATTGACACGAGCCTTTTTTTTGAGCGATTGTCAAATTATGCGGGATCCAACGAGAACAACCCTTCATTCTTTACGGCCAGGTGTTCATGCAATATCGAATGTATGCTGGTGGCAGAACTTCCCAAGGATGCCTCTATCTCACGGTATGTCACATGACGATCTTGCATTATCAGTTCACTCACGGCCGTTTTTGGACAACCTTCACTACCTTCGTCTTTGAGCGAGTGTCGACCACGATTGAATTCATTAAACCAGTATTTCATCGCCATACAAATATTTAGGTTCATCGATGCACTCCTGTCGTGATAATCCATGGCGAAAGTTGTGAAAAATTATCTCACGAAAGTGTTCACGAGTTAATTCCATTTTTTTTGCCAAATTGATTTTTTCAAGTCACTGTAAACAACACAAGTGATGGTCGTACGTCAAAACGTTCTGAGTACGTTTATGCTAAAAAATGTCAAACTTTCCAATGGAAATGTCACTTTGTGTTGCCTAGGCCAGAAATATATATGTGACGCGCAAAATAGAAAGGGACCTAAGGGTAAAAACCAGCTTTGTTCAGGAGAGCCATTTTAAAGATTTTAATACGTGTATCTTTGGTGTACCATCACTTTCATAAAACGCGCATATCTCTGGGAGGGAACACTTTTGGGGCATGGGATCGGTCTCATTCGGTGCTCAGATGTTGTCCACATCAAAAAAAAAAGTGAAAATTATTTTTTT
Source organism: Hydrotaea diabolus (assembly GCA_963513945.1). Taxonomy (NCBI): domain Eukaryota; kingdom Metazoa; phylum Arthropoda; class Insecta; order Diptera; family Muscidae; genus Hydrotaea; species Hydrotaea diabolus. The sequence continues at coordinate 48,048,204 of OY740717.1, read as the reverse complement.
TTTACTCTTAGGTCCCTTTCTCTATGCGCTGTCACATATAGGAACCAATCCAGTTATTTTTTTCTAGTATGTCATGAATAAACAAACGAAGGTTTAAAGCAAGCAATGAACATGAAAATAAATGCAATAAAAGTGAAGAGGTACAAAAAAATGTAAGCAAACATTTTTAAACATATTCAGTTCAGGGCATAATATAGTCGGCCACGCCCTACCTTAATTGTTTATAAGTTTTAAGTCTTAAAAGTCCAGAGGCCTTATATATTTCGCCACTGGCAATGAAACATAACAGAGGCCGCGGCAGGCCAGTGTATTGTACAAAATGATGAGATTTTAATTTGATGCTTCTTCTTGCTATCTATTCGTATATTAATGTGCGATTGTGTATGACTGTGTGTGTGGGTAGGTAAGAGAATGCGTGTGAGAAGCTTTGTTTTTCATACAGGATCATGAAAAATGCATTGATTCATTTCAGCAGCCCTACAAATTTCGGTTTGGTTGAATGGTCACATTGTTTGTGTGCACATGGATGAAAGAAATTCGGGAGAAATGAACAGGGGCAGGGTGATGCGTTTTTTGGACACCATTGGCTAGCAGGTTGTGGGTGATGGGTAGGATGGAGTTGATGGGTTTTCAGCGTATTTCAAAAAGTTGATTTAGGATTTGTTTTCATTTTTCAATGTAGGCAAGTTTTTCAGTGGCTGTGCCAGAGAAGGAGAGGAAGACAGAGACCTAGTGTGTGTAAAACCTTATTATGTCTGTGAAAATATGGTAAAACGGCGTAAGTGGAAAATTTAACTTTGCCTATATTTTCGATATAATCAAAGACCAAACTAAGCAGTTTTATGTTAAAGTGCGTTTCCTTATGACGTTTCCTTATGACTAGAGCTTGGAGTCAAAATCATCTCACAAATAAAGCTCATATCTCAATCAATTAAATTTTCACCTCGGCCGACTAAGGCTATTTTTCTATATTGCCACAGTCATGCATCTATCCATGAGGAAGTACGTATATATATACGTAACTTTGAGTGTTCTATCTATGATATAGTGCGTGTATATAGCCAATTGGGTGTGCAGAATATATTGCCTCATATATATGCATTCGATACATGATTTCAATGAAAAATACAGGCATTAGATATTCATTAGGCGGTATCGAGTGCGTTGTATTTACCCACTCTTGAACGAGAAGTGTGAAAATTATTATATATTCAATGAAGACTAAAATCTGGATAATTTTCCGCGGTCTGTGTTGTGCAAATATTTTTAATTTTTTGTTACTAAAATATTCATATGACGCCTATGATGTTGCTATTGGAAAGCAGCCTAAATTGTGTAATGCGGCGGGCTTTTGGTTAAACGCTGTGACGAACGTTGGGAAAACTTAAGATAATAAACTGAAATTAATTTATGGTTTTTTTCCTTTTCTAAAGATTATGCATGGCTGATGTCAAGCAGACTTAAAACCCAACATCACAGTGTTGTACGGGGTAGTGCTTATGACTTTTAAGAAAGGGAAATAGTTCCCATGATCGATTCCAAATCACTATCTGAATTTATTAAGCGAGTACCACCCGCTCGATTATGCCTCCGCTCACCTGTCTGTTAATCGATCGTTGTAATAAAACTCCGATCGCAACTTTTAATTTGTATGGATCGTGTTATATTGTTTTAGTTTGGTAAAACGACAACCCCTTTTATGAGCTTGAGAACTTAAAATGGTAATATAAGACGGACATTTTTTTTTTGAAAAAAATATTTTCATTACAATCTGACAGATAAGTTCATGGCAATTATTTTTTGTATATGATTTCCGGCATATGCCAGCCGCGGCTTCGAGTTTTTTTAATTAGCTATTACTCAGGGGGTTTCCCCTATACATGCAATGCGTTGGTCGTTGGAAAGCAAGGGATCGAAGGGGGAAAGAGGGAGTAATGTTTATTGACATTCGTCTTGAATTTCTGGATGTCGTAATTGGTGGGAAATACATTTGCCGGAAGTCGATTCCTCATACGGACAGTACGGGCGAAAAACTAATACGATCTGTAGTGTATAGTGCGGTCAACCGGTCAATCGATAACAAATGGGTGTGGATTTCTGGAAAGTCGTGTATCCATGCCGAACATCCTCACGTCAAAAATAAGACCACGAATGTCTGAAGAACACACACCATGGAAGTAGCTATAGAACAGCGACACACAACCCACATTCCGACGATGCTCCAGGGAAACAATAGAGTTGGATACCCTACTGTTTCCTATCAGCACCATCGCTCTCCTTTGAACACGGTCAATAAGCTCCAAGGATTATTTTGGAGCACCTGCCCATATGTAGGAGTTGTATTCCATCTTTGGCCTGATGTAGATTGTATAGATATCGAAAAGATCAGAAGGAGTGAAATATTTCTTGCACCGCTTTAGGAAGCCTATACACTTGAGTGCTTCTTTCGACACTTCGAATACATATCTCGTCCAACGAGCCTCACATTGTATTTTCTTGCCCAGAACATCAAGAGCATCTGATTGTTCGACATCCATGCCATCGGTAGATAATGACGACACTGTTGGGTCAGTAAATCGCTTGTGAGACAACAAGCAGCACTGTGTCTTACGCGCATTAAAATCTACTTTATTCACTCGACCCCAGTCAAAAATGGCCAGTAAATCATGGCCAAGTGTCTCTTCCTTTATTCGCCTTTTGTCTTCAATATTTTGAAGACTCGGCCTAGGGTCGAATGAATATGAATGACATAGGTTGCTATCATCCGCGAAAGAGAAAATTGGATTCACGGTCTGGCCCAAAAGATCATCAATGAAAATGAGAAATAATGAGGGAGAAAGGACAGAGCCTTTGGCACACCTGCGGTCTGCCTATGTTTATTGGATGAAAACCCATCTACAACAACACGTATAGTGTGATCTCTAAGAAAGATCGATATAAATCGAGTAAATGTATTACCGACACCAAAAGCGATCAGCTTTGATAAGAGTGCACCGTCCCAGAATCTATCAAATGCCTTGGATATATCCAGAGCCACGACCTAACTCTCACCACACTGGTGGACTCCAGCTTTTCGACAGGAAAGCCATTAGGTCTCCCGTAGAGCGATTTCTACGGAAGCCATACTGTCGGTCGCTAAGCAGGTCGTTGGACTCGAGATACCCTACAAGATGGTGGTTAACCATGCTCTCTATTACCTTGGAGAGCGCAGAGCAGCTCGTGATTTGACGATAATTCGCAGGATTATTGGCTTCACCCTTTTTAGGGATCGGCTGGACGTTCGCAACCTTCCAACACGCTGGGAAGACTCCTGCACGATAAGCAAGGTTGAAAAGATTGCGCAGTGGATGGGCTAGCGTCGAAGAGCACTTACATAGGACTAGTGTCGAGATACCTTCCGGGCCCGGGAACTTACTAACATCGAGATTCGCAAGAACCCTTTTAACTCCACGAGTTCGAAAAAATATCTTAGGCATGGAATTAGATACGTTTTCGATCTCGGGGAGTGGTTGATTGTTTTCCGGCAAGGAAGAATTTCCTGCAAACATTTCAGCCAATAGGTTGGCTTTATCAACCGGGTCAGTAAATGCCCGGTCGTCTTTAACAAGAGTTGGGATAGATGAAGAACTATCTTTTACTCTTCTTACAAACGACCAAAAGCTCTTACTTCCCCCGGAGAGAATTAAGAACCTTTGTACGAAGACGTTGCTCGTAAAGAAACTTTTCATGCCTAAGCACTCTGGCACACGACGTTCTTGCCTGTTTGCGCAGCAGTTCAGTACTGACGTTTTTGTTTAAACGCCAATTTCTGAACGCCTCCACTTTTCATCTGACAGCATCCCTGCATGTCTGGTTAAACCAACTATTTTTGGCAGGCTTAACCGACATAATTTTAGTTGGAATAAACGTCTTCATTCCAAATAAAATTATATTTTCGATCATTTCAGCCGCAGCATTAATATTATTATCCAGAAAGCATAGCTTCCAATTGAAATGCTGAAAAAAGTGGTCGAGCTCAGCCCAACGTGCATTTTCGTATATGAAAATTGTCCGCTTTGGGGCTGGTATCGAAGCGATACGAAGGGTGGACTACGAAAAAGATGCTGAAACAATGCAGTGATCGGAATTACCAAGACATTACCTAGGACATTAACTTCATATTTTTCGGGGTGTGAAGTTAAGAAAAGGTCAAGAATATTTTGTTGGTGTCCTTCGACACACGGAATATGTGTCGGTTCATTCACTAATTGCGTTAAATCGTTTTGCGCGGCGAAGAGCTCGGCGTATTGGCCCTTCTGAGATGTTTGGCTCGAATGGGAAAGCCAGGTAGAATTATGGACATTAAAATCCCCAGCAACGACAATTTCACTGTCCGGATAACTCTCCAAAACTTTCGTTATTGAATCAGAAAGGGCGTCGAAGCCGTTAAGGGAAGCCTCCCTTTCTGAATTTGGGCTTCTAAAAATAAACCCAAAATGAAGTTCGTGTGTTCCAATCCTGAATTTAACCCAAAGGGAGTTAAATTCTGGATCTTGTGAGTTCAAGTGTTGCTGGCTCTGAAACACTACTCGTATGTCATTACGTACATATACCGCAAGACCTCTGTGAGAAATAAAAAGGGATAGGGTGTGGTACCCAGGAACGTGAAAATCCTGTAATTGATATTGGCCTTCATTACTTCAAGAGTTGCTAGTTTGTCGGCGCAAATCAATGACATAATATAGCTCTAAAAAATGTAGTCCAGGGGCGTTAAGTCACACGAAAGAAAGAGCCGGTGACTAGGACCACTTCAGAAAATAAAGTTTTCTCCAAATTGGTTTTGCTATTGGCAAGTTGCGCCGTCTTGTTGGAACCTAAAGTCGTTGGTGTTTTGCTGATTAATTTTTAGAAGCAAAAATTTAGTCAGCATAGTTCGACAGCGGTAGCAATTTCCTTATTTCAAGACCGATGATGCCGGCATCTTGTTAACCGGACCAAACTGTCATTTATAATTAAAGTAATAGTTGTTCGTTATCTGCTTGAGGATTGTGTTCAATCCAAATACGGCAATTTTGCTTATTGACGTAGCTAATAATACAGGAATGACCTTTATAGCTAGACGCAAAAATACATATCATCGACCAGTTTCAGATTAATCATTCAATTCTCAAAAATGCGAAATGACGATGGTCATTTGACTCCAATTCTTACATATGCTTTATTATATAGCCAAGATTTTCACGTAGTCGAAGGACTAAGGCCAACAAGTTCAGAACGACTACGTTGAGACATTACAACAATGGTTTTTCCTGATTTCCAAACCTGCAAATCCAGAAGCCACATATTATATCCGATTCTGACGCACAGAGCTTTGTGAGTCACCAGTTCCCAACTCTGGCGAAATTATGCTTCATTGGCCTATGTTTTTAAAAAGCACCTACACAAAGTTCCCTCCCAATAAAGAGCTGTAAGTCAAATTTGACCCAATTGTGCTTAAATAAACGTTTTAAATCCATATGTTTGTATAGCCCCCATACAAGCGTCCTTTCCGATTTCAAAACCTGCAGTTTTAGAAGCGACATATTACAGCCGCTTCTATAAAATTTCGATTAAAGCCTGGACCTAATTAAACTGGACCCCATCGGTCCATGTTCTGAAATATCCCCCACTCAAAGTTCCTTATCGATTTAGAAACCTCTGTCTCTGAATTTGATTCACGCTGAAGTTTCTCCCGATTTGAGGTCCTGTCGCTCTAACAGAATAGGGGTGATAAGTCAAAATGTATTTTTTCCATAGGGTTATTCACAGATTACGCGTGAGTTGTGTTGAACTTTATTTTTTCTTTTGCGTATTGTTTGACATTTTAATATGTGCACCGCGAAAACCGCGGTTTTGAACGGTTTATTGGCTATTGCAATCCGTTTAACATTTTTTCAGAAATGATGATGGCCGGAACGTAACCGTGAATGGTGATCGTCAACGCGCTATGGGATCGTCCTTTTTGCTACCTGAAATTGAAGCCCGTACTCTTGACGATAGGACGGTGCCACTTGCCATACAGCTGCTCAAACAATGGATCAATTAAGAGGACATTTTGAAGAGCAGCTAATTTCAAATTTTGGGACTGTAAATTGGACGCCTGGATGTTATTTCACACCTTTAGACTTTTTTCTTTAGGGCAACGTAAAGTCCAACTTCTATGCTGACAAACCAGCTACAATTCAGGTTTTGGAATCCAACGTTATGAGTGTCATAAACGCCATACCGGTCGAAATGCACGAACGAGTCATTCAAAGTTGAACCCTAAGAATGGACACAATGAGGCGTAGTTTCGGCAAACATTTAAAGGAAATTAAATTCAAAAATTAAATGGCATAAAATGTCCTTGATTTGAATTTTGAACTTTTTTATTTTGAAGAAATACCTCTACCCGTTATATCCGATTCTGACCAAAATTTCCCGGTAAAATTAGACGTTATCGGTTCTCGTTTTCAAAGCACCAATTTGTGGTTCACAAGCTTAAAAGTCATGAATTACGATTGCACGTTAAGTGCGGCTTATAACTAGGCCTGTTGAAATTATGCTTTACAGGTCTATGTTTTCCTATAGCACCAAGGAAATATATCCTTTTCGCTCTTGAAATTACATATTTAGTCCAACTTTGCTAAAAATCTAAACGGAGGCTTGAATACTTCTGATTAGCATAGTGATTTAGGGTATCTCAGAATATTTTGAGTATAGTATATCAAAAAATAGTAAAGGTTTATCTTCAATGTTGGATAGACGACTCTGTTGTTAAGCTCTTTACCGAGCTCAAATTAACACCCATTTTCCAACATGGTCCTTCGTTTTAATGCTGACGTCGTTCTACTGGTTTATGGTGAGTCGGAGGTACTCTAATTTCTATACTGCCTCGATGTGGCAACTGTCGGCCGACATGATCTCGTCATTTTTTGTCGTAGTTACCAGACTGGAAGTTTTACACGGCTTAGAGAAAAATGTCTTACTCGTAAATTCGCCAGCATTTACGAGGTGGACCCAGATACTAAAAATTGTCCGATGTTTTTACCCGGAGTTAAACCTGGATGAAAGACGTGCACACAAATCTTTTCAGCATGGCGGCCCACACTAATTTAAGACAACTCTATTTAAATTTAAAAAATTTGTCCTCAAGGCAATGTCAAGGATTTGCCCTTAAGGCAATGTCAAGGATGATGTGTTAGTAGGGACATTAATACTGTTACAACATTCAACACACCCATTTCAATAATAGAACTGAACATACCCCGTTAATTTTATATGGGTTTTGAAAGATAACCTCAATAGCGTTAGTCTGTAAAGGGATTAAAAAATTGTTTAAACTTTCATCATGGTCAGATAATGAGAACCGAATCGCTGTAATAGCGCTTTTCAAATGTGAAGTAAAAAAGAGCGATATATTCAAAACGCTCGGGCCACTAGGGATTAGCCGCATGTTCGTCTACCGATGCATAAAACTGTTTGAGGAGACTGGAGATGTAAAAGACTGCCACCGGTTGGGCCGCCCACGCTCTGTTCGAACACTATATGTCATCAAAGCCGTTTAAACAAGAATTCACAGAAATCCGCTCCGAAAACAGAAAATCATGGCCCGTGAGATGAATATCACGCAAAAGTCCATGAGTCGAATCATTAAAAAAGACTTGGTATTTGGGGCTTTCAAGCGACGTACTGGACATTTATTGACTGCAGCTTTAAAAAAAATAGGATTGAAAAATGCAAACGTCTTTTGGTGAAGCACGCTTATAACTTGCTCAGAAAATTTTTGTTCACCGATGAAAAAATTTTTACCGTTCAAGAAAAATTCAACAAGCAAAGTGTATGAGCGGTCATCTAAGGAAGCATCTGAACTGATACCAAGGGTGGAAAAGGGTCATCACCGAGCTTCAGTCATGATTTGGTGGGGTGTCTCTTACGATCGGGTCACTGATCTGCATTTCTGCGTACAAGGAGTCAAAACATCGGCCAAAGTTTACCAAGAAACCGTTTTGGAAGTTGATAAAATAAATCACGGATAGTCCTAGTAAGCCCTATTGTTTAATAGTGACATGGAATGTCTATGGTGTAGACATTGCTGCTATCTGCCAGAGTATGTGGAGTTTAAACTGGAAAGTGCCCCTAGAACTGTGCTTGTTTTAACACCCAAACAAATCAAATGCTTTTCGACCAGTTGAGTTTCCAATATTACGACCTGTTGAGTAGCAGACATGATCCTTAACCCACCTCTAAGTCGTACGATAACGAAGAAGGAAAAGTGGAAGTAATGTGTTTTGGCATTTGTCTTGAACCTCTTGATGTCGTTATTTATGGGAAAATGATTTGCCAGATGTCCTTCTTCGTACGATAACGAAGAAGGAAAAGTGGAAGTAATGTGTTTTGGCATTTGTCTTGAACCTCTGGATGTCGTTATTTATGGGAAAATGATTTGCCAGATGTCGAGTTCGCACACGGACTAAACGAGCGAAAAAAGAATTTGATCTGTAGTGTACTCAAATAGTGCGGTAAATTGGTCAATTAATAACACTAGTTTACAAAGTATGATTTCTTTAATGTTCTAGAGTTCAAAATATTTTTTCCTTCAGATTTTGGAATTCTAATCACGAAAATGAGTTTAAAAAAATTTTCCTCTGATTATTTTCTAGATAATTTAGAGAAATTGTTTTACGATTTAATATCGTGATTTTTGAACCAAAAATTAATTATTTAAATTTTAAATGCCCACAGAGTCAAAAAAAATCAGAAAAGCTATTTCCTTTCATTTGCGATCACTCTTGATCAAATCAGTAATAGTGTTTAGGAGTTATGGTCAAAAAAGCTGAGATATCTCAAAAAAAAATTCAAATATTCTATCTTAAAAATAATCAGAGGAAAATTTTTTGAAATTCTTTTTGTGGTTAGGTGGACAAAATCTATAGGAAAAAATATTTAGAACTCTGGAACAAAATGGCTGAAAATCAGTGTAATACACGGGTGTTATCTCCTGAAGACTCACGTATTCCTGCCGGTCATCCTGACATCAGGACGAATATTAGAAGAACAGTCATCACCGAATACCAGAAGAACACTCACCAGTAAAACTAGAACAGCGACACGCAACCTTGATTCCGAAAATGCTCGAGGAATACAATAGGTTTAGATCCTTGTTTAAAAATTCGTTTCAAAATTCTCTATCTCTCGTGAAAAGTATATCATAAGTATACGTAATCCTCAGTCTTTTATTGTTCCCAAACTTAAATTTTTCCAAACTCTCCCATCTCTTATTAAGCTAACAATGTCTTGGACGAGATTTGGTTAGAATGTGTTTCTTCGGTCACTTACTCGTAATATTTGAAGTTTACCTTAAGTGTGTCTCCATGGCTGAAGTTGCCGTGCCACATACGAAGCATTTCCAAAGACTAAGTTACCACATTTACAAATGTAATGGACAGAAACTGCAGATACATTTGAATTTCTAATGCAATAAATTACATCCCATACCTTCATGGCTCACACACAAGAATTTCGAATTTCCTGTTGCTTAATCGGCAAAAATCAGGCGCTTTTCTGTTATACAATCACAGTGGCAGGAGATTCAAATGTGAATTGCTCTTTGAACACAATAGTCTCCAGTTCCTTCCATGGCCAGGACGATATGATGATCAATTGGTCGTTATCGTCCGGCAATCATTTATACGGTCGTCCGTTCGTTTGTCGACCGGTTGTTTGGAAGTAGGGGGTGTGGAAACACGGAAACGGAATTTAGTAACATTTGATAAATCCCTTTTGCCGGGATATGCATGTGTATGTTTCATGCGTCTGTAAGTAGTGGGCTCCTTTCGGTGTTGCTGGGGAGGCTTTAGAAAACTTCAAATTTCCACACAGTGCTGTTATTGGCACAAAACAAATCATAGTGTTCATTGATTCGACCACATAATCATGTTAATGTGTGAATGTCCGATCCTCCTTTATATCCCCGTACATGTACCCATACATACATGTAATGCTTACATGTATTAGTGTTTATGTGTACACTGAGAAAAATGCTTGAATTTAAAATTGATTAGTTGAAATATTTTAAAAACGACAAAACCGCCGTCTTTGGGACTAAGAGATTTATCTCTTAGCTACGTTAAAGCGTATTGATCAAATGTATTCGCCAGTCAAGGGCAATGATTGTCGTTTATTTTTATGCCTCAGGTAATGGGCGACTAAAAAAATGTTTGCAACAAGTCTGCACTATATAGAAAGGGACCTAAGGTAAAAACCAGTTTTGTTCAGGAGAGACATTTTAAAGATTTAAATACGTGTATCTTTGGTGTACCATCACTTTCATAAAACGCGCATATCTCTGGGATAAACACTTTTGGGGCATGAGATCGGTCACATTCGATGCTCAGATGTTGTCCACATAAAAAAAAAGTGAAAATTGATTTCTTACCCTTAGGTCCCTTTCTCTATGCGCTGTCACATATGCTTTTATCGCAAACCTTTCTTCACTTGGTCTCCTTATCGGGGATTTGATCATCCAAGTGGGGTTTTTTAAGAAAATACTCAAAAGTGCCCCTTTTATATGGCAAAAGAGATTTTTTTTCCCTCTGGACCAATACCATCCCATTCAGGGAATAAGCGAACTAAAAGAGAACATCGTAAAAATCTTAAGGCTGCTGCGTTTAACACCTACAACTGTTTTGCAGATACTCGTGTATAGATGGACGGACGCACAGATATTAATAGGCGGTCCATTCAATATTTCCAAGTGTTGCAAACGGAACGACATAAAAGGCATAGACTCCACCGGAAGGTGGACGGTCTAATGGGAAGCGGGGATGTGTATGATGCACTTTTAATTGAAAATCGCGGTGAGCGGCTCAATTACTGCTTCATAAGTGGATATTTTCATCGAGTGGATAATTTCATCGCCGCGGACAGATGAACATTCTATTGAATGTTCATCTGTCCACGCCGATTTTTCTGCGACCTGTGGTTACATAGACTCGATAAAAATATCCACTTATGAGGTAGTAATTGAGCCGCTCACCGCGATTTTCAACTTGTGCTAACTAGTAGGTTCTGCTTTTTTTAATAAATCAAAAATAAGTAAAACGTCAATTGACATGCCATACCTTATAATCCCTCCACCTCGAATAGAACTGACCCGGTTTTTGCGAGCTTTGGGTCCGACACAATCCCAACAAAATTTGCGTAACTGGCTCTAACATGCAAAACTAGCTTTAAGATGACCCATGTGTCCATTAGACTATGCCTCAACAAAAAAGGTCACCGTACACCAACGAATATAAAGTATTATCGCAATGTAACTTAAAAAAAACATTTTTTTTTTGTTTTTTTTTGCCGGTGTCTCATTCGGAGTGAAAAAAGTGCTTAGACAATTGGTTTGAGCGCATGCAAAAGTGTATAAATCAGAAGAATACTTTAAAAAACAATAAAACCATTTTTGATGATAAATATTCGCATTTTCATTATTAGGCCAGAAATATATATAGCCGCCCTCGTACAATGAATATGATATTCTGATTCGTGACGAATTTTTTTCCCTAGGGCCCGATTTTTCGGCCGATTTATGGACCCTTGGGGGACTTTGCATTTTTCTTTTTATCTTCTGTATTTACAGCCGGATCTTAAAGTGTGATGCATTGATGTTTTTTCTCGAAGGGCACAATATTTCTGTTTTTGAAGTCCCTATTGTACCACCCTCATATCAGAAAATTTAAGCTCGTACAAAATCATTAAACTCTTGGTCAGGAAGTCTGTCGACAATCCCAGCAGAACAATTTTTAGTTTTTTTTTTGCCATTTGGCCCAATGTAGGGTTTGTCTTTTTAAGTTATTCTTTGTATCTTCAGGTTTTACAGTCAGATGGTAAAGTGGTATACATCGATGTTTTTGTCTTGAAGAGACCAATTTTTCTGTTTTTAAAGTTATTAACCTCAAGAACACCCTTCTTATACTTACCTATCATAACTCAACTTATAAAACAATAATTAACAAAATTAAGGTAAAATTAAATAATAAAATTTGAATCAACCATATTTCGACGTAAACAAGTTTGCTGCATTTTTGGCGGTTCTTAAGTTTAGCCCGCCAAGGGTCCAAAAATCGGCCGATAAATCGGGCCCTAGGGAAATAAATTTCGTCACGAATCAGAATATCATATTAATTGTACTAGGGCGGCGATATATATTTCTCGCCCAATAATGAAAATGCGAATATTTATCATCAAAAACGGTTTTATTGTTTTTCAAAGTATTTTCCAGCATGATTTATACACTTTTGTATGCGCTCAAACCAATTGTCGAAACACTTTTTTCACTCCGATTGAGACACCTCCAAAACATGATCTTTGAACGCTTCAACAGCATCTTCTGAAGACGAAAATCTTTGACCACGCATTTTTTTCTTGATTTGCGGGAATAAAAAGAAGTCACTGGGTGCCAAATCAGGGTTGTACGGCGGATGACCCATCAATTCGACGTTTTAGCCGGTCTAAAAGGCGCTAGTTTGAGCCGATGTGTAAGAGCTCGCATTGTCATGGTGCACAATGATTCGTCTTCTCTTGTTCGTTTTTCGAATTTATCCGAAGACTTTAGGCAAACAAATTAAGGTGTACCACTCAGAATTGACTTCCTACGTTGCTCAAGCGGAACAGTCGTCACATGACCAGTTTTGCCGAAGAAACAGGCGACCATTTGCTTCGAAGTGCTTCTTCTACGAACAACTTTCGTTGGATTTGGCTAGTCTTCGAAGACCTACACGGTCGATTGCTGTTTTGTTTCGGGCTCATACGCATAGATCCATGATTCGTCACCTGTGACGATCCTATAAACGTCTTTTGAAGCACCGCGATCGTTTTTTTTTTAAAATTTCTTTGCACCAATCGACACGAGCCTTTTTTGAGCGATTGTCAAATTGTGCGATATCCAATGAGAACAAACCATTTTTACGGTCACTGTTCATATCGAATGTTTTCTGGTGGAAGAAATGCCCAAGGATGCCTTTATCACACGGTTTGTCACATGACGATCTTGCGATATCAGTTCACGCACGGCATCAATGTTCTCTTTTACAACGGCCGTTTCTGGACGATCTTCGTCTTTGAGCGAGCGTCGGCCACCATGAATTTATTAAACCAGTTCTTCACAGTGCTATAGGATGGCGCTTCATCGCCAGTCAAAGATTAAGTTCGTCGATGCACTTTTGTCGTGATAATCCACGTCGAAAGTTGTGAAAAATGATCGCACGAAAATGTTCACGATTTAATTCAATTTTTTGCCAAATTGATTTTTTCGTACGTCAAAACATTCTGAGTACATTTAAGCTAAAAAATTCCAAACTTTCCATTGGAAATGTCAGATGGCGCCAAGCAACCGTACTATTCGAAGAAATTAAAATAATTAGTCCGTTAAAAAAACTCAGAAACCGTGAAAAAATGGTTCAATTTAAATATGAACATATGGATATACAGACACAGTAGAATTTAATGAGGAATCGGAATATGACTTTATTGTAACGATTCGGCTGAATTGGGGGCCTTTCATATGGAAGTGGTGTAGAAACAGTGACTTTTTCGAACCAAATTTGTGCCAATTTTCAACTCGGTCAGACCTAGGGAACCAAATATTGGTCTCTTGAACTATGGATATATGGGTATTAAAACACATTTAAATTTCGATTGGACTAAATTAAAGTTCTTGACCAGTTCTATGCCCCAGATTGCCTAAAAATATGTACCTATATTTAAGATTTTGGCAACATTTCCTTACCCATAGTGGTTCGAAAATCGTCATCATTCATCAGTGGGCATATGGATACAATAAACAACAAACATTTTCGTTACGAGTCGAAAAATAACACTAATTCTACTATTCGACTATTTTTAAGGTCTGGACCCATAGGTCGAAGATCCCTGGGGTGCCGAAAACGAGGTCCCTTTGATCATCAGCGCATAGAGAATGGGACCTAAAGGTAAAAAAATAAATATTATTTTTTTTCTATTTTTGATGTGGACAACATCTGAGCATCGAATGAGACCGATCCCATGCAACAAAAGTGTTCCCTCCAACAGATATGCGCGTTTTATGAAAGTGAAGTCGACGATTCTAAGCGCAAACAGAAAGGGACCTAATCTTTAAAATGGCTCTCCTGAACAAAACTTTTCATCAATTTTTCACTTTTTTTTTGATGTTTACAACATCTGAGCATCGAATAAGACCGATCCCATGTCCCAAAAGTGTTCCCTCCCAGAGATATGCGCATTTTATAAAAGTGAAGTCGATGATTCTAAGCGCAAATGGAAAGGGACCTAATCTTTAAAATGGCTCTCCTAAACAACACTGGTTTTAAACCTTAGGTCCCAATCTATTTTGCGCGTCAGATATATAAGTATAAACAGTGAAATTTTCACTCTTATCTTAATATGCTTTAGATTTTGAGATATGTCTTAATTTAAGGCCTGAATCTGCGGACACCTGTGTTCCCCCAAGAATGAACATATGGTTTTTCAAAAACAATGGTTCATTGAGCCCCAAAAATGTAGTTCTTTCAAACTCGGACCCACAACCAACAAGCATTCTTTGTTGATGACGACCCGCTTGTCTTTCTCTGCTACCTGAACATCCGAGGGAATGGGTGGATCACTAAAGCTGATGTTGTTGGTTTTTTCTGAAGGCATCCCGTTCAGAGATTTCAATGTCGAAAAAAGTTTTTTGATGAAAAGTATTATTGGAAGGTGGTCCGTTCCTAATGTAACGACGGCCACATTGATGCCTAGCAATCGATGACAATGGCTTGTATTACGTGTGGAAGCGTTCTCATTGGGCACGATGGTATATTTCGGCTATTTGGGACCAATTATGTCCAGCCATTCCGGCAAATGCTTTTCTGCGAAAAAAATGATAAAACAAACATTTATTGTTTATGTGGCTGCCACTGGCCGAAAAGTGTTTGTTTAGGGTCAATCCGAAACATAAAACCGGCAGTCTTTGGATGTTTTTATCGTCGCAAATATTTAAAAAAAAATAAAGTTCGTTTGTTTAAACGAAAGTAAATTTTCCCGCACTGAAAAAAAGTCAGTCAGACAGTCTGTCTTTATTATGGAAATTGTTTATGTTGTCGTCGTTGTACTCACTCTTCGATTCAATACTTCGCATATGCAAAATCAACGAATATCTATAACCTTTAAATGAGTAGACCCCTTCCCCGCACCGAAAATCCGTCCCACGAAAACGGCGAAACATGCGTCAACCAGATGGTGTTGTGTTTTCTTAAACTTTACAGACTTACTTTTTCTTTCCCATATGACAAACAACAACAAACCTTATCTAATTAGCTTGTGGAGTAGTTCACTCTTTCAAAAATAATAACGAGAAATTACCATGACAAAACAAAAAGCCAAAGAAAATGTGAAATTGTTTATCACAGGCTTTGTAATCATTTTGGTTTGTTTGAATATTTGAACTTTTTAATTGAATCGAAAAAAAAATGTTTTATTCTGGGTACTTTTTAGGGTCTCCGATCGATATTTCGAGGTGTTTGCAAACTGAATCCTTCCGTGGAGAGTATAAAAATCATCAGCAGTTGTATAGGGATATAATATGACTTTAACTTATTTCACCGTCAAGGCAATGAGTTTTAATAGATGCCGTATTCCAGAACACTAGGCACTAGAGCGCCCATGAAATACATAGAAATATGGAAAAGTGTTATTCTTTATTCTTTCCCCTCCCTGTTCGTTTTCTAGTATTTTGGGCATCAAAAATAATATCCGTGCAAAAATTGTTCAATCCATTTGAGTCAAAATTTTTTTCAAACATTTATAAACAAAATTACTAGTTTACGTTTAAAAAAAAATTTGACTCAAATTTGAAGTCTGGCCTCTGAAAACACCATGGAAAACACACAAAATGACCTCTCCTCACGTGTCCACTGCATGATGGTAACAAAAAAGCAGACGAATACAAATCTTTCGTCAGCCACTATAAGCCTCGTACACTCTCCACTCTCGTCGACTAACAGTGTCACTACAGCCAGCTGTGCAAAAAAGCAAACTTTCGCGCCCCACTCTGTATTAATGGTAACATGATTCGAGATATCATATGATGGTTGCTACAACCATATCACGGTATTAACAGCCAATAACACAGTTATGCTGACTGAATTCAGTTTAACTGTTAGTTGTCACAACTGGCCGTTATGGCAACCAACCAATTGTGATGTACATGTTACTTTGGTACCAATATTTGGTGGTGACAACAGATAAGTTCTTTGGGGTGACCAAAGCCTGTTAAGTCAGTAGTTGTAACATAATATTGGTTATTCTAAGATTAGCATATAAACCCTAAAGTCACAACAAAATCTTTATAAAAAATACGTTTATTTCGTATCCCCAAAAAATGTATAAAAACAAAAAAAGGTTCAGACAGTTGTAGTTTCTTAGATAAGACGGTTAATGGTTCCAAACTATACTGCCAAATAAATAAACGAACTATAGGAAAAAAATATTTTCCAGAATATGAAAACAGGCTAAACTCGATTTTAGCGGCATTACTCAGACATAACAACAACCGAATTTTTTGTGGTGGCGACCCATTTTTCCACACAAAGATTGACAATAAATACTGTTATATACGAAAAAAGTTAAGTGCTTTAGAAACATCCACCTCTGCTATGAACACATGTTAAATTTTGTTTCGATCTGGCAACTCCTTCATATAGAAACAGGTGTTCACAAAAGACGCATCCGCGATTTTTTTACAATGGAAAAATTAGAAATGCGTGGTGTCATTAAATATTTACATAAAAAAGGTTTATCGGGACAAGAAATTCATAATGATATGGTGAATGTGTTAGGTGAAAGTGTTCCTTCATATGCAACAGTAAAAAATTGGGTTGCTGAATTTAAACGTGGTCGTACAAGCATTGAAGATGAACCACGTAGTGGACGTCCAAAAACAGCAACAACAACAGAAATTGTAGCTAAAGTACATGATATGGTATTAAATGATCGACGAATAAAAGTGCGTGAAATAGCTAATACAAAATAGCAGAGACAAAAAAACAATCCAAACAATGGACTGAAGCTGGAGGAAGTGCCCCAAAGAAGGCAAAAACAATTCAATCGGCTGGTAAGGTTATGGTAACGGTTTTTTTGGGACTTCAAAAAGGTATTTTATTGATTGACTATCTGCAAAAGGGTACAACAATAAATTCAGAGTACTATTGCAACCTTTTAGATCAATTAAATGTACAAATTCGAGAAAAACGACCTGGCTTACAGCACAAAAAATAATTTTTCATCCAGACAACGCACCAGCGCACAAGAGTGTTTTAACAATGGCTAAAATCAACCAATTAAAGTTCGAGTTGCTTGACCACCCACTTTATTCTCCTGATTTAGCTCCCAGTGACATTTACCTGTTCCCAAATCTAAAAAAATTCCTTGCTGGCAAGCGTTTTACCTCAAATGAAGATGCAATTACAGTTGTAAACCACTATTTTGAAGACCTTGAGGAAAACTATTTTAATCAAGGGATAGAATTTCTAGATTAGTTGGACTAAGTGTATTGAAGTTTCAGGAGATTTTATTGAAAAATAAAAATATTTTTGAAAAACTAACTATTCTCTTTCATTGATAGGCTAAGAATTTTCCGAACCGCCCTCGTAACTAAATCAATTCTTTTCATATTGGGACATCATTGATTGCAATGCTTATCAAAACTATCTAAAAACATATTTATTTTACTGATCAGTTTTACTAACAGTTATTGCAAGGCCGTGAAATATTCATTTTTTTTTCAAAAATTACTACTTATAATCAACAATCTATAGCAACAACAAATGTTGTGTTTTAAATTAACATTCGGTTGTAACGATGTAATACATGGATAGTGTAACCACCAACATTCGGCTGAAAAAATCGGCTTTGGCATTAAATCTTCTACCTGTGTGCAGTCCATAGCAAAAATATTAAAACTGATTATAAAATTGTATCAACATATTTTTAAATGTGGGCGTGGCGAGTTGCAGAACACAAATAATTTATGTTATTTTAGGAGAGAAAAAACGTTATTGTTGTAAATTTGTGTAAAAGAAAATTGCTAGTTCTTGCTAACTATTATAGGGGTAATTTTTTTGTTCGGTATGTGAGATAGTAGCCCTTAGGAACTGTTAAGTACTCTTTGCACGTAGTGTATTATAAAATTTTTCACAGGTACTAAATTTGTTAGTCAAAGCGGAGTTTTAATAGAATTGAACTTCTGAGGGTAAATATACCAAGGAAACTGCACGAATACACAGGGTGGCTCACCAATTCTGCTACAACATGAAATTCAAATAACTCTTTTTTTAATTAGAAAATTTTTAATATAGAAAATTGAATTTAATAGTGTATGACTTATTGTTTTTTGATGATAGTAAATGACCTTCATGCTCATCCGTGCATATGCGATACCTAATCAGAAAATTACTCATTACGGCCTGAAGAGTTGGAGTTGGGATCGCTTCAACTATTGTTTTAGTGGACTGCTTTAATTCAATCAAATTCCTTGGTTTGACTTATATAACTCTTGCTTGGCAAAGACCCATAAAAAAATTCTGGTGCAGTCAGGTCCGGCGATATTGGGGGCCAGCGGAAAGTGGAATGTTGTTTGGGAATTTTCGTTGGAGCTTTGTCATAACCGGTCTGGCTATATGTGCAGTTGATCCACTTTGCTGGAACTAAATGCTGTTGAATCGGATACGTCTTCGGCGCAGTTCTGGGGAAATAAGCTTCTTCAACACTTTTCAATTAAGATCCCCATTGACAGTCACAGTTACACTGTTTTCTTTAAAGAAGTATGGGTGCAGTTCGGTCTCATGGAGAATTTGTGGATTAAATTAACTCCATATACGGCAATTGTGCTTGTTTACATTGCCAATGAGATCAATAAGAGCCTCATCAGACGTATACAAGCAATTTATCAAGCTTTTGTCTTTTTCGGCCATGTCAATATTTTTTTTTTTGGCAAAATTCCGTTCAAACAGGCAAATCCAAAAGGTTTAGCTTGCTTTGGACTTGAGTCGAAAGCAAGATAAAGTCATCATGAATTATTGGTTGCAATTACCGTCCGCTAACTGCAGTTTGCGCCTATAAGTTTTGAGTCGAATGGCTTGGATTTGCCTCAATTGATGATGCTACAGCCGAGATGGTGCCTTGAAACCGAACGTAGGGATCTCGAGTGTACGGTTTTTAGTGTGATCCTTAAAGATGCTGCAAAGATGTTTACCAGCCTCATATTGGTACATTTACTGGGGCGAGTTCCACCAAATGGTGTTTCCATGGTCAAAAATTGAGCAAGAGAAAAATGTTTGCCTGTATACTTTATTTGCAACACAAATGCCTAAAGTGTATTTTCCAAAAGTCGTCTGGCGAGTTATAGCTCATCAAACCTTGCAACTAGTTTTACTCCATCTTTAGGGCTAAAAGTAGTGACGGACTGGCCGGTTCCATCCGATTGAAACAATCTTTGCACTGATATTATTTTTGATACCCAATATACTAGAAAATGAGGGGGGAGCGGAAAGGCACGTTATCCATTCTAGAGATTAGTTTAACTCTTTGGCATATGTCTATGCTTAGTAAGAGGGATCCTGTACCCTGAGTTCAACATTTATTGTGGTTTCAATCAAAGAGCATCCGATTTTTACATTCCACCATTCTATTGCTTTAAATCAAATAATTACAAATTAACTAAAAATACCATTCTTTGGCGGAAGACACAAAATAATGAAATAATACAGCCAAGAAAATGTGATAAAAAGCATAGTTTTCCAATTACAATTCTTAATCTATGACAATCCATTGATACGAATTCAAAGTAACATTTTTCTTTCAGTGTTCAGTACAGGAACATTGGCAAAATGAAAATTGTACTTTAAGGATTATCAAAGCTCCAAGCTGAAAATCTTTTTTACATGAACTCGAACATGTATGAGAATGCACCATACCCGGTGTGTGAGTGTTTGTTGTATGTGTGCGTCGCCTGTGCAGTGGTGTTGGTATATTTTCCTGACAGCTTCTGTGGCTACGATTGTATGAGAGTGCGTGTTATAGAAAACGTGTAACAAACAAATTGTTAAAGCTCAAAACGTTGTATTGAGGTAGCAGCATTAAATTCAAAACCCCTCTTCTTACAAATACAAGTATTCTCAAATGCACGCATTTTCACATACGCACAGTCAATCTCTCGAGCATACATCCACACAAGCATACACCGTATGTATGTGTGCATAGTCATGGAGTTTTAAAACTACAAACTGTAAACACTCTTTTCTGGACATGAAACGAACAAAAGAATCACTTTTGCGGTTACCGACATATCACAACAGTCACGGC
Source organism: Hydrotaea diabolus (assembly GCA_963513945.1). NCBI lineage: Eukaryota > Metazoa > Arthropoda > Insecta > Diptera > Muscidae > Hydrotaea > Hydrotaea diabolus. Next base: position 48,027,819 of record OY740717.1, on the reverse strand, counting down.
AGCCGAACCAAACGAACGGCAGCAGTATCACAAAATCCGTTGGCTGCAAAGAGGACCTTTGCGATGGCATGGCCGGCAACATCAGCTACCATGGCAGTTGCAACATGGGAAAAATCATCGGCAGTGATTGCAAATTGATGTTATTGGATATTGGACAAAGAAAAAGTAGATTACAATTACAATAACCGACAAATGAAAATATCTGCGGATGCACCAATGACGATGACCACTGACTACACGCAGAAAAATTAGGAATGCCTGGGGTGACAATATTCGAAGAGCACCATACTATTGTTGGGCATATGGTTGACAATATTATGATTTTCACAACAATAGTATGATTCATACCCAACCATATTTTGATCCCCAATGTCTAATTAAATGATCGTAACGGCTAATTTAAACGACGTAAGATAACACGGCCACTGAATTTCTTGCGCAAAATAGCCATTATTTCGTTGGCTGTGTGGCAAGTTGCAACATCATGTTGATACCCCATATGGTCCAGGTTTATTTCCTAAATTTCTGACCACAAGTATTCCGTTATCATCTCGCGATAGCGAACACAGTTCACGGTAACTGCTTGGCTGACTTCATTTTCAAAGAATTACGGCGCGATGACGCCATCAGTCCATAAACTGCACCAAACAGTAACTATTTGTAGATGCATCGGTTTTTCTAAAAACAATTGTGGATTCTAATTTACCCAAATTCGGCAGTTCTGCTTGTTAACTTATCCACTGTGGACTCATTTGGTCGATTTTGCTGGCCAAACAAATTCCGAAGTGCACGAAATGCTGTTTTATTTGAACGCTCATTTTTGTAAAAGGCTTCAACAATGTTAACGGCCAATTGTGAACCTCTCTATGGTTGAATTTGTCAAATACTAAGCCAAAGAAATGTCAAATTAAGTCGGCCAAAGCATATGACGTTAAGGTGTTATTTACTACTAACACCGTTTATTATGGTTGGACCACCCTTTACGATCCCCAAAATTTAGGATTGGGTTATACTGTCATTCGAAAATAGAGATTTATGTTTAGTCAATAAGTTAAAAATTACATTAAGACTATTTCATAGTTTAAGACCATGTTTCTATTTAACATTTCATTCAATGAAACCAAAAAGTTATCAAGCTCTAGTTGCCAGCACAGGTGGCTGCAGTTTCTGTGAAAGCTACTTCACTATTCTCAGACCCCAAGCAACGAATGTGTTTATACCATGAGCAATCGCTTTACACTTATGTGCTGGTTGATTCTATATAAACGAGAACCAGACGGCTGTAGGGTATTCTACCGAACAAGGTAAACACAATAAAAATCGCTCAATATGCCTTCTGATTTCGCATATACGATTATTGGATAGCTAGTCGTATGCTGTTGCTGTTGGTCTAAAAAATTGACAACCACCATGCACCATGTGATCCACCTAGAGGTATTTTTTCAGAACAAAAAAAAATACAAAAATTCAAATCAAGTGTGAAATCTTTATTGGTAATTTAAAAGGTCATTTTATGGCATTTATTTTTTTAAAATAGTTTCCTTCAAATGTTGGCAACTGTATTATGGAAATGAGCGTTTGTTGAGAAACGGGAAAATCCACTGCTTTCGACCAAAATGTTTATTTCTGGCTTAACGGCAAAGTCAATAAAAAAAAATTGCCGCATTTGGGCTAAAGAGCAACAAGCAGAGGTTCAAGACGTGCCATTATACCCAGATAAAACCACGGTTTGCTTCGGTTTATAAGCTGGTGGAATCATCGGTGCATATTATTTCAAAAATGATGATGGCCGGAACGTAACCGTAAATGGTGATCGCTATCGCGCCATGATATCGATCTTTATGCTACCTGAAACTTAAGCCCGTAATCTTGACGACACTTGGTTTTAACAGGATCTACTCGTATTGAGAGGTCATTTTGAAAAGCAGCTAATTTCACGTTTTGGACAGATGAGTTGGCCGCTTAGATCGAGTGATATCACACCTTTAGACATTTTTCTTACGTTACGTAAAATGTTACGTAAAGTCCAAAGTCTATGCTGACAAACCAGCTACGATTCAGGTTTTGGAAGCCTACATTTCGCGTGTCAATTAAGCCATACAGGTCGAAATGCTCGAATGTATCATCCAAAATTGGACCCTCAGAATGGAAACCTTGAGGCGTACACTCAAAAAAAAAAGTATGGTTGGGGTAACAATATTCGAAGAGCATCATAATATTGTTGGTTATATGGTTGTAGCACAACAATATTATGATCATCACAACAATAGTATGGTTCATACACATCCACACTATGATCCCCATAACAATATTATGGTCCTCAAAACAATAGAATTATTCACACACAACCATACTATGATCCCCACAACCATATTATTATTGTTTACACTCAACCATACTATGATCCCCACAACCATACTATAATTCTCACAACCAAAGAATGTTTCACATACAACCATGATGTGCATGATCCTCACAACCATAGTATGACTTACACACAACCATGCTATGATCCCCAAATTTTTGTTGTAAAGTTATTTGTTGGGTTAAGTTGTTATTAAACAATAGAGATTTTTATGAAATAAGTTATGTAAAAATACATAAAACTCTTTATAAAGGGAGTGATTTATTTAACAGTAGAAACAATTTATTTATTAAAAATATTTCAGTTATACTAATCCGTAGTTTGTTTTGAAAAAAATTTAATTTATATATAGAAACAACTATATTGCGTAAGATTCGTAAAAATAACATTGCCAAATTAAAAATAAATAACGATTTTGCCTGTACGATTGCCGTAATCATGTTGTTGTTAACATAAAACCTATGAAACAATACTTTTGTCCCACCAACTATATTTATATTGTTGCTACAACCATATTTTCATTTTTTAATTTGGCAACAATGCTTTTGTTACCTTTCAACAATATTAATATTGCCGCAATCATACTATTGTCAAAATTAAATTCAAAAAACAATACTAAGGTTGCGACAACCATATTTTTATTGCAGAGAACATACTATTGTTGCCGTGACCATATAGTAACCATTTTTTTTCTCTGCGTGTAGTTGCGGCCAACATTTGAAAGAAATTATATTCAAAAAATAAATGCCATAAAATGTCCTTTCAAATTACCAATAAAGATTCCACACTTGATTTGAATTTTTATATTTTTTTTGTTCTGAAAAAATTTTTCTAGATGGATCACCCTATATAAGTAAATGTTCGAATAAACGGGTAAACGAATTAAGGCGATAAAATGTCGAAGTCGGTAAGTCGACTTTTTAAAAATAAAAAGTCTAGAAGTTGACGTTTTCGAATTTTAATTTTAACTTAAATTAAAACCATTTTTTGCCTGTCAGCCAAACAATGCATACTCGTACTACGTTACGAGTATTTATGATGCTCTTTCAAATAGTTTCTCCGATTGAGAAATACATACACGTTTTTTTTTACTGTAGTGACAACGTATGCGGAGATTCTTCCAGAGCAATCAATTAAGTGGGCAAGTTATTAACGGGTGATTAATGTTGACGTACTTTTTTCAATAAGGTTTATTTCACATATTACGCGTGACTTGTGTTAACTTTTTTATCTTCTTCAAATTGTGCAACTGTGTTGTGGAAATTAGCGTGCCATGAGAAACGTTTTTCGCGCGCTTAGACCTTTTTATTGTCGAAATAATCGGCCTACCGAACGGATAACCATCGCCAACATTGCAACCCTATTTTCACTACTGGATAATACTCGACCTAATAGACCACATGCAGAACGACCACATGTCTCTCTTATTTTAATACAATATCTTACATAGTTTATTGTAGTGGGGAATTCGGATGACGACCGTATTATCCATTGTAATGATGATGAAAGAGGTCGAGGCTTTATTGGCAGCTGCCAAGAAGACTCGATTGCATCCACAGACGATGCAAATAAAATAATAAAATATGGTTGCCAATAGCCAACATAGGAGGTACGGATACATTTTAGTACACACCGTTGCTTAAATGTTACTAAGATTAGTAGTAGATTAGTAGTAATTCTTTTCCTTACTCTAAGACATATAAAACAAAATATTTATTTATGTAATAAGTGAAAATCTCTTATTATTTTGAAGGAACTATTATGAACAACACCTTTAGACTTTTTTCTTTGGGCCTAAGTAAAGTCCAATGTTTATATTGACAAACCAGCTACGATTCAGGTTTTTGAAGCAAACAATACGCGTGTCATAAACTACTGTACTGTTTGAAATACTCTTACGATTCATACATAATTGGAATCTCAAAATGGACACATTGAAAGTTAGTAGCGGCCAACATTTGAAGGAAGTTATGTTCAAAAATTAAATGGCATAAAATATTTTTTCGAATAAACAATAAAGATTCCACACTTTTTTTTGTTTTTTTTTTTGTACCCTCCACCATACAATGGAGGGTATATTAGTTTTGTCATTCTGTCTGTAACACCGTATATATTCTTGATCCTCGTAAAATTCTAAGACGATCTAGCCATGTTGTCCGGCTGTCCGTCTGTTGAAAACAAGATAGAGCCTGCATGAAAACAGCTAGGGAACTGAATTTGGCACAAACATGTGTAGTTAACCTAGCATAGTTGGTATTGAAAATGGGCTATATAGCTGTACAGGAAGTTGTTGTTGGAGACCCTCAACCGACACTACCTCATAAAAGTTAGTTTTTTATTTGGAAATATCCGTCCAGTTTTTTGAGCAAAATCACTAAATTTTGCAAATAATAATCCCTATATAGGCGCAATCATCTATGTAAAAATGGTTTAGATTGGGCCACCATTTCTTGTACCTCCCATACAAACGGCCTTATGGGCCTTGAGAAATAATATGACTATAACTCACCACAAACTTGACCTATCCGAATGACATTTTACACATCAAGATTTCTATATACAGCACACTTATACGCTGAATTCGGTTGAGATCAGAAAAGTCTTACTGGTACCTCCCACACTAACGGTCTCATGGGCCTTGAAAAATAATATGACAATGACTCACAACACACTTGACCTATCAAGACGAAATTTTCGGCATAAAGATTAATATATAGAACAGACTTTTGCGCTAAATTTGGCTAAGATCGAAAAGGCCCTACTGGTACCTCCCACACAAACGGTATCATGAGCCTTGAAAAATAATATGACAATAACTCACTAAAAACTTGACCTATCGAGATGAAATTTTCTACTTAAAGTTTTTTATATAGAACACACCTCTGCACCAAATTCTGTTGAGTCCTACTGGTACCTCCCACACAAACGGTCTCATGGGCTTTGAAAAAAAGTACGATGATAACTCACCTCAAGCTTGACCTACCGATATGAAATTTTCCACAAAAAGATTTATATTTATTTGGGAATCTGGTGGAGGGTATCCAAAGTTCGGCACAGCCAAACTTAACATTTTTTACTTGTTTTTTTTTTTATTTTGAAAAAATACCTCTAGATTGATCACCCTATACTACTGAAATTTTCTTCTGATACAAGTTTATATGTATTATTTTTAAGCGAACTAATAAACACCGGAATCAGAAATTCTGGAATAACTACTGATAACCGAAGCCAATTTCTCAAAAAAAGAAATAAATATGAATGTCTGTCGTTTCTATGTATATCAAGAGACTGCTTTAAAAAATACACTTTGTTTTAAAAGTTTTTAATAACTTGAAAATTAATAATTATCAAACCGCTTAAATTACCTGGTGTTTATTATAAGTACTTTATTAATCACACTATTTTTTTAATTACAAACTTGTTTACACAAACTATACTTGTTTTATTCCCAAATATTGCATTACCATTTCCCTAAAGAAAAAAGTCGACTTTTTTATACTAAAAACTCTAAAAATCGATTTAGATTTTTTTTAAACTATTCTAGTTATACTTAATAGGGACATAAATACTGTTACACACGTTTTATGCTGTAAAATAAAAAGTACTGAATGCTTTTTGATCAAATATTTTTTAATATATTTATTGATGTATATTGTATCCAAAAAAATGTACTTATTCGAAAAGTCCGCCTTTTGCCTTTACACACCTTACGAAGCACTAGCCAATCGTCAATAGCTGCACGAACGATGGACGAGCCATTGGAAAATTGGCCACAGCTCGAACCAAAGCAGTCTTAAGAGATCCAATGTTGGGGTATTTTTTGTGACATACCTTTTCCTCTAAACCGTCCATAATTTGTAATCCAATGGGTTCAAATCTCGACTACCTGAGGGCCGTTCTTCAGAGGAAATGAACGCTGGCAAATTGTTTCGAAGACAGGCGTGAAACGTTTTAACCCTATTGGCCGGCGCAGAATCCCGCTGGAAAGTCCAAGGCTGGTTTTGGAACAGGGAATTGTTAAGAGGCTTCACAATAGCTTCCAAAACGGTTTCTTAGTAAACTTTGGCCGATGTTATGACACCTTGTTCGCAGAAATGCAGGTCAGTGACCCCATCGTAAGAGACACCCCACCAAACCATGACTGATGCTGGGTGATGACCTTTTTCCACCCTTGGGATCAGTTCAGATGCTTCCTTAGATGACCGCGCATACGATCTATCATTTTGCTTGTTAAATTTTTCCTGACGGTAAAAAATTTTTCATCGGTGAACAAAATTTTTCTGTGCAAGTTATCAGCTTGCTTCACCAAAAGACGTTTGCATTTTTCAATCCCATTTTTTTAAAGCTGCAGTCAATAAATGACAAGTACGTCGTTTAAAAGCCGCAAGTCCCAAGTATTTTTTAATGATTCGGCTCATGGACTTTTGCGTGATATTCATCTCACGGGCAATGATTTTCTGTTTTCAGAGCGGATTTCTGTGAATTCTTGATTTAACGGCTTTGATGACATGCGGTATTCGATCAGAGCTTGGGCGGCACGACCGGTGGTGGTCTTTTTCATATCCAGTCTCCTCAAACAGTTTTATGCATCGGTAGACGAACATCGGGCTAATCCCTAGTGGCCGGAGCGTTTTGAAAATATCGCTTTTTTTATTTCACACTTGAAAAGCGCTATTACAGCGATACGGTTCTCGTTATCTGACCACTCCATGATGAAAGTTGAAACAATTTTAAAATCACGTTACAGACTAAAGCTATTGCGGTTAGCTTTCAAAACCCATATGACATTAATGGGTTATGTTCAGTTCTACTATTGAAATGGGGGTGTGCAATGTTGTAACAGTATTTATGTCCCTACTAAGTATAATTCAAGTGTGTGTGTATTTTTTTATGTACCGTTGGTCTTTGAAAACTGCTATGCTTAGTTCATAGTCACAACCGTAGGGTATAATTACCGTAATCATATTATGGTTAACATAAAACCCACATAGCAATACTTCTGTCGCACCAACCAAATGTATATGGTTGCTACAACCATATTTTCAGTTCTATATTTGGCAATAATACTTTTGTTACATTTCAACAATATTAACATTGCCGCAATCATACTATTGTCACAATTAAATTCAAAAAGCAATAATAGTTGCGACAAACGTGCATTTATTACAAAGAACACATTTTTGTTGACGTGACCATATAGTAACCACATCTTTTCTCTGCGTGTATAGAGAAAAATATTTACAAATACATACGCGTACGGAGATTTACATTTTTTCCGAAAATAAAGCTATAGGATTCAATTTTTCGTCATAAATAAAAAAATAGTTTAGATCGTAAAGAATTTGTTTGGATGAAAGCCGCTAACAATTATATATAGGAAATTTTATCGCGCCTTAAGAAGACAATGGGCTGCATTCTTGGTCTTTGGTATTTATGCTGCAAACCCAAAAAATCCCAAAATTTTCGAATCTAAATACACAGATTCAGAGAAGATCTTCTATTCCTTTTCTAGATCCTGTTATTGATTGTTTGTTTATTTATAAAATCGTATAACCTATCTATTAAATCGTATAAAATCGTATAACATCGCGAATACAGGCCATTCGAAACTTATGCTCTATATCCATTTTTGATGATCTGATATGGAACGTAGTAGTATACGAGTAGGTTCAAACTTCTTCCTATTTTAAGCTATTTCTAAAGCTTCAATATAACCATTGAAGCGTATACCTTCATTTAGTTAACATTGCGGACACAGGGGAACCGAAATTTATATTCCATGAGGGCATATTAATAATTCCGTGCCTTTTCCAACTCCCTCAAAGTTATATGAAATGCAACACTGTTCCCATGAAGTACCATTTGTTAGTAGACGACTGTCAAATTTTGAGAGAGTTCCGTCATTTAGTTTGTGTTTAACACCTATTCAAAAATACAATTTCAAATACGATTTCAATGGTAAAACGGTTAGTTGTGGTCGCACAAGCACAAATGAAGCTGAACGTTCTGGACGGCCAATTAAAGCCATGGTCTATACAGAATTGCATGGTCCTAGATTTTGTGTTAGAGCGCTATCGGGGTCGAATTCTATGATGATCAATAAAACAGCATCTCTTTAATATTTCGATTTGCTGCAAAAAGGTATGACAAACTAAGTACACATACGAGTACTTTCTAAAGTCGGAGGGCAGAAAAACTGTCATTTCCGTATATGTAATTTCTTAATTGGCTACGATTATTAAAGTTTTATTCTACATAGCTATTCTCGAAAAAAACATAAAAATATTGTATGAGGGCGGCTATATATATTTCTGGCCTAATAATGAAAATGCGAATATTTATCATTAAAAATGGTTTAATTGTTTTTCAAAGTATTCTTCAGCATGATTCATATACTTTTGCATGCGCTCAACCAATTGTCGAAGCTTTTTTTCCACTCCGATTGAGAAACCTCGAAAACATGGTTTTTGAACGCTTCAACAGCATCATTTTTTTCTTGATGTGCGGGAATAAAGAGAATTCATTGGGTGCCAAATCAGGGCTGTATGGCGGATGACGCATCAATTCGATGTTTTGGCCGTTCAAAAAGGCGCTAGTTTGAGCCGATGTGAGAGAGCTTGCATTGTCATGATGCACATTGATTCGTCTTCCCTTGTTCGTTTTTCGAATTTCTCCGAAGACTTCAGGCAAAAAAATTGTGGTGTTCCACTAAGAATTGACCGTCCTACGTTGCTCAAGCGGAACAGTCGCCACACGCATTGTGGTGACAATATTCGAAGAGGATAATACTATTGTTGGGTATATGGTTGTGGTACAACAATATTATGATCATCACAACAATAGTATGATTCAAATACAACCATACTATGATCCTCACAACAATAGTATGATTCACACATAACCATACTATGATCCCCACAGCCATAGTATGATTCACACGCAACCATGTTATGATCCCTACAACCATAGTATAGTCACACACAGTTATACAATGATTCCCAATATAATTTATTAGAATTTGTTTAAGTTGTCGACAATAGATTTGAATTACGAAAATTATTCAAAAATACATTAAATTCAATGTAATTGGAGTGATTTATTTCACAGTAGAAAAAATAAGTTTAAATAAACGTCAGTGTTTTTATTAAAAATATTTCAGTTAAACAAAACCAAAGCAGCTCGTTTAAAAAATTTTTATTTCGATAAAAAAGTACTATTATTGCATCAGATCCGTACCAATAACATTTGTTCTTAAAAGCATATTTAAATGAAGAAAAATTACAATTATACAGTATGATTGCCGTAATCATATTATTGTTAACATAAAACGCACCAACCATATTTTTGTCGCACCAACCCTATTATTATTGTTGCTTTAACCATATTTTCATTTTTAAATTTGGCAATAATACTATTGTAACATTTTAACAATACTAATATTGCAGCAGTTATACTATTGTCAAAACTAAATTCAGTTAACAATGCTATGGTTGCGACGAACACACTTTTATTGCAGATAACATTTTATTATTATTATCATTAACCATGTTTTTTCTCTGCGTACACATGACCAGTTATGCCGAAGAAACAGGCAACCATTTGCTTCTAAGTGCTTCTTCCACGAACAACTTTTGTTGGATTTGGCTCGTCTTCGAAGACCCACACGGTCGATTGCTGTTTTGTTTCGGGCTCATACGCATAAATCCATGATTCGTAACGTATTTTTTCAAAATTTCTTTGCAAATTGTGAGGGATCCAACGAGAACAAACCTTTTTTACGGCCAGGTGTTCAAGCAATATCGAATGTATGCTGATGGAAGAAATGTCCAAGGATGCCTCTATCTCACGGTATGTCACATGACTATCTTGCACGGCATCAATATTCTCTGACACAACGGCTGTTTTTGGATGACCTTCGTCTTTGAACGAGCGTCGGCCACGATTGAATTCATTAAACCAGTATTTCACAGTGCTATAGGATGGTGCTTCATCGCCATACAAAGACTTAAGTTCATCGATGCACTCTTGTCGTGATAATCCACGTCGAAAGTTGTGAAAAATGATGGCACGAAAATGTTCACGAGTTAATTCCATTTTTTTGCCAAATTGATTTTTTGAAGTCACTGTAAACAACACAAATGATGGTCGCAACACTTAGTGTTGCCTAGGCCAGAAATATATAAAGCAACCCTCGTAGTAAAATCTCAAAACTCCTCATTAAGATGTGGCCAAGTTTAATTTTGTTCTAGCCACCAAAGTCCTATTGTAATACGATTTCCCTTGTTCATTGATAAAACACATTTTCGGTCAAAATAAAGTTTAGTATTGTGTACTGTACCTAAATCACCTTCCAGCATTTTGACTGAATTCTTAGTTTCTTTTTAACTTTGAAAGAATATTTTTAAGAAGACACCCAATTTGGCCAATATAAAAAATCACTTAGACCAGTTAAATGACCATAAACAAATATTATTATTTGTCATTTATGACTAAAGCCCTGTTTTAATCCTTTCACTAGCCACTTTGTGGAGGGAAAAAAACATGTTCGCTTTTATGATTTTTATGACACTTGGTTTAATGACTATGTAATCCTATTGGCTGGCATGACATAGCTATTTTTTGCAGCCAGCTTATTGTCGACATACGAGTGCATGCTTTTATTTGGTATAATCACAATCATAATCTGTTGTCATTATATAATAAAACAGGTATAAACATTTAATAATGACAACTGAAATAACAACAAAGTGAATAGCAGAAAAAATCCTGATTCAAACAAAAAAACGTTCCATTCCTCTACAGCGTATGTGTGTAACGCAATGAAAATTAACAAAACTGTTTGTGACAGAAAACAGTAATTAAAATAATTGTGCATAAACTACAGATTAACAAATCGCAACAATCAAAAACCTATTCAAATAAATTTGTTGAATTATAAAAAATCATGAAGGTTTTTGGTTTTCGGGCTGAGTTATATTCAGGCATTGAAAGCTGGCGAAAATACATATCTGTATGGGCATTTCCGTACATTTTACAACGTGAGTCAAAAATTTAACACGTCAAAAACCAGATGCAAGGAACGAGTATCTAGCGTTTTGTCATCTTTATCTTATGTAGTAATTTCGTATACTTATAACCACAGCTCTATAATTTGTCATTTCAAAATATATATGTGACGCGCAAAATAGAAAGGGACCTAAGGGTAAAAACCAGTTTTGTTCACGAGAGCCATTTTAAAGATTTAAATACGTGTATCTTTGGTGTACCATCACTTTCATAAAACGCGCATATCTCTGCGAGGGAACACTTTTGGGGCATGGGATCGGTCTCATTCGATGCTCAGATGTTGTCCACATCAAAAAAAAAGAAAATTGATTATTTTACCCTTAGGTACCTTTCTCTATGCGCTGTCACATATAGTGCCATGACTTCGTCATGCTATAGACCACACCAAACAGTCAAGATCTCAGCATGATTTACGAGGGTTGCTATATACATTTCTGGCAACACTAAGTGTTGCCTGGCGCCATCTGCAATTTCAATTGGAAAGTTTGACATTTTCTAGCATAAACGTAGAAAATGTCTAACGTTTCGACGTGCGACCATCATTTGTGTTGTTTACAGTGACTGGAAAAACTTAATTTGGCAAAAATATGGAATTAACTCGTGAAGATTTTCGTGCGTTCATTTTTCACAACTTCCGACGTGGATTGTCACGACAAGAGTGCATCGATAAACTTAAATATTTGTATGGCGATGAAGCACCATTCTATAGCACTGTGAAAAAACAGGTTTATTGAATTCAATTGTGGCCGACGCTCTCTCAAAGACGAAGGCCGTGAAGGTCGTCCAAAAACAGCCGTTGTGCTTGAGATCATTGATACCGTGCGTGAACAGATAAAGCAAGATCGTCATGTAACATACCGTGAGGTAGAGGCATCTTTGGGCAATTATTCCACCAGGATACATTCGATATTGCATGAACACCTGGCCGTAAAAAAGGTTTGTTCCCGTTGGATCCGGCACAATTTGACAATCGCTTAAAATAAGGCTCGTGTCGATTGGTGCAAAGAAATTTTGAAAAAATACGATCGCGGTGCTTCAAAAGACGTTTATAAGATCGTCTTGGATCTATGAGTATGAGCCTGAAACAAAACAGCAATTGACCATGTGGGTCTTTAAAGACGAGCCAAAACCAACGAAAGTTGTTCGTGGAGAAAGCACTTCGAAGCAAATGGTCGCCAGTTTCTGCGGCAAAACTGGTCATGTGGCGAATGTTCCGCTTGGGCAACATACTCGTAGGACTGTCCATTCTGAGTGGTATACACAATTTGTTTGCCTAAGGCTGATGGCATAATGCGCGCTCAAAGCGAAGCCGAGAAGAACTTATTTTATGCTTATATGAAATTTGGCTATGGCAGAGTGAATGCTGAAAACGACGCTGAATCTGCACTTTTTTTACTGTTTTTGCTGTGTGTTTTGTGTTTTTTTATATTTTTTTATTTATGAATGAAGTTATGTAGTTGATATTTGTTAGTCAAAATTTGGGTTAATCAATAATATGAATAATTAATTAATCTTATAATGGAAATTTTTGATTAATCTGAACTATGAATAATCTGTTAATTATAAATATGATTGATCAAATTTAAATAATTTTGTTCAATATTCGAAAAATTTGTCAAACAAAACAGAGAGAACAGTAAAAAAAACGTTTACAAATTACAAACAACTCACATCTTTACACATACGAGTACAATCAAATATCAGCACCAATCATCACGAAAAAACGCTTCAAAACAGTTTTGTCCCATTCAATCAGTTTTCAGCTTGGCTCGGCTCGGCGCGCACTCTGCAATCCCGATGCCGATTTGTACTGATTTGTATAGACACAGTTTTAAGAATTTCAATCAGCTTTCAGCTCCACTCGGCTCGGCTCCGCTTTGAGCGCGCACTCTGCCATCAGCCTAAAGTCTTTGGAGAAGTTCGAAAAACGAACAAGAGAAGACGAATCATTGTGCACCATTACAAGTACAATGCGAGCTCTCACACATCGACTCAAACCAGGGCCTTTTTGACCAGCCAAAGCGTAGAATTGATGGGTCATCCGCCGTACAGCCCTGACTTGACCTCCAATGACTTCTTTTTATTCCCGCACGTGCTTCGACAATTGGGTTGAGCGCATGCAAAAGCGTATAAATCATACTGTGGAATACTTTGAAAAACAATTAAACCATTTTTGATGATAAATATTCGCATTTTGTTTATTGGGCCAGAAATACATATAGCAGCCCTCGTATTACATCTGAATTACATCAAATTTCGCACAAGGCGTAATGACTTTATCGGTCTGTGTTTTCGAACAGCTCCCACAAAGAGGTCTTGCAAATTTAGAAACCACAAATTACACACGATCAAATTTGTATACCCTGCACCTCTCTATAGAACAGGGTATTACAAGTACAAGTTATTTTCATGGAAAGACTTACACTGCAAAATTCACGGTTTGGTGCTGTTTATGGTCTGGTGGAATCATCGGTCCATATTTTGCCAATAATATTGATGGCCGAAACGTAACTGATGCTCGCTATCGAGTCATGATATCGGACTTTTTGCAACCTGAAATTGAAGCCCGTAACCATTGGTTTTAACAGGGCGGTACCACTTGCAATACAGCTGCTGAAACAATGGATCTATTGAAATGTCATTTCAAAGAACAGTTGGCTGCCAAGATCGTGTGATGTCACACCTTTAGACTTTTTACTTTGGGGCTAAATAAAGTCCAAAGTATATGCTGAGAAACCAGCTACGATTCAGGTTTTGGAAGCCAACATTTCGCATGTCATTAACTCCATACTGGTCGAAATGCTCGAGGGAATCATCTAAAATTGGACCCTCAGAATAGATACCTAAATCGTAGTTGCGGGCAACATTTTAAGGAAATTATATTTAGAAAATTAATGGCATATAATTTCATTTCGAATGAACAACAATGACTCCACACTTGATTTAAGTTTTTCAATTTTTTTTAAAAAATACCTCTAGATTGATTTTCCGTTACTAATCCGATTTTGTGCTTTTAGCATAAGCTAAGTCAGTTTTTTGGACCATGCTCGGCAATTATTGAAAGTAAAGGCTTGTTTGTTTATTTTCCATAACTTTGTTGTTATTTATACAGGTTTTAAGTCTATCTTATACCTAGATTTTCTAACATACATAGTATTTACATAGAATAGGTAAATTTTATTATAATAAATAAATTAACTGACTCCAGCCCACCTAACGATTATTATTTATTTGAACATCGTCACAATTTGTTTTATTTTCCGGCAAAAAATGGAATAAAAACAAGGTTGAAAGTATAGGCAATCGGCTCTTATTTAAATATAGCTACCACACATACCGGTATGTTCATCCGATTCTATGTTTTTAAGCTCTATCTGCCACGTGTGACATCTAATTTTAATGAAATTGAACGAACTTCGGTTTTCCGGACTTAAGAAGAACATAATTGAAATTGGAGAAAATCTGTTTAGATACTCGTATAGAAATGTTAATTTTATTTTATGTCTTTAGTTCTAGTAGCCACAAGTTGTACAACTTGATGATATCGGTTTAGATTTAGATATAGCTTTCACACATGCGTTCATCCGATTTTATGTTTTAAATTTTTTTATGAAATTTATCCCGAGTAAGTTTTTTGGGCCAAGGAAGAACATTGTTAAAAACCAGTTCAGATTTAGGTATAGCTCCCATACATATATGTTCATTCGATTCCATGTCTTTAGTTCTATGGCCAATATTGTCGATGAAATTTGCTACCAACAAGTTCGTTTTTAAAAAAGAGTAACGCAGTAAGGGAAATTGTATGAAATCGGTTCAAAATTAAATAAAGCTCCAACACATATGCTCATCCGATTTTAAGTTCTTAGCTCATCCGATTTTCTTAGTTCTTAGCTGTAGAAGCCACACAAATTTGACACAGGTACGCTTATAGACAAATGGCGGACGCTTTTGAAATTGAAAAATATAGGCTGACATGTAGATATGGCTCCCACATATATGTTCAAAAAATTTAAAGAAAAATATTAAAAAAAAAAATCTTACAAATTATAAGAAAATCTGGGTAAATTTATATCTCGTCCAAAATCTATTCTCAGTTGGCTTTTCGAAACATCCTGCAGGTCAGGATATAAAATAGTATGCCACGCCCGACTTAAGCTTTCGTACTTGTGTTTGTGTTTTCTTACTTATGTTTGTTTTTTGCCACTTCCACCCGAATTACCTATTCAGGACCATTCATCCGTACTTGATCATGTCGGATATCAAAATTGTCTTAGGGAAACGAGGTTCACTCAATGATAGTTCATCTTGGTTCACAAATATCCCTTTTCCTTGTTACGAGTCATATAAGTATTTCTAGTTGTTGGAAAACCGTCCTCTCTGCAAAGCCGATTCGGTATACTCAGTTTTTTGTATAGTATGGTTTTAAGGGCCGATGTGGATTTGTCGCGCAATAGAGCCATTGTTTCGTTAGCTGTGTGGAACCGTCCTGGATATCTTCATATCTGCCTAAATACGTCCTAATGAAGCCGCCAGTCCATAAACCGCACCAAACAGTCACTCTTTGTGGGCCCATTATTTTTTCGACAATCACTCTTGGATTATCATTCGCCAAAATGCGGCAATTCTGATTCTTATTGACGAATCAACTGAGGTGAAAATGTGCCGCATCACTGAAGATGTTTTTCTTCGAAAACTGATCATCCACTGTTGCCCGAAGCCTGAATAACTTTAAAGTGTTGCTCGCTTGTGTATCTTTCCATGGTTCAATTTGAATTAGTCTGAGATTGAGAAATATCAAATGTAGTGCAGAAAAAAACTTGACGTTTAGGTGTGGTTTATATTCAACATCAGTCCTTAAAATTTAAGCACCTTTAGTATCGATTTTATTAATAGAACAAAACTTAGGTCTGGAAATTCCCATAGATATTTCCAAGCTGTCTAAAAACTCTACTGACACTATCATAAACGATTTCAAAAACACACATACAATGACTGTTATATTCTTTTGCAGTTACTAATTATTACAATAAGCAAGTCCTACGGATTAAAAAAATAGAACAACTACACATACATATATAAATACAACCAACGTCACCACTACCCACAAAAGCATTGTGACTACTCATGTACCGGCTCAATCCTGTACAGCAGCAATAAAGATACGAGCGTAACAACAATTTGAGTATTTGACAACCGCAATTAATATTCAAGCGAAAATTATAGGAAAATATATTTAACAAATGAAAAAGACATAATCACACTGATACTTATGGCTTTGGATAAATGTAGAAATATCTATGCCGAGTGTTTTTTTTTTTTTTTGGTTGGCTGTTAACGACTTGTGTACTCGTAGGATGTCTTCATTGGTGATGATAAGGCCGACAAACTAAAATGGTATTTTCTGCATTTTGCATGATTCTGAAATAGTTGCAAAAAAGAGCCAAACAATTTTACAGTCGGACAGGGCAAGCTATGTACATGATACCCTACATCGAATGTAAGACTCATCGCTTCTGATTTAAAATGTAAACCTGAGTTTTTTTAGTCCTGAACAGCATTACTTTTTTGCCATTTGCACACTTTGTAGTTCGGACCTATTTTTGCGATTGTCACAGTATCGCATTTCCACATCTATTAGATGTTACAAATCTATAAGCTCATCGATAATACCATAAAATCAGTTGTACCGACGCGAAAAAAATGTAGCAACCAAAAACAGTGGCATAGAAATGTCAACAAACAACAAAAATTATGCAAATTAATATGGGTGATATTCGAAATGACAGTAGCAAAAATTAAAACAACAACATCAACATTATAATAATAACAATAATAACACTCATTTCGGCAATTTGTTTGTTTTTCGAGGTTAGGCAGGGCTGTACGAATAAACTTCATACATACGTACATACGGTCTATACGTATAAAACTATATTGATAAAAATAGCAACAAGCTATGAAATGAAAACATTTTCTAAATATTATGTTTTCATTACGGCATAGGGTTGGCGTCGAGTTGTTTTCGGAAACACGCGGTATGGAATGTCCAAAATACCCAAACAGATATAATAGAGTTAACTTGGAGTGCCCTTTATGACTATTCTTATTGGTAATCAAAAATCAGCACAGCTAACTACCGAGTACCACCCGCTAATCCTTGTGATAGATACACATGAGGCAACCGTCGAAGCAACGTGTTTTTAGACACACAATCCAACGTTTGCTTTAACATGGCTGTATTGCTGCAACGGTAGCCTCGTATGTAGCTTTAAGAAACATACAAGTTAAACTATTTTAAGATAATTAGAGAGACAAAAAATTCTGTGTCACAAAACGTATGGGAAATTTAGGGAAAAGTCCATCGTGAACGAAAAATAATATATTACCAACAAGATGTTTTAACCTTATATTATGATCAAGAAACATTCAAACATTATTAATTTACCACCCTTGTACCGCTGTTTCGACGATAAAACTGACTGCAAATATGAAATTAAATTTGAAAGTTGTCATGTATCGTCACTAAATGTAACTGTAAGGACAGTTTCCTACAACTTTTGTTAGTCCCTCAGACAGGACAGATATCTGGTGAGTTAGACTCATGTAGCCCTATTCGTTTGGACTGTTTGCTACTTCAACAAACATACGGACACGGCTAGATGGTCTTAGAGTTATACATCGAACTCTAGAAACCACATATACTTATAAAGTCAAAGTTTTGAATGGTACGTTATAAGCGACCCATAATTAACTGTGACGAAACTAGACCATACCATAGTACTTAGTAGGGGCATAAATACTGTTACAACATTGAACACACCAATTTCAATAGTAGAACTGAACATACCCCGTTAATGTCATATATGTTTTGAAACCTATCCTCAAAAGCGTTAGTCCTTAACGGGATTTTAAAATTGTTTCAACTTTCATCAAGGAGTGGTCAGATAATGAGAACCGGATCGCTGTAATAGCGCTTTTCAAGTGTGAAATGAAAAAAGCGAAATTTTCAAAACGCTCCGGCCACTATGGATAAGCCGCATGTTCGTCTACCGATGCATAAAACTGTTTGAGGAGACTGGAGATGTAAAAGACCGCCACCGGTAGGGCCGCCCACGTTCTGTTCGAACACCGCATGTCATCAAAGCCGTTAAATCAAGAATTCACAGAATTCCGCTCCGAAAACAGAAAATCATGGCCCGTGAGATGAATATCACGCAAAAGTCCATGAGTCAAATCTTTAAAAAAGACTTGGGACTTGGGGCTTTTAAACGACGTACCGGACATTTATTGACTGCAGCTTTAAAAAAAATAGGACTCAAAAATGCAAACATCTTTTGGTGAAGCGCGCTGATAACTTGCACAGAAAAATTTTGTTCACCGATGAAAAAATTTTTACCGTTCAAAAAAAAATTTACAAGCAAAATGATAGAGTGTATGCGCGGTCATCTAAGGAAGCATCTGAACTGATCCCAAGGGTGGAAGAGGGCCATTACCTAGCTTCAGTCATGGTTTGCTGGGGTTTCTCTTACAATAGGGTCACTAACCTGCATTTCTGTAAACAAGGAGTCAAAACACCGGCTAAAATTTACCAAGAAACCGTTTTGTTGTGAAGCCTCTTAACAATTCCCTGTTCCAAAACCAGCCGTGGACTTTCCAGCAGAATTCGGTTCCGGCTCCTATGGCTAAAACGTCCCAGGCCTGGCTTCGAAACAATTTGCCAGCGTTCATTTTCTCTGAAGAATAGCCCTCAGGCAGTCCAGATTTGAACCCATTGAATTACAAATTGTGGACGGTTTTATAGGACAAGGTTTGTCACAAAAGATACCCCAACATTGGATCTCTTAAGACTGCTTTGGTTCGCGTTGTGGCCAATTTTCCAATGGACGAGGTTCGTACAGCTTTTGACGATTGGCCAGTGCGGCTTAAGGCGTGTGTAAAGGCAAAAGGTGGACATTTCGAATAAGTAGATTCTTTTTGGATACAATATAGATCAATAAATGTATTAAAAATATTTGATTCCAAAAACATTCAGTACTTTTTATTTTGCAGCATAAAAAGTGTGTAACAGTATTTATGTATTTAAGTATTTAAAGCAATTATTACATTTTAGGGTTACCATTTAAAACTTATCTTAACTTTTTCTTACTTTTCGCCACAGATACTATAATGTTGACTGAATAAAAAAAGGAGTTGCATCCACAACTGCTGAAATTGGCTAATGTCAAACCAATAATAATGTAAAGGATCTTTTAGGATATGCTTCTGCATTAACATTTTTCCCCCTATCATTACTTGAGCCTGGCAACCCTTGGTGCTATTATTATTATAGCTATTACTATTGTTATTCATATGTCTATTACACGCAAAAAATCACTGAAATGTAAATTAGAAATAATACAAGAACAACAACAATAAAAAACAAAACCAAATATATTGAAATGAGGAAAAATATGAAAGCCAACCGAAAACATTAAAAAGCACTAGGCTTAAATTGGAATATATATCAAAAATTCTGTATCAACAAACACCAAATTTGAAATGTAAAAAAAACCCGAAAAATTAAAATTAGAATGAAATGAAATACATATTCACATATACAAATGTGTATATAATTTACAAATCCATTATTGTATTACAAATAATGACAAAAATATGCTACAAATTATGAATAAAATTGTTATAGAATTTTAGGATACCCGAGGACAAAAATCTAAAAAAATATATGGCATTAATAGATTATTTGCAATAATATAAAATAAATGATATATGATATATAATTATTGAAGAATATAAAAAATAACTCTAGATATTCAGTATACAAATATCAGATGGCCTTAAGCAGAGTCAAGTGTGGCGAATTTGTTTTGAACTGTCAAGATGCACACATATTCATATGAATTCAAGAGCGGCGATTTTAACCAGGAGCTACTCTAATAAATTGTTGTCCAAACATAATGCATGAAGTTAATTGTGAGTCACACCTTAGACTTAAGCTTTTACCCAACTATATTTGACATTTATATGTTACAGTGTTAGACAAATTCAACCATGGAACGGCATACAATTGACTAGCGCATTAAGATTGTTAAAGCCTTTTACGAAAATAAGCGACAAATCAAAATGCATTACGTGCACTTCGAGATTTTTGGGTCATCATAATCGAACTAAAGTGGGCACAATCGCAAATTTCAGAAAACCCGGTCTGTTAGAAACATGAAAACACTTAGTAGCGACATAAATATTGTTTCACACGTTTTATGCTGTAAAATAAAAAGTATTTAATGTTTTTGTACCAAATATTTTTTAATATATTTATTGATAAATATTGTATCCAAAAAGAATCTACCTTTTCGAAATGTCCGCCTTTTGCCTCTACACGCCTTAAGTCGCACAGGCCAGTCGCCAATATCTGTACGAACCTCGTTCATTGGATAATTGGCCACAGCTCGAACCAAAGCAGTCTTAAGAGATCCAATCTTGGGGTATCTTTTGTGACAAACCTTGTCCTCTAAAACCATCCACAATTTGTAATCCAATGGGTTCAAATCTGGAATGCTTGAGGGACATTCTTCAGATGGAATGAACGCTGGCAAATTGTTTCGAAGCCAGGACTGGGACGTTTTGGCATTATGGGCCCGTGCTGAATCTTGCTGGAAAATCCATGGCTGGTTTTGGAATAGGGCATTTTTAAGAGGCTTCACAGCAGCTTCCAAAACGGTTTCTTGGTAAACTTTGGCCGATGTTTTGACTCCTTGTTAGCAGAAATGCAGGTCAGTGACCTCATCGTAAGAGACACCCCACCAAACTATGACTGAAGCTGGGTGATGACCTTTTTCCACCCTTGGGATCAGTTCGGATGCTTTCTTAGATGACCGCGCATACACTTTATCATTTTGCTGGTTAAATTTTTCCTGAACGGTAAAAATTTTTTCTTCGGTGAACAACATTTTTCTGTACAAGTCATCAGCGTGCTTCAGCAACAGACGTTTGCATTTTTCAATCCTATTTCTTTGAAAGCTGCAGTCAATAAATGTCCGGTACGTCGTTTGAAAGCCCCAAGTCCCAAGTCTTTTTTAATGATTCGACTCATGGACTTTTGCGTGATATTTATCTCACAGGCCATGATTTTCTGTTTTTGGAGCGGATAACTGTGAATTCTTGATTTAACGGCTTTGATGACATGCGGTGTTCGAACAGAGCGTGGGCGGCCCGACCGGTGGTGGTCTTTTACTCCTCCAGTCTCCTCAAACATTTTTATGCATCGGTAGACGAACATGCGGATAATCCCTAGTGGCCGGAGCGTTTGGAAAATATCGCTTTTTTCATTTCACACTTGGAAAGCGCTTTTACAGCGATACGGTTCTCATTATCTGACCACTCCATGATGAAAGTTGAAACAATTTTAAAATCCCCATACAGACTAGCGCTATCGAGGTAAGCTTTCAAAACCCATATGACATTAACGGGTATGTTCAGTTCTACTATTGAAATGGGTGTGTTCAATGTTGTAACAGTATTTATGTCCCTTCTAAGTACATGTGCTTGACTGTTGTGAGATGGTAACGGACTTCTTGTGGTAGTCATGTGTGCCTTAAAGGGTTAATAGCGTTTGCGCAAAATTAAGAAAAAGCGCAAATAATGTGTTAAACTTGGCAGCACTTTTCAAACAGCTGTAGAGCAGTAGAAAAAAATAAACAAAAGGAAAAATAAAAAATTGGAAAGAGGGGAAACAAGAAGTTTTTGAGTGGAAAATGGAAACTTTATTTTTTTTCGGTCTCTATGAATTTGGATCCCTGAGAAGAAGGTGGGTCTGGTGAGAATACGTAAAGTTTTTAGTTAAAGTTTTATTTCAAAACATACCACAGTCAGTAAAACTACAAATAAACAATAATACACAAAGCGACAAAATCTGTCGACAAACAAATATTTTAAACAAGTAAGTTCTTTTTGGACAAATAATTCAATATATTAAACTTAAAACTATAAAAGTTTCCGCCACCAATTGAGACCAGTCCACCGAGGGAATAGCAGAGTTACGGCACCAAGCCTGGTAGCTTCAGGGTATTATCGGCCGACACCAAATACGCGACAGTGAAACCTAACATTATAAAAAATAAGTGAAGAAAATCAATTATATATTTTTTATTATTTGAAGAGGTAAAGAAATTAAAGAGAAATATCGGTGTTGGAAACGTAATTATTATATACTCCAAAGATAGGAAAGTGCGCGTAAAGTACCGATAGGATTGAGCTCAAGCTTAGGGAAATATTTAGTTAGGCACCTATCACAAGGTTTCCAGCAGTTGTTTCAAAGGTGCCGTCACGAAGCTCAAATTAGAAGAAAAATAATTTACTAATTTTCCAAAACTTATCTTTTTATAAATGCAAAATTATTTTTTTTTTTGGAAAGAAAAACTAAAATATTGTTCAAACAATCTGTTTGAATTATGCAAGCCCAGTAAACCAAATTTGTCGACAATGTCTAATATCAGAAAATTCTAAACCATATCTGAACTCTATTGGGAATTCTTACCGAAATTGTTACGAATTCTGTTCGATTTGTCTGAGAATTTTTTATTTATAATGTTCCGAAATGTCTGAACGAATTCGGCCCGAATTCTGTTAGACTTGTCTGTGGGATTTTTATTATTTTTTGGTCAGACGTCTCTTAATGAACACGCAACGATTTCTAAACGATTTATCTAAGGTAGTCTGTTCGCTTAAAATTTTTGTTATTTGCTTCATATTTTACAGGTTTTGGTATTGTGTTCATACATGTCGGAACTAATTCTTAACGAATTCTTAACTGTTTGTCTGAAGTATTTTTATATTTCAAATTCTTGGTTTTTGTTCGTTTACATTCCAAATTTACCAAGACATTAGCCCAGAATTCGTTCAGAAATCGGTTCGAATTGTCGGCAAAAACATCAGAGTTCCCTCAGAGAAGTAGATCAGAATTCATGTCAACCCTTTAATATGTTTGTCGTAACGAACTCGGTAATTGTGCCGATTGTCGTACAGAATTATGAACGTTTGGCTAGCTGGGCTGTGCGAGGGATTTTTATTGTGTTCAGAAGAAAACTCTACTGCCGGCATTTCTCGTTAAATGCATAACTGGTTGCCCTTAAGTGTATAGCCACTAAGCATAGTTACAGCACAATTATTGCTTGCTGTATTATTACTTATATATAAGTAGTAAAGTGGCGCTCTCCGAAACTGCCGGCACCCCTGCTTGTAACTAAAGTTGTTTGTAAAAGTTGTAGAATTAAATAGTTTCTTCTTTTTGATTTTTTACATTCAGAATTTACCATGACATAAGCTCAGAATTCATTTAGACTTCGGTTCGAAACGTCGGTAAAAACATCAGAATTTAATAAGACTTAATGTCAGAATTCTGACCGAAGTCGTTCCGAATTCGATACGAGAAATCGAAATTTCCTACCGAATTTCCCAAGACTACAGTTCAAAAATCGGTTCGGTTTTAAACCCCATATTGACCACAGGAATTCCTTTGCCATATACATTGATGGTAGGGAAATTTTAGAAGTTCTTTCTTTAAAGTACTTGGGATTGCAAATACAGAGCAATCCATCCTGGGAACTACATATTCAGCAATTGAAAACCAAATTATCTCAAGCTGTAGGAGTCTTATATAAGTTTAAGAATAAATTCAATTATGAAACCAATTTTTTGATCTACCAAGCATTAGTACAAAGTAACCTAAATTACTTAGCTTTAATGTACGGTTACAAAAAAGTGTTGAGTTTAAATCTCTGTTCAGGTTCCAAAGTATAGCGTTAAAAACTGTTTCGAATCTTCCATTAACATATTTAAATACTATGTCTTTATACAAGAATGTATTTCCATCGGTGTTACCTCTTTATGGAATCTATAAAATGCAGCTTTTATTGTATGTATTTAGATGTGTTCACAACATTGGACATCATACAATTTCTTTTGCCATTAACCAAAGTTCATTTAATACTAGAAATAACACAAACTTGAGGGTAGCCAGGTGTAGGCTTGAGCTTACAAAACAGAGAATTGAATATATGGGCTGTAATGAATTTAATAAATTACCAAATGATTTGAAGACTATGAATAGAATTTCCACATTTAGGAAACATCTAAAAACTTATTTGTTGCAACATGTTGATGAATTTATAAATTAATAGATCCAATCACAAAAAATTAAAAATGTTTTTGCCGAATTTTTCGAAAGAAAGTAAAGTGTAGCCAAATATTTAAAAAAAAATTAATGCCAACTTGCCTCTGTAATGTCTATAAGACGCTGAAGCTTCAATATCAATTATGTAAAATGCTATTTTTCAAATATTATATTTTTTATATAATTTATGTAATATAATATTGAAGCATGAAATTTTAGAGAACAAATAAATAAAAAAAAAAAAAAAAAAAAAAAAAATGTCGGCAAAAATATCAGAATTCCCTCAGAGAAGTAGTTCAGAAATCGTATCAACCTTCTCATATGTTTTTCGTTACGAGCTCGCTAAGAATTCTGATCCGCAACGGAACATTTTGCCGATTGTCGTACAGAATTCTGACCGAATTCTGAAGGTTTGGTTTGCTGGGAGTTTACGTTTAGTTTTTTGAATATCATCGTAAATCGGAAATTGTATCTTATAATAAGTGAATTCACTTGTAACCAGCACAAACTAAATTAAAAGAAATTTTTTAATACGAACTTTTAGTTCATAAAAGTCAAAGGGTAGTAGGAAAAGGCAAGGCAAGGCAAGTAAAGGTATTGGAGATGGGATACCTCAGAAATAATTGGAGGTATAACGGTGAAGTTGGATTTCCGACTACAAGAGGGATGGTAATTTCCTTGGCATAACAGCCGCCAAGAAGTTGAGTGCCCGTGATGGTTGTAGAAAGTACGTACTTCATTGTTGATTTTCTTTACCTTTTGTCTTGCATCGGATCCGTGTCGTTTGTGTTGTCGTGTTTTATATCAATTCAAGTCTGGTATGATTATGTTTTTTTGTACCTGTCTTCATGTCTGGCAAATACGCCAGCATACCAGCAAAGGTTGACGATCTGGCAAAACTAATTCTTTTCTTTGGAGTAAGATCCCCCTAAAAAAAAACAGAGACAGCTACTATATGGTCAGAAATTAAGGATATCGACCTAGGCGATATGTGGTTCCTACGGGAACGTGTCACTTGCCACACAGACAGCGAAATAATTGCTCTTTTGTGCGAGAAGTTCAATGACCGTTTTATCTCTCGTTGTGGCGATTTTAATTGGCCACCGTGGTCATGTGATTTGACAGCGTTGGACTTCTTTCTTTGGGGATATTTTAAAAAAAAAGTGTATGTCAATAAGCGAAGAACAATGAAAGAGTTAAAGAGTGAGCTAATTCAGCACATTAACGACATCGAACTTATAAAGGGTGTTTTATCAGACTTGTGGTTTTCAAGAGGAAATAAAACGCATAAAATTTAGTGTTATGCCCAAGAATTTAGCTTTATTATAGAGATAAGGGTTTGCAATTATGTTTTAGAAATGACTTTGGACAAGTGGCCGCCTCGGCTGACTCGAATAAATTCCAGTCGAGGGGCCCTATTTTTGATAACTTTTTGCAGCATTTGGGGCCGTATGTCATTAATAACGCGCCGAATATTATCTTCTAAGGCGTCAATCGTACTTTACATAACCCCACAAAAAATAGTCTAGCGGTGTTAAATCGCACGGTCTTGGAAAGCATTCTACAGGCCCAGAACGGGAGATAATGCGCTCATCAAAAGTTTTCTTCAATAAATTCTTCAATAAATTGATTGTTTCGTTGGCTGTAAGGCATGTTGCGCCATCTTGTTGGAAGCATAAGTTTTCCACATTAACATCCTATCTATAGCGTTATTTTGAAGAAATATGGACCAATGATCTTCCCATAGAGCACCTCAAACAGTGACTTTTTGAGGATGTAACGGCGTCTCAACAATGGGTTGGTGATTTTCATCACTCCAAATGCAACAATTTTGGTTATTAACGTACCCATTTAACCAAAAGTGAGCTTCATCGCTTAACAAATCTCATGTTCATTGAAAATATGGACCATCGAATAGAGGACCATTGGATAAAAAAAGTAAAGTTTTTTGTTTATTAACAATTAACATCGTGCGTTTAACTTGGGCCACCCTTAAAAAAATAATGCAAAACAGAAGCTTAGAAAAAGTACAAAAGAACAAATTATCTCATTGATAGTTACCTACAGTAAGATTTATGCAGATTACATAGGATTTAAAAAAAATTGTCAGTGCCAGTTTTCGAACTCTTCAATGCCGGTTACTTTATGAGTAACGGTTTAATATCTAATACATGGAAAAACTTCTCCATAAAAAATGCATTGAACATCTGTCATTAGGTTCCGGCCAGATAATAAAAGAATTATACAGTGCAGTTTATATTGTGAGGAATGTCAGAATCTCGAGGCTTGATGATATTACTTTAGTTTTAGAACAAGGTTTGTTGTCTACTCATCGCAAAAATGATAAAATACACCACGACCGATCACTAACCCACACCGCAGGCGACTGTGGTTATACTTCGTGGCTTACCTTAGTGGCTCCTTGTACAATTTTTAAAGTTTCTTTTTTTTAATTTTCATATTTTGGTATGCATTTTCCACCGCTTCTCTGTTTTTATCGCCAAATAAGAATAAAGTATGCATTAAATATTTATGTATATGTGCAGAAATACAGTGTGCCTTTTTCGTAAATCTCGCAACCGGAAATTAAAGAACTTCCGTCTTTACTGTTGCAACTTGCAACTTTTAGTTATGCACAGCCGGATGTTAATTGTTATGCAAGATAGTGTGGAACAACAGTACGAGCTGAAACTCTGAACAAGCGGCACGAGTTTGTGGGAGTTCTACAAGATGTACGGTGGTGTAAAGGACGCACATACCTTCAAATGCTTTCATACAAACAAACACATTTGCATTACAGTTTTTCCTCGCAAAATTTAAAAAAAAAACAATTTTACAAAAATAAGATACGAGGCTGATTTCTTCACTCTACAACAGTTTTGGCTGGTATTACACTTGAAGTCTTTTTGTAAAAATGTCTTTCTAGCTAAGAGTATGATATTGAATGAATTAAAATGACCCATAGAAATAAAAAGTTGGTGGTCATATTGATGGGACTACTGAAAGATGTTAAAATACTTATGATAAAAATTGTTGCAAAGCTGGTTCTTCTAAGACGATGGGTTGCGAGACCTAGGAAACAAATTCAGTTGTACATTAGAGATGCAAACAAAGGTTGCAGTTGAATTTAAGACTCATTGGTCAAAACGATGCCTTCGTTAATTTGATAATAAGATGCTGACTCTTCCTACAGGTTCTGTAAAGGATGTTTTTTTTAAGACAAAAGGGTTTTAATCTGGACACACTTTTTACGTTGTTGGTCTTTTTGGCAGCTGTCACTTGATATATGCTCAGTTTGGTTTTGCATTTCATAATGAATGGACTTACTTTGGAACAACGTTTGCAATTCGTGGTGAATGGGCCCATAACGAGATGGCCACCGATTCTTATTTTTACAAGAAAATTTTGTTCAGCAATGAAGCTCACTTCTGGTTAAATGGTTACGTTAATAACCAAAATTGTCGCATTTGGAGTAATGAAAATCCAGAAGCCATTGATGAGACGCCTTTACATCCTCAAAAAGTCACAGTTTTCGTGCCTGAATTGAAGGATGTTGATGTGGACGATCTTTGGTTCAAACATGACGGCGCTACATGTCACACAGCCAACGAAACAATCAAGTTACTACAGAAAACTTTTGGTGAGCGCAGTACCTCGTATCAGGGGCCTGTGGCGTGGCTTCCAAGATCATGCGATTTAACACCGCTGGAATATTTTTTGTGGAGTTATGTAAAGTCGCATGTCTACGCAGATAAGCCCGACACAAATGACGCCATAGAAGAGAATATTCGGCGCGTTATTGCTTACCAACCGATGCAAAAGTGTTCGAAAATTAGGCCCCTCGGCTGGAATTTATTCGAGCAAGTTGCGACGGCCACTTACTTGAAATCATCTTAAAAACATAAAGAAAGCTAAAATCTTGGCCGTAGCATTAAAATATGTGACAACGCATAGAGAAAGGGACCTAAGGGTAAAAAAAATGAATTTTTACTTTTTTTTATGGGAACAACATCTGAGCATCGAATGAGACCGATCCCATGCCCCAAAAGTGTTTCCTCCCAGAAATATGCGCGTTTTATGAAAGTGAAGTCGACGATTCTAAGCGCAAATCGAAAGGGACCTAGTCTTTAAAATTCCTCTCCTAAACAAAACTTTTCATCAACTTTTCACTTTTTTTTTTATACGAACAACATCTGAGCATCGAATGAGACTGATCCCATGCCCCAAAAGTGTTCCCTCCCAGAGATATGCGCGTTTTATGAAAGTGAAGGTACACCAAAGATACACGTATTTAAATCTTTAAAATGGCTCTCCTGAACAAAACTGGGTTTTTACCCTTAGGTCCCTTTCTATTTTGCGAGTCACATATACGTTTTATTTCTTCTTTAAAACCACACGTCTGTAAAAAATATCCTTTACATAAGTATTATATATATCATTGATGTGAAAGGCCATCAGCCCTGGAACAGGAGATGTTATGTTCTTACTTTTAAGCCCGCACAGTCTTCGGGTTCTTGCGAACCTCGATGTAAATAAATCCCCGGGTATCTCGGAACTTGTCCTATGTAAGTTCTCATCGACGCTAGCCCGTCCATTACGCAACATTTTCAACCTTGCTTACCGTGCGGGAGTTTTCCCAGCGTGTTGCGGACGTCCATCCGATTCCTTAAAAGGGTGAAGCCAATATTTCTGCGAATTATCGGCCAATTTGCTCTGCGCTCTCCAAGGTAATGGAGAGCATGGTAAGCCACCATTTTTTGAGGTATTTAGAGACCAAAAACCTGCTAATTGATCGACAGTATTGCTTCCGTAGAAATCGATCTACCGAAGATCTGATGACGTTCTTGTCAGAGCGTTGGAGTCGGACTATCCACCAGTTTGGTGAGAGTATGGTCGTGGCTCTAGATATCTCCAACGCCTTTGATAGAGTCTGGTACGGTGCACTCATATCAAAGCTGATCGCTTTTGGTGTCGGCAATACGTTTGCTCGATTTATATCGAGCTTTTAGAGATCGCACTATTAGAGTTGTTCTAGATGGGTTCTCATCCAACACACATAGGCTGACCGCAGATGTACCACAGGGCTCTCTCCTTTCTCCCTCTTTCTCCCTTTTTATTTCTTATTTTCATTGACGATCTTCTGGGTCAGACCGTGAATCCTATCTACTCTTTCGCAGATGATAGTAACCTCTGTCATTCATATTCATTCGACCGTAGGCCGAGTCTTCAAAATATTGAAGACAAATGCGAATTATGGATGAGACAATTGGCCGGGATCTACTGGCCATTTCCGAATAGGGTCGAGTGAATAGAGTAGATTTTAATGCACATAAAACACAGTGCTGCTTGTTGTCTCACAAGCGATTCGCTGACTCAACAATATCGTCAATTTCTATCGATGGTACGGATATTGAACAATCAGAAGCTCTCGATGTTCTGGGCATGAAAGTACAATGTGACGCTCGTTGGGCGAGACATGTATTCGAAGTGTCGAAAGAAGCACTCAAGTGCATAGGCTTTTTAAAGCGGTGCAAGAAATATTTCACTCCTTCTGATCTTTTCAATATCTATACAACTTACATCAGGCCAAATATGGAATACAACTCCCATATATGGGCAGGTGCTCCAAAATCATCCTTGGAGCTACTTGACCGTATTCAAAGGAGAGCGATGGTGCTGATAGGTGACAGTATTGTATCTAACTCTGTTGTTTCCCTTGAGCATCGTCGGATTTACTATCCTATGAACTATCCTGAGTGTTGGTTATTTAAAAAAAACAGGAGGTATTTAAGGTTTTAAACAAAAAGTGTGAGGTCTTTCAACTTACCCATTACATGTCTTACAGTTACAGAAGGGTTAAAATTGATAAAAGCAGAGACCAGATAAATGGGGAAAGCTTTGCTTTAAGGGACTGAAACTTATTATTGCTTATATTGCTATTTAAAATCTTTACACATACTTGTTGATGTTTACGAAAGAATTCCATGCGCATTTCTTTGCTCAGATGTTCAGCGACTTGGAATGTAAACCGCAGCATCCATTGAACCCACTGCAAAGGTTGTTTAAGCCGGAGATTTATTATTCTATCGCACGTCATGAAGATCTAGGCAGTTGTGCATTTACAAAATCTAATGTCACACTAACATAAGCCATTTTTCATAAAGTTATTTTTAAATTTCTTTTATTCATATAATATGCTTGAGACGGCCATTTATGGAATTTTGTTTTAACATTTTGTTTAGAATATTTAATACGTACCAACAACAATATTTTGTTTTGTTTATTTTTAGAGGGGTCCTCCAAAGTATTTAAAATTACCAAAAAATGCATTTTGGAGCTAAATCTTTTTCTAAGAATCCCTAAAAGGATCCGAATTTCGACCACATTTTGCAGTATTTGGGGCCATATGTCGACAATAACGCGCCAAATATTCTCTTCCAAGGCCTCATTATTCGCAGCTCTATAGCGTTCTCCATTGACTGTAACTTTAAGGCCGTTCTTTTTTTTAAAGAAATATATACCACTCTGCCCATAGAGCACACCAAACAGTGACCTTTTGAGGTTGTAATGGCGTCTCAAGAATGGATTCTGGAAATGAGAAAATTTTGGTTATTAACGTTAACCAAATGTGAGACTCATCAGTGAACAACATTTTCTTGTAAAAATCAGGATCGGTGGCCATCTCGTTTTTAAACCCATTTAACACGATTTGCAAACGTATTTCGGGAATGAGTCTATTCATAATGAAATGGCAAACCAGACTGAGCATAAATCATGTGACGTCTGTCAAAAATACCAACTCTGAAAAAAGTGCGGCTAGATTTTAAACCATACGTCTAAAAAAAACATCCTATATAAGAGAGAACACTACGACCCAAATTATATTATCGAATTTCAGTTTACAAAAAAAATGGAGTAGATCGGTGTCCGATGTACACTTTCAGGAACATTTTCACTAATACTTTTTAAAGCTATTAATAAACATCTTCGTAAAAAATGTGCATCGGGAATCGATCTACCCCAGTGCTTTGCGCAAACCTTTAACAATTATTTCGATCCCAAAATCTTAATTTTGTTTTGGATTTGTTAGACTTATGTGCAAATTTTGTAAAATTTTTAAAAAAACGCCATAATTAAAATATCTTTAATTTAAAAAAATTTAAATGTAAAAAAACATGCCGATTAACGCCAGTGTTTTGCTCATAACTTAAACAATTATGGTGATCACAAAAACCTAAATTATGTGTTGAATTTGTAAAACTTAAACGCAATTGTAGTACAGTCTTAAAAAATCGAAGACTATGAATATTTAAAAAAGATTGAGTTTTTTCACAAAAAAAAAAATTATAAATTAAAATATGATTTCTCAATGTAGACTGTTGCGTTCTCTTGCCGACATTCTGTTACAGAACAGCAAGATTTTTAGCAAAGGCCAAAAATGCTTTTTTCTCTTTATTTAATTTTATAACCCTTCCAAAACAAACAAGTAAAAAATGTTAAGTTTGGCTGTGCCGAACTTTGGATACCCTTCACCAGGTTCCCAAAAGCAATTAGGCGGAAAAACACAAATGTACAATAAAACTATATTTTTACCTTTGGGTAAACATAAGAGACTAAGTTTTTTTTTAAATATTACAGGTAGTATGACCAAAAGCCTAATTGTGTATGTCCAAATTGGTTGAAAAATTGCGCAAATGGGTGTTTATTGCTATAGCCGGCAACCTTTTCATAATTAAGGTAATAGGAACATTCATAAAATAGCCCTTGCAACTGCACAAATATAAGAAGTCAACTTTACCTAAACTATTTTCAAAAAAACTAATTGATAAAGGTAAAATGAAACACTATCAGTTGACCTGAATATAGAATAAGATGCAAAATAAATTAAGCAGAAAAGTAATATAAATACAATTGCCCATGGTACTTCATGGCTGTACCCCATTGCATTGTCAATTTTTTTTTTTTGAATGGTGAAATTATTGAGTTCAAGCATCGTTTTCACGTTTGGTGTAGAAGTATGTATATAGAAATCGTTATGTGTAAAATTCTATCGCGATAGGTCAAGTTTGCAATGAGTTATATTATATCTCAAGGCCCATAAGACCGTTTGTATGGGAGGTCCCAGAAGGTATTCCCTCAACTCAACTCAACTAAATTTGGTGCACAAGTGTGTTCTATATAGAAATTTGTATGTGTAAAATTTCATTTCGATAGGTCAAGTTTGTGGTGAGTTATTGTCATATTATTTCTCAAGGCCCATAAGACCGATTGTAGGGAAGGTACCGGATAGACCTACCCAATATCAACCAAATTTGGTACAGAAGTATGTTCTATATAGAATGCTTTATTTAAAATACTTCATTTCGATAGGTCAAGTTAGTGTTGAGTTATCGTCATATTATTTCCCAAGGCCCTTAAGACAGTTTGTATGGGAGGTATCAGAAGGGACTACCCAAACTCAACTCAATTTGGTGCAGAAGAGTGTTCTATATATAAATCTTTATGTGGAACATTTCATATCGATAGGTCAAGTTTGTAGTGAGTTATTGTCGTATTATTTTTCAAGGCCCATGAGACCGTTAGCGTGGGAGGTACCTGTAGGGCCTCTCCGATCTCCACTGAATTCAGCGCAGAAATGTGTTGTATATAGACCTACCCAATATCAACCAAATTTGGTACAGAAGTATGTTCTATATAGAATGCTTTATTTAAAATACTTCATTTCGATAGGTCAAGTTAGTGTTGAGTTATCGTCATATTATTTCCCAAGGCCCTTAAGACAGTTTGTATGGGAGGTATCAGAAGGGACTACCCAAACTCAACTCAATTTGGTGCAGAAGAGTGTTCTATATATAAATCTTTATGTGGAACATTTCATATCGATAGGTCAAGTTTGTAGTGAGTTATTGTCGTATTATTTTTCAAGGCCCATGAGACCGTTAGCGTGGGAGGTACCTGTAGGGCCTCTCCGATCTCCACTGAATTCAGCGCAGAAATGTGTTGTATATAAAAATCTTGGAGTGTAAAATTTCATT
This sequence comes from Hydrotaea diabolus, assembly GCA_963513945.1. Lineage (NCBI taxonomy): Eukaryota > Metazoa > Arthropoda > Insecta > Diptera > Muscidae > Hydrotaea > Hydrotaea diabolus. The sequence goes on along the minus strand of OY740717.1, from coordinate 47,994,185 downwards.
TCTATAGGTCAAATTTGTGGTGAGTTATAGTCACATTATTTCTCAAGGCCCATAAGGCCGTTTGTATGGGAGGTACAAGAAATAGTGGCCCAATCTTAACCATTTTTACATGAATGATTGCGCCTATATAGAGATTATTAATTGCAAAATTTCAATGATTTTGCTCAAGAAACTGGACGGATATTTCCAAATAAAATACTAATTTTTATGAGGTAGTGTCGGTTGAGGGTCTCCAACACCAACTTCCCGTAGAGCTATATAGCCCATTTTCAATACCAGCCATGCTAGGTTAACTACACATGTTTGTGCCAAATTTCAGCTCCCTAGCTGTTTCCATGCAGGCTCTATCTTGTTTTCAACAGACGGACGGACGGATAGCAGGACAGCCGGACAACATGGCTAGATCTCTTAGAATTTTACGAGGATCAAGAATATATATACTTTGTTGTATGGTGGAGGGTACAAAAAATTAATGACCAAAATATTTCTACACCTTTATCAATGCAGTTGATACAATTTATACAGTCCTCTATATAACAGTAGAAAGTGTATACTGAGATTGTACGACTTCTTTCAAGCAAATAAAGAAGATTTTTTTATACTAACCATCATAGGAGTATATATAATTTTATCCTTCAGCTTGTAACACCTCGAGGAACTAATATGCGACCATTTAAAGTATATAAAGGGTGCTTCAACGAAAACGCACTATATTAATTGTAAATACATAAAAAGTTTTCAGAGAATTATCTTAATATTTTTAATTATGATTGAAGGATCTAGAAAACAAAATAATGGCCAAATACTCGCGACGGTTTCAGTGACATACTTCTATCCGATGCTCCATATTTTCTATGACTCTGAGACATCATAGAGGTTCAATATCGTTAATGTGGCGAGTTAAGCTCTTCAATTGTTCATGGCTTATTGACGTTAACCTTTTCTTTCAAATATCTCCGAAGCATAAAGTCCAACGATGTCCAATTGATATCGCCAGAACGGCCAATAAACAACGCCATTGGATTTCTCGCACTAAAGAGTCATCTTTTGTTGGATGTGTGGCAAGTGGAACCATCCTGTTGGAACCACATCTCGCCCAGTTTCAAATCCTCAATTTTTTAACATAAGAAGTCCGTTATCGTCTCGCGAGTTTAGTTCACTGTAACAGATTGGCCGACCTCATTTTCGAAGAAGTACGGCACGATGGCAAAACGAACTGGGCGAGCATGCACAGGTGTTTTCATATTTCCTACAGACACGGATTGCTGAAAATTGCACACAATTCACCCTATTGTGGACTCGTTTGGTCGATTATGTTGACCAACAAAAAAATAACGAAGTGCACAAAATGCTTTTTGGGTTTTCAACAATCTTCGAGCGCTGCTCATTTGTGTATCTGTCCATGGTTGAACTTACAGACACTGAAACAAAGAAATATCAAGTTGAGTTGGCTAAAAAATCCTTTAGTATATAGACGCTGATCATGGTTAAATCACAGTTGTTGATGATGGTGATGTCATTCATGTTTGCAACTAATAGTTTTTTCGACTTCTTTTTGAAAAATTTGAGATTTTTGTTGAATGAAAGGGTCAATAAAAATATGGCCTCCAATCTGAATATGACTTAAGCAAGTAACACAATTTTCATAAGATATAACGGGTGATCAATCTAGATGTATTGTTTTCAAAAGGGGTTTTATTCACAGATTACGTGTGAGTTGTATTAAACTTATTTTTTTCAGTATTGTTTGCCATTTAATCATGGAAAAACTTACACCGCAACAACTTCTCCAAACTGTGGAACTGTGTTATGGATATGAGCGTTCGGTGAGAAACGACTTTTTAGACTTTTTAATGGTCGACATATTCGGCATACCGAACACACTATTCGGATTACCATCTAGCACGAAGTATTCAAAACATAGCAGCAAAATCGATTCGGCACCGTTCTTAACAACTTAGCTTGTCCTATGGAATAACTTGGAGCATTTAACGGAAGGATCTCGGTTTCAAAGCGTACAAAATACAGCTCGTGCATGAATTGAAGCCTAACGATATTACTGCGCGCCGCCGTTTCAGTGATTGGGATCATTAAGAGCTGGAAGTGAAAGTTTTGTTTAGTCAATAAAGAAAATTGTCACATTTGGGAAGAAGAGCAACCAGAAGAGGTTTAAAAGCTGGCATTATGCCAAGGGAAAATCACGGTTTGGTGCAGTTCATGGACTGGTGAAATCATCGGTCAATATATTTTAGAAAATGATGGTGGCCGAAACGTAACCGTGAATGGTGCTCGATATCGCGCCATAATATCGGACTGTTTGCTTCCTGAAATCGAAGCTCATAATCTAGAAGACATTTGGTTTCACCAGAACGGTGCCACTTGTGATACAGCTGCTCAAACAATGGATGGTCATTTTGAAGAGCAGCTAATTTCATGTTTTTTACCAGTTAGTTTGCCGTCTAGATCGTGTGATATCAAACCTTTGGTATTCTTTCTTTGGGGCTACGTAAAGTCCAAAGTCTATGCTGGCAAACCAGCTACTATTCAAATTTTGGAAACCAACATTACGTGTCATCCAAAATTGGACCTTCTAGGAAAAAAAAAGAGGGCGACCGCAAAAGTAACTAGCCTAACATAAAATGAACCGTTTTTTTTGGAATTATTATTATTTATTTTTCAACATGATCTTCTTCCAACTCAATACACTTCATCTAACGTTGTTCAAGTTTTTTAATTCCCTCCGAAAAATATGATTTTTTAAGACCTTCAAAATATGCCTCAGTTCCAGCAATAACCCCGCTATAGGACGAAAATTTTTTGGAAACAAGAAATAATCAGAAAGAGCTAAATCTGGACTATATGGTGAATGCGGAGCAATTTCAAATCGTAATTCGGCCAGTTTTTGTTGAGTTAAAAATGTAGTGTGTGAAGGAGCATTATCTTGATGAAAAAGAACTTTTTTTTTCTAAATGCGGTCGTTTTATCTTGATTTCTTCACTCAACCGATCCAATAATGCACAATAATATTCACTATTTATAGTTTTTCCTTTCTCAAGATAATCAATAAATAGTATAACCCTTGCATCCCAAAATACTGTGGCCATTACTTTTCCTGCTGACTTAACAGTTTTCGCCTTCTTGGGACCACTTTTACCAGCTTCTATCCATTGTTTTGACTGTTCTTCTTTTTTAGTGATGGATCCATGTTTCGTCAACAGGTATGAATCGGCGCAAGAACTCTATTGGATTACGCTGATAAATCGCTAAAAGCTCCTCGGAATTGGTCCAACGGACGATTTTTTGGGGCAAAGTCAACAAACGCGGCGGATCTCTTGCGGATAGCATTTTCATGTGGAGTTCATCATGTAAAATACTCTAAACTTGTTTTTCGTGTATTTTAACAATCTCAGCAAGTTCTCTGAGCGTTATTCGTCTATCTTTAGTCACTTCATTAAATATTTTTCTAATGTTTTCAATAGTAGTAGCAATTTTCGGTCTTCCAGAGCGTTGTTATCTTCCGTACTTGAACGACCCATTTTAAATTGTTGAACCCAGAATTTCACGGTAGAGTATGATGGTGCATTATCACCATGAACAGAATCCAATTCATCTTTGATTTATTGTGGCGTATAACCTTTCATATAAAAGTGTTTAATTACCGCACGAAACTCTTTATTTTTTCATTTTTCAAAAATTATAAAACTTGTTTACTTCAATCACCTGTAACAAAGAAAATAATCATTAAATATTTCGGAAATTTTGACAGATGGCTTATAAAAGATTGCTTTTAAAAACAAAACAAAAAAAGTTGCTGGTAAAACAGAAAATGTGCTAGACCAGTTAGTTTTGCGGTCGCCCTCGTAAATGGCATAAAATGTCCTTTCGAATGAACAATAAAGGTTCCACGCTTGATTTGAATTTTTGGTATTATGATTTTGTATAAATTGATGTACAATTGCTCTGAGATACTCGTATGGTACGCACTTTTGAACAAGAAAAGTGGAAAAAAGTATTCGTCTCTTGTGCGTGTTCTTTACTTAGTGACGCCAAAAGTCTTTAGGTTTTCTAAGAGTAGGTTTATCCATTGTACGTAGCTTTACTCGTCTCTGCACAATGCTTAGCTCAGCTGTCATTGAAGTAGTAGCTTCCCACAGCCTATTTTGGTAGTGCTATGTGGCACTACTTTCATATCACAGCTATAATCGCATGGAAAATTAAAAGGAGAGAGATTTATAAAACCTACACTCACCAAAAATCTAATTTAATTGACTTCACAGCTGTACGATTTTCCTCATGTTCCCCCATATCCCGATAACTGTGCGACTTTATGTTTAGGTCAGGTAAGATTTTGGGCTTCCACTTTGATAGCAGTGCACTGAAGTACAGAGCTGTACCACAGTGTAGTTGTGGGCATATAAATTCTATCCAAAAAAATTAATTTTGGTTGTCCTACTAGGCGGAGGCAATATAAAAACTAGGCGGCAGCTATAGCCACTGCCAATTTTGAGATTATATCGGTTCATTAGAACTTTTTGTTCTGGGTAGTTATATGCACTTATTTTCACATTGATATGAGATTTCTGAAAAAATTACAATTTAATAAATTAGTTTTCATATATTACCACATATCTCCACTTACCATGTGTAACAACCCACATTTTATCATAAAAATACCACGAAATACGAAATTTCAATTTATTTTATATTCTCTTTATTATTATTTTTATTAGATATATCTCGTAGACAATCAATCTTCTTGGTTGACAGTAAAATCAAACCTAAACATTATTTCACAGTTCTCCACACCATGCATTTCCAAAACTTTTAATCTTCTTTTGCAAATGCCATTTGCTCAGAAGCCTTCTGTAGCGCAACAGTCAATTCATTGTGACGGATTTGAATTCCTACTGAGTCCTGTTTATGTCTTCAATAAATTATTCAGGCTACGTATGTGACTTCATAGTTTTGTTTGCTTTTTTGCAAACTTTCTTAAAACAAAGTTTCTGTACAGCACGACTAAGAAAAGAGAACAGAAAGGACTTTAGCTTACATATCCAAGAAGCAATAAACATGAACAGAACGCAAGAGGAACAGGAACAGTTTAAATTTGTAGAAGGATGCAAACATTTTGAGAATAAAAATAATATTTGAGACACACAAAATTGTAGTTCATTTTTTTTAAACCAAAAAGTCATCGAGTATGAGAAAAATATATTTACTATGGCCTACTCTTTCAAACATTTTCATATTGACTTCTTTTGCATATGGGCAGTAGCTTTAGGGCACATGGAACGTCCAGCAACAGTGACCTTTTGGGGTTGTAATTGCGTCCAAACTATTTTAGCCATTGCTAGTGTATCAAAAAATTATAATATAAAAAATATCCCTGTACCATTTTTCTGAGGTACCTTTAGTTTCTTAAATAATAAATTTTCCACCATGGGCCTATTGCGCACATACACATTGACCAACACCTTAATATCATAAACCATCATAGTGCAAAATTTGAGGGTCCTAGACTAATCATTTTGACGGCATTGGTGCTGTCAACAAACACAGAAATGGACGGCCCATGACCGTTTAATATTTCGAGGTGTTACAAACGGAATGATAAATTAAGTATGCATTTCATCTTATACGAGTAATTCCTAATCACTTTTTTTCTCGGGCAACAAAATTTGAGAGTCACAGGAAAACTAAATTAGACATAACCAAAGGATGGTCGAACTAAAATGCACGGTATTTTTTATAAAGGAAAACGTTTTCAGAGAATTATCTTAATGTTTTTTTGTAATGATAGTAGTATCTATGACAATTGTTTGCAAAACAAAATATCGGCAAAATGCTCGCTACGGCTTCGATCGCATACCTCCGACCGATGGTCCATATTTTAAATGACTCTGTGATATAATGTCGTTAATATTCAGAGTTATCTCATTCTTAAGATCTTGAATTCTTCCTGGCTTATTGACGTACAATTTTTATTTTAAATATCCTCAAAGAAAGAAGTCCAACAGTGTCAAATCACATGATCCTGATTTGAAACAACAGTGCACCTATTCATGCGGTGCATTGCGTTGGCTAGTGGAAATAAAAGGATCGAAGGGGGAAAGATGAAGTAATGTTTATTGACACTTGCCTTGAACTTCTGGATGTCGCACTAAGTGGGAAATACATTTGCCGGAAGTCGATTCCACATACGGACTGTACGAGCGAAAAACGAATTTCATCTGTAGTGTACAGTGCGGTCAACTGGCCAATCGATAACAAACGGGTATGAGTTCTAGAAAGTGGCGTATCCCTGCCGAATATCCTCACGTCAGGAATAAGGCGACGGATGTCTGATGAACACACACCATGAAAGTAACGATAGAACAGCGTCACGCAACCCACATTTCGACGATGCTCAGCACCATCACTCTCCTTTGTATTCCTTCTTTTGCCTGATGTATGTGTTATAGATATTGAAAAGATCAGAAGGAGTGAAACATTTCTTGCACCGCTTTAAAAAGCCTATGCACTTGAGTGCTTCTTTCGACACTTCGAATACATTTCACGCCCAACGAGCGTCACATTGTATTTTCATGCCAACAACATCAAGAGCTTCCGATTGTTCAACATCCGTACCATCGATAGAAATTGACTATATTGTTGGGACAGCGAACCGCTTGTGAGACAACAAGCAGCACTGTGTCTTACGCGCATCAAAATCTACTCTTTTCACTCGACCCCATTCGGAAATGGCCAGTAGATCCCGACCAAGTGTCTCAACCATAATTCGCCTTTTGTCTTCAATATCTTGAAGACTCGGCCTACGGTGGAATGAATATGAATGACAGAGGTTACTGTCATCTGCGAAAGAGTAGATTGGATTTACGGTCTGACCCAAAATATCATCAATGAAAATAAGAAATAAAGAGGGAGAAATGAAAATCACTGTGGTACACCTGCGGTCAGCCTATGTCTGTTGGATGAGAACCCATCTACAATAACTCTATTAGTGGGATCTCTAAGAAAGCTCGACATAAATCTAGCAAACGTATTTTTGACACCAAAAGCGATCAGCTTTGATATGAGTGCACCGTGCCAGACTCTATCTAAGGCCTTGGAGATATCCAAAGGGACGACCTTACTCTCACCGAACTGGTGGATAGTTTTTCGCAGAACGAATAGGTGTTTTCGTATTTCCTACAGACCCGGTTTGCTAAAATTTGCTCCTAATTCTCCCGATTCTGAACACATTTGGTCGATTATGCCGACTAAAAAAATCAGGAAGTGCATGAATGCTTTTTGATTTGAAAGCTCATTTTCATAAAAGGCTGCAACAATCTTAACGCGCTACTCAATTGTGTACCTCTCCATGGATGAATTTTTCAAACACTGAAACAAAGAAATACCATATTACGTTGGACAACAAAACTTGATGTAAAGGTGTAACTCACAATTCTCATTATTATGGTTGGATCACCATTTAAATAATTGAACCTCCAATTCGTGGACTTCTTTCCAGTGTCAACAAATTTTGAGAAAATATCAAATCTAAAATTGGCATTATCTCCTAAGCTACTAGTCCGATCGACAAAAGAGCTAAAATTTGTGTTAACTTTTTCAAGTCATAGGAAAAATTATATTGACAAAATAACTTTAAATCGAATTCAATTTTTGTTTTGTTCCAAATATTTTATTTGAGAATTTGTACATTTTAAAGTAAATATCATGGAATAGGTAGTTGAAAAAAATGAGCAATCGTTGTAAATTTCAAAATAAAGTTTTCCTATTCTTCACTTGAAAATTCCATTTTTATTTCAACTTTCAAAATTGTAAGTCATCAAAATTATATTTTAAATTATTTCTTTTCATTCCCCCCGCCATCTCCAAAAATGTTTGTTATCCTTTTAACACTTACCTTAACAACTTTTCTCGCTTTTCTCTTTGTTTTACCCATCACCGATGTTATGCAGATATCAATGGCCATCTTAATATACATTCCCTCACTGGTGAGTGCCTTAATTCTGGCGGCATTAGTGCTTATGGTTCTCCGACTGCTTCAAAATCCTTTAGTATCTTTAAATATCCTATTGATAAGAATAATAGGGTGTGTTTGTTTCATAGCTCTGGTTTTATTTACAGGGTTGATGGCTATTCTTTTACGGATGACTTATAATTTGGGAGATTAACTAAAAAAGGTAAATTTCAGTTAAATTTGGTATAAAGTATTTTTTGATATTTAAAATTTCTTTAAAAGTTAAAAAAATCCAGTCCCGACAAATGAGGCTACACTTTTGAGCATCACATTGCTATCTTCTGGGGCCAACAGCACCTCAGACTATTCCTGTACGATGTTAAAGGATGACGGTGAACTAAAAAAAGGAGGCCACAGTCCTAGTCTACTGCGCCAATAGCAAAAGTGGAATGTGATGATGTTAAGATTTTTCTGCAGTATATTATGCGGTTACCTAAAATATTTTTCCGTTTATTTCTTACAGCTTTTTAAATATTTTTCAATTGCTTATCTATTGAGGGATATCAGAATAAATAACATTGGTCTCAAGTTGCACTTGCATTTTTGCGCGACCCTTTCTAACCTAACCTACTTACCTTTTCAAAATTGTTAGTACCATTACAATTCTCTCTTGTACAGTACATACAGGGTGGGCCATTTAAAATTTTAGATTTAAATCGCCTGTGAAAAAACTGTACTGATACTTTTTAAAATTTCTGTTTTTTTTTTTGGAAATTTTAAACTTTATCATTTAATAATGGAACAAAATCATGCATATGACAACCTCGGCAGTACTTCATCTGATCCACCTAATTTTTCAGTGCAATGGCAATAGAAACAGAACACTGCGTCGGCTGCGATGACGGAATCCGTTGCGGGAGGAAAATATGAATTAAATGACGACCGGTCGGCGACGGCTTTTGTTGTCATTTTGCAGCTGTTTTTATTTATTATTTGAGTAAATTTGACAAAAATACAATAAATCTATTTGCAAATGAAACAAAAGTTATTTTGATATGTTTAATTGTAAATTGTATGAACAATCAAATTGTTTTATTTTACTATAAATTTCTCGTTTTAGTCCAATGTTGTCTAAATTTAGCTTTCCGCAAATACGGGGTGGAGCGCAAAAAATTGCCTATTTGGGAATGAAATAAAAAATTATGAACCTTGGACAAATTTATTTTATATTTTTATTATAATGAACAATAAGGGAATTTTTAAACTACATGGCTTTAAATAGTGTATCTGGTAAATGTCGAACTTTGCTATCCACACACTGCTGCATACCTTTTCTGCAGTTTTCATGAACACCAACAAGCATGTCGTCTGGTATTCTGCCAATTTCAGCCTCAATATTGTTACTTAGGCCTTCAGAGTGTTTGGACGGTTGATACACACCTTCAACTTCAGGTAACCCCAAACGAAAAAAATCGCATGGGGCTAAGTTTGGTGGGCGTGCCGGCCAGTTAACGTCACCCCTCAAAGATAGAAGCCGTCCTGGAAACATTTGCCTCAAAAAATTCATGGTAATCCTCGCTGTGTATGCAATGGAACCATCCTATTGGAACCATGTATCCTCTAATTGCGTTGTCTTAAGAGCCGGCTGAACAAAATTTAGGAAATGATAAGAGCAAGTGATTGCTTCAGAGCAGAGCGTTTCGGAGATTGCAGTACTGCTGCTCTCGATGTTTTGTGGTATTGTTATCCTTCTGGCAATCACTTGTAAGTTGTATAGCTTCATTGAGAACAGCAGGGCATGTGTCATATTTACGAATGGGACTTAGGCCCCCTTAGTAAGCTATAAAACCTACAAGTGATTGTCACCCAGGAACACGTCCGCGTAGGGAAACAGCGAATCGTAAATGAAAAGCACGCTGGACTGTACTGATCGATTGCGCATTTGAAAAATACGTTTCAACACAAAATGACCTCTCCACACGTATCCAATGCATGGTGGCAACTGAAAGGCAGACGAATACAAATCTCCCGTCACCCACTATACCACGCACACTCTCTTCGACCAACAGAGCGCCACAGGCAGCACTGCAAAAATGAAAATTACCGCGCTCTACCCTGTACTTTAAAAATTAACACTTTCTGCTTCTAACTGAAAATATACACAAAAATTATTAGCACATTTATTTTTTTGTTTACAAAAAACATGAAAATATGGCAACACAAAGAGAGAGGCAGTAGCGAAAATTGAGAGCGCAAGAAAATCCGCAGAGAAAATAGAAATTGATTTAGAGTAGAAACAGAACAGTGCGGCGACGGAAACCGGTGCGGCAAGAAAATGAAATGACGACGGATGCGGCGACGGTTTTTGTTGTCATTTCTCAGCTGTTTTTATTTATAATTTGGCCTTGAGTGATTTTGAAAAAACATACAATAAATTTGAAAACTAAACAAGAGTTATTTTGAAATGTTCAATTGTAAATTGCATGTACAATCAAATTATTTTTATTTTACTATAATTTTCTTATTTTGGTTCATTTTATTAACTTTTAAAATTTATGATATCTTCTTCTTACTGCAAATATGCACAAAAACTATTAGCCCATACGGTTTTTGTTTACAAAAAACATGAAAATATGGCAACACATAGAGAGAGGAAGTAGCAAAAATTGAGAGCGAAATAAAAACCGCAGAGAAAATAGAAATAGATTTAATTCAGTGCGGTTTTGCCTCTCAATTTTCTATTTAAATTTGACTACCGCAGCCGCAATATTGTGTTTCTACTCTTAGTTCATGGCGGTATTGCCTTTCAATTTTCCGTAAAAATTTGGCAACCGCTACTGCAGCCGCAATACTCGTATTGTATTTCTTCTCTCAATTGTCTCTGAATGCTTTGCGTAACATTTCTAATTAATGGATTCTCATAGAAAATAATCCAAAGGGTTCAAATCAAAGCTTTGAGACGGCCAATTGACATCACACTTTCGTCTCATAATTCGATGTCTTAAAAACTGCGTAAAATATAGATGGTTGAGTTGACAAAGTGACACTTGGCCCCGTCTTGTTGAAACCAAATGTCGCCCATGCCCTTCTTCTGAATTTTTGAAAACAAAAATTCATTTAGAATGGCGTGGTAACGCTTACCGGTGACGGTATCGGCGGCTTCTTGCTCATTTGCAGCAGCCTCAAATCTTCACCAAACTGTGACTCGTTGTGGATGCATCTACTCTTCAATAGTCACGTGAGGATTCTCTGAACCCCGTATGCGGCAATTTTGGTTATCGACGTAGCAACCAAGATGAAGATCAGCTTCATCTGAAAACAAGATTTTTCGGTTAAGGTTCATCTCCAATCATCAGCCCATTCCGTGAAGCAAAAACGCATCGGATGGTCAAGAGGCTTTATTCCAGGGACCAATTGAAATTTCTAAGCCTTCATACCGAGGTCTCTATGCTACGAGTAAATTCTTTTCAAAGAAGTGTGAGAAATGTTCACTTCCTGAGAACGATGACGAGTTAATGTGGATGGGTGCTCTTGGACATGTTAGCCACAGCAGCAATGTTTTCGATTGAACGCACTGGGCCAGTAGAACTTGCGTGGGTTGGTTTAACCAATAACGATCCATTTTTATGAACTCGCTTGACATATTGACGCACAAACTGAACTGAATGCCGATCTCTTCCCCAAAATTTTCCACGTGCATTTCTTTCAGTTTTTGTTATAGACTCTCTCACTTTGGAATTAAGTTTTTAATATTTCCCAATTTTCGAACGTATAGCGTCCCATTTTGAAAATGTCAAACAAAAAACTGAAAATAAAAACAAAAGTTAATGCTATTCTACTTTCAAAATAAAAGTAATTGGTAGTTCAAATTTTAAATGGTCACCCTTTTACTACTTATCTCTAGTCACTTCTCAAGATAATCGTTATTACAAAATTATTCTTTAAAAAAACAACAACAGTGGCATTGATGACAACGGCAATATTTCAAAATTTACAAACTTTTTGCAATTTCCAAAAGAGACATCTCATTTGTTGAAGCAGAAAAAATATTTGTTCAAATGAGAATTAATTTGAAACAAAAATCAAAACATACATAATTTGAAAACTAATTGAATTTTGAAATACAAAACAAACTTCGTACATGTATAGGGTACACACTACAATTCATATTTCAAACTTGAAAGGAAATATTTGGTGTTTCGTAAATTTAAACTTTTTTAAAGTATACAGTCCGCATTTCTAATCTAACCAAACATACTAAGCTTTTCAAAATTTGGCTTACAATTCTTTTTTTTATAGTACCTTAACACCTTTTTATCGCCAGTCTCACTACAACCAACATTCAAAATTGTGCAATACAAATACTACATCTCAAGAAAATTCTTGATTCTAATTTATAAAAAAAATAACGATAGTGGTATCAAACTATGGGTGGTTATATTTTAAGGGCCGATGTTGATTTTGAAAAAAAAAACACATATTCTTTAGAAAATTATTGTCATTTCTTTTTATTATGATAATACTGGTATAATTCAATTATTTATGAAATAAAATATCTGGCAAATCTTTATCCTCCATCCGATAGTCCATATTTTTGGTGGCACTGAGGCATAATTGAGGTTCTATGTCATTAATGTGCCAAATTACCTGATCCTTTAGCACTTGAATTGTTGCTGGCTTATCGACGTACACCTATTCTTTCACATAACCCCGGAGAAAGAAGTCCAACGGTTTTAACTCACATGATCTTGGCGGAGAATTAACATCGCCATGATGTGAGATAACAGGGAGATTGAATTTGTCGCGCAAAAGAGCCATTGGTTTGTTAGCAAGTGGCACCGACCTGTTGAAACCACATATCGTCCACAACCATATCTTCCAATTGGGGCCATAAAAAGTTCGTTATCATCTCACGATAGCGAACACCACTCACAGAAACTGTCTGACAGGCCTCATTTTGGAAAAAGTACGGACCGATGATGCCTCCAGCCCATAAACCGCACCAAACAGTCATACTACGTGGGTGCATACTTTTTTCGACAATCACTCTTGGATTACCGTTCGATCAAATTCTACTTATTGACGAATCCACTAAGGTGAAAATGTACCTCATCACTGAAGATGACTTTCTTCGAAAATTGATCATCCACTTCATAATAAGCTTAAGTGTATCTTTCCATAGTTCAAATGGAGTTAGTCTAATATTGAGAAATATCAAATGAAATGCAGAAAAAAAACTTGGCGTTTGGGTGTGCTTCATATTCAATATCGGCCCTTTAAATTTAACCACCAATTACATTTACAAAGTTTTTTCAATTGGAAAAAAGTGAAAGAACAAATATATTGATGCAAATCGTAATTGATTGGAAACAAAAATCAAAACAGAACATACTTAATTTGTAAACTAATTGAATTTAAAAATACAAAACAAACTTTGTACATGTACGTATACACACTGGAATTCATTTGTAAGTTAAAGAAACTTCGTATTTCGAATTCTAAAGGAAATATTTGACATTTTGTAATTTTTAAGCTTTTCAAAGTATACAGTCTGTTTTCCTATCAGGGCGTGCTTCTATCGTCATACCGCTATAAGTGCAAGGGCTTTGTTGTCTTATGTTTCAGATAATGTTGTCTATTACAATTTGCTAGTTATTATTTTTATTCCATTAAAATTATATATAGTGATCGATCCATTAGATGGGATTTTTTAAGTTGCCATGTTTCGTTTCATGGCTCAAACATCATCGCCGTATCTCTATTAGTCATGATAAATGGACTTTCCAATTCCAGGGTTGTATGGGCGTGACAATGCCATCATGTCTAATTCCATGATACAATAAAGAAAGTGGAGTAATGCAGTCATGGTGATGCATGGTGAAAGTAGATTCTAGCATAAATTGAAAACTCTCAAATTTAAAATTTAAAAAAGGCAAACCTTAAGTTAGTAAAGCTTAATTTCTATATAAAAGATTTACAAAAGTTATCAAACATTCACAAAAAAAATATTTTTTGGCATTTTCTTTCAAGTGACTCTGACAGTACATGGAACTTTGTTTTTGTTGTTAGCCCTAGGGAGTATACATTGTTTATTGTACCATGGCGTAGCACCGCCCACTTTTCCTCCACAATGTGTTTCTATTCATGCCAACATTCTAAGCGACAAACAGCTGATTTCATAGGCACAAATTATTAAAATTAAATCTCGTGGCATTTCAGCTCGAAACAAATTCTTTTGGTTCATCGGAAATGGTAAAACTTTTATCTACCATTCTGAAAATTATTCTTATAGCGACATCGCTTGAAAAATCAGACGAAGTCACAATATTGTAATGAGTTATTTTAAAAATTGAGAAAGCTATAATATAAATTACAGAGGAGGTACTTATACTTCTTTAACTCCGCAGGATATTCAAAAATTCTTCAAATTGCCTCAAATTCGGCACATTCTACATGAAAAATTAAGTATTTAGCTGGAGTCAATGCAAGTAAATCAACAGTTAGACGCGCTAATTTGAGCAGGGGTCAATTGCAGCTCCAAAAACTGAGAAGACCTCCACCAAATGAAGCTCGCAAACAACAGCGCCTTTAATTTGCTAAAGAGCACATGACATGGGATGTCCAAAAGCACTTAAGTATTAACAACTGGCGAAAAGGGATTTTTTCTGATGAAGAGAAGTTGAATTCAGATGGTCCCGATGGGTACAACTTTTATTTTCACAATGAACGTAGGGAGAAACAATGGAGCCGCCTTCACCGCAAGGAGGGCGGCGTTATTGTGTGGGCTGAAGGAGGAAAGCAGAACGAAACAAAGGATGAGCTAATTGAAGGAAAAAATGTAGCATGGGCCTAGATTTCTCCTGATTATTTTAAATCTCTGTACGAGTCATTAAAGAAGAATTAAGAGAATTAACGAAGTTATTGTAAAAAATGTCAAAAGTACACATCATTAAATTCATATATTAAAAAAATCCATTTTTCAAACAATGTATTTTTGTTTCATTTATAAAACAGTTAAAAGCTGGTTCTATTTTGTTGAACCATAAAAATAAGAAAATTTTTCCTTATGTTTTAAAACTATGCCAAAAAAGTAACGTTACAATGCAGCCAGGAATAACTTTTTGTGTTTACTAGTTGCATGCGGGCTCTATTATTTTTCAGGATAGTTGGAAATCTTTTTTGCGTCTTAGTTTACAATAAACACAAATTTTTCGCTTAAAATTAGGTTGGCTCTATCCTGATGAACCACAATGTATACAATACGCAATTTAATAAAAGAAATGAAATGGATATATTGTTTTCTAATTCTTTGCATTCAGTTTCTACACATTTTTCATTTCCCCAATATATTGTTTGTTTACATTTATTTTTTATTAATATTAGCGGACTTATTGGCAAACTTGAAATTGGTTCAACATTTTTGTTCTGGCAACAATTTCATTCAATCGCAAATGTAAAGCTATGCGAACGATAAGTCAAAAGATAGTGACTACCGTTTTGATACGAAAGTTAGTGGCTTCTTCCGCATAAACTTTCAGAGGTTAATCTAGTTATTTTTACCTCATGATAATACCCATTTTAAACCGATCTGACCCATTTTTAACACCATCCGTTTTAGTCTATCAACACATGTTTCTGCAATTTAGCCACCTAGCTTTAATATAGTTTGCTTTCCACAGACAGACAGACGGACTTGACAAGATCATCGAAGAATTTAAAGACGATTCAGAAGATATATGCTTAATGGGGTCTGCGATCAGTATTTCGAGGTTTTGCAAACTGAAAAGCAAAGTGAATACATCCCCTATATTATAATGGAGTGTCGCAAAGGACCAGTACTATAAAAAATGTATTTTTAGGGAAATGTGATTCCACTTAGTAGGGGCATAAATACTGTTACACACGTTTTATGCAGAAAAATAAGAAGTACTGAATGTTTTTGGACCAAATATTTTTTAATATATTAATTGATGTATATTGTATCCAAAAAGAATCTACTTCCGCCTTTTGCCTTTACACACGCCTTAAGTTGCACTGGCCAATAGTCAATAGGTGCACGAACCTCATCCATTGGAAAATTGGCCACAGCTCGAACCAAAGCAGTCTTAAGAGATCCAATGTTGGAGTATCTTTTGTGACAAACCTTGTCGTCTAAAACCGTCCACAATTTGTAATACAATGGGTTCAAATCTGGACTGCCTGAGGGCCATTCTTCAGAGAAAATGAAGGCTGTCGAATTGTTTCGAAGCCTGGCCTGGGACGTTTTTAGCCTTTAGCAGAATCCTGCTGTAAAGTCCATGGCTGATTTTGGAACAAGGAATCGTCAAGAGGCTTCACAACAGCTGCCAAAACAGTTTCTTGGTAAACTTTGGCCGATGTTTTGACTCCTTGTTCGCAGAAATGCCGATCAGTGACCGCATCGTAAGAGACACCCCACCAAACCATGACTGAAGCTGGGTGATGACCCTTTTCCACCCTTGGGATCAGTTCAGATGCTTCCTTAGATGAACGCGCATACACTCTATCATTTTTCTTGTTAAATTTTTCTGAACGGTAAAAATTTTTTCATCGGTGAACAAAATTTTTCTGTGCAAGTTATTAGCGTGCTTCACCAAAAGACGTTTGCATTTTTCAGTCCTGTTTTTTGTTAAAGCTGCAGTAAATAAGTGTCCGGTACGTCGTTTGAAAGCCCCAAGTCCCAAGTCTTTTTTAATGATTCGACTCATGGACTTTTGCGTGATATTCATCTCACGGGCCATGATTTTCTGTTTTCGGAGCGGATTTCTGTGAATTCTTGATTTAACGGCTTTGATGACATGCGGTGTTCAAACAGAGCGTGGGCGGCCTGACCGGAGGCGGTCTTTCACATCTCCAGTCTCCTTAAACAGTTTTATGCATCGGTAGACGAACATGCGGCTAATCCCTAGTGGCCTAGTGGCGTTTTGAAAATATCGTTTTTTTTTTTTCATTTCACACTTGAAAAGCGCTATTACAGCGATACGGTTCTCATTACACAGTACAACAGCCAATCTGGGGGGTGAGAAATTCCAAGTCAGGGTGATGGTACTAGGTCAGTATATTAAAACCCTCAAAGGGTTTTGCGTTTGTATGTGCCTTATCTTGATGTTTTTTCGCTTAGTTGTAAAATGTTGACTTGGAATTTCTCACCCCCAGACAATAACCCCAAAAATGTTCCACAGTGTTATCTGACCACTCCTTGATGGAAGTTGAAACAATTTTAAAATCCCGTTACAGACTAACGCTATTGAGGTTTGCTTCTAAAACCCATATGACATTTTAAAGAGATATGTGATTTTATTCCTTGTAGTGTGCCGAATAATGTTTTCTAGGGTACTCCCATTTTAAATCTTATAACTGGTTTAATATTTTTTGCTAATTTTGTTATAGTGTAGTACTCGTACATGTTCTGTTTGAATCCGCCCTTAAGGCTAGACAGGCCCTAAAATATTAGCCTTTCCTCCATAATAAAAAATCCACTAAGTTCTTAAGGAGAAATGCCGCCTACGTAACTTGTGCTTCACAGTTTAGACCACCTCCTCCTCCCCTTCTAATAGACCGCAGTATTGGACTTTTCTGAAATTGATCGTTGTTACATTAAAGATTTAGGTGCTCCTTCGAGCACCTACATTTTCACTCTGACTCCTTTTTAATTGGGTTTTGGACCTATTCTGCCTTATAACACCTACGAGCAACCAAATGTCACTTTATTTGATCAATTTTAACTAAGCAATACTAATATTTTTTTGTATCATAGAAGTAAACGCTGCATGGAATTTGGCAAATCTAACTAACACAAAGGAATGTAAACCAATCACTTTGAATGACTTCGATGCTTTTTTGGATATTATTTTGTATGCCGGACTCACTACATCGAATAGTGAACCTCTTGAATAGTTATGGGGCCCAACGCGCTGTCCAATATATAAAGCTGCATTATAATTATATAGTTTGAAGTGCATAAAACAATGCATTAGATTCGACAATGGAAATACGCGACAGCAGCGACTAATCAACAGCAAAACTGCGGCTATTGATGATATTTGGCAAATGTTGCAGTCTAACTTGGCAGCAGCTTACACTCCGTATGATGTATTGGCCATTGATGAGCAGTTATTTTTCATACAGAGGCCGCACCCGCTTCACACAATACATTCCATCGAAGCCTGCCAAGTACGGTATAAAGATATGGTGGTTGTGCGACTCAAAATCATTTTATCCTATCAAAGGAATGATTTATTCTGGGAAATTGCCTGACCAGACACTAAAGGTGAATCAAGGGCAGAATGTTGTATTAAAACTTTCGGAGATATAATTGAATACAGGCCGCACAATTTATGTCGACAAACCGGGCGTTGATACAATGGACAAGATGCTTGGCACATATACATGCAAGCGCTCAACAAACCGCTGGTCATTGGTCATGTTTTTTTATTATGGTGGACATTGCTGCATTAGCTGCATTTATTTCATACAACGAGATGAAGCCAATAAAAAGAAGTGACAAACGACGGTCATTCCTACTGATGCTGACAAACCAATTTGCACTACCAAACATAGAGGAACGAGCACTGAACAACCGCATATCCAAGGATACGGAACGCAATGGAAGCATTTGATGTAAAGGTAAGAAAAAACAATTCTAATGTCCAAAAGCAGAATAACTACATAATTTTGTTCATTCTAGATATTATCAAGACCGGAAGAAGGAACTGCACCGTCGTTTGCGTCTAGAACGAACATACCGTCATGTCGCCTTTGCCCTTCTGAGTACGGACGGCAGCGGAAAACAAGGCCTATTGCCATTCCTGTAACAATCCAGTTTGTGCAGAGCATTCAACACTTATGCATCGATGCTACGCCTGCACAGAAAATATGTTGGACGAGGGACAATCTACACAACAATAGTTTTTTAGGCATTTTTCATATAAAACTCATAAAAAATTAATAATGTTATATATAAAATGTTTTTTTTCTAACATTCATTATACATGTACGTATGATTTGTAAATAATAATAAATCAAAACAAAAAATAATGTAAAAAATGCGTTTTCATATAAAATTCCTTACAAATAGGTCCATGTGAACCTTGTACTTTGTATAAGGGCAACGGATGACTCAACCGTCGGAGGGTTAAGCAACTACGACCCCAATAGGGTTCAAAAAGTCGGATTTCCTTTTAAGAGAAATACAATGGACATTACGCGTCTCCGAGATACATCAGAGCCTTAATAGGGTCTAACTGTCCGGTTTTCACCAAAGGGAACTAAAGTAAATTCTATCGTTTTAAAGTTGCAAGGTGCTTTCTGGTAGTACCAAAATATTGACCCTTATTTGTCGCTGACAGAATTTCGTTAAAAACATTCTGAGAAAGTAATCCGATACATACTGTTTCTACAACAAATAGAGAACACAGTTTAAGGTATCGTTTAGTGTCAAAACAAGTACAAATGTTGTAGGCAATATCCGACTTATCCATTGACGGCTCATTTTAAAAGGGGATAGATTTAATATTTTCCGTCGTTAAGTTAATCTAGCATTAATATTTATAACAACACATTTTTACTACCATAAAGCATACTGATTTTAATAAAATCTAGTTGGTGTAGAACGCCTAAAATGTGGCGTGACAACCAATTTTTTATATTGCCGAACATTAAATTCAACCGAAATGCACGATAAGGGAAAAAGTTATATGGGTTTTAAACTACGATCGGATAATTTTATCTGTTTGGGAATAAAAAGAAGGGGCGAGGCTAAGACTTAAATTTTGCATCAGCTAGAGTACTTTTAATTAATAAGGGCAGTGGCTATGGTTATAATTTTTGTCATATGTTAACCGGCCTATGAAAAGGTGGCAGCGTTCAATCCTGTTTTTAAATTTGTCAATTTCATTTATTATCTTGATTCTGGATTTTCATTAAAAATCTGTTTTTCTTTCATCTTTCTCTACATTTTTTAGTACACCTTTAAGCATGTTAGGACATTCTAGTTTTCACCACGTGAAAGAGCGTCTCAAAAACTATCGAAACCAAGAAAAAGTGGAAATTTTTTTTTTGAGTCATAAGCCACCTTTTCATATCCCGGGTCACATATAGCGTAATTCTAAAAAAATTTACTAATGACTAATTTTTAAAAGAATCACATGAATTGGATTCAACGTATTATGCGAATACTAAAAGCAGTAGAAATTGCGCATTTTTACGGAGGGTGCCGGAATGGGTAACCCTTAGCTCATTTTGTAATACCCAGTCATAGAAAGTAGTAAAATAAAGTAACACCCTGCCACTTCGAATCTGTGTTTCTACTACATTTCAGGCCACGGACGTCCACACATCCTTAGAATATTCTGACCAACGAATACATCTCATGTTTTTCCCACTGAAATTGTATGCAAAACCTATTGTGCCCACAAAAATACTTCCCAATCGACAAATCCCTACTTCCTACTTTCTCAGCTCTATGTATAAGCAATTCCACAGAAGTCATTCATTATAATTGTGTACTTTAAAACATTTTAGTTTGTTGAAAATCTCCCTGCCGGGAAGCACAAGTCCTTTTCTGCTCATTATAGAAAAGTTTTCTCGATTGGAGTTCTTCATTAGTAATTTTTCATTCAACTGCTTCCTTTTCCTTTGTCTAGCACAGTCATACTTCTATGGATCCCAAACCACATTTGTCTGCTGGCTTGATTGATTTCATTCCTTTCTTTTAATTGTTATTGTATTGATGCAATCAACCATAAACAGTTATCAATGAACGTCTGATGAGGACTGGCTGGTCTGATTGTCTTCCCCCCTCCGTTGCAATACAATTTCATGAACAGGAAGTTTGAAGGAGAAATGTTCGTTAGCCACACACATGTACTATGAGTATGTATGGACGTTTAGTTCCTGACTGTTTAAAGGACTCTTAGTATATGGTCATACTCGTATAACGTTGCTGCATCAGAGAGAAAGGTCTTATAGATTTTTGGAAAGAGGAATATTACGGCACCATGAGTCTTTCAACCAAACCGTTCTGTGAAATCTTAATTGGCTAAGAGGTCACCAACAATTGTTATGTGTAATAACACATACATATAAAGAAACTATAACTCCAACGCTTATTTACTTTAAATAAAGTTCCGAATAATTAGAGTGAAATGTAAATTTCGAAAAAGTTCGATACTCCTCAAACAGCCGATGTGCCAGAGAACATTGATGCCGTGCGTGAACTGATAATGCAAGATCGTCATGTGACATACCGTGAGATAGAGGCATACTTGGGCATTTCGTCCACCAGCATACATTCGATATTACAACTGGCCGTAAAAAAGGTTTGTTCTCGTTGGATCCCGCACAATTTGACAATCGCTCAAAAAAAGGCCCGTGTCGATTAGTACAAAGAAAATTTTGAAAAGATACGATCGCAGTGCTTCAAAAGACGTTTATAAGATCGTCAAAGGTGACGAATCATGGATCTATGCCAATGAGCTCGAAACAAATCAGCAATCGATCGTGTGAGTCTTCGAAGTAGAGCCAAATCTAACGAAAGTTGTTCGTGGAAAAAGCACTTCCAAGCAAATGGTCGCCAGTTTCTTCGGCAAAACTAGTCATGTGGTGACTGTTCCGCTAGAGCAACGTAGGAGGTCAATTCTGAGTGGTACGTTACAATACGTTTGTCTGAAGTCCTCGGAGAAATTCGAAAAACGAACAAGAGAAGACGAATCATTGTGGACCATGACAATGCGAGCTCTCACACATCGGCTCAAACGAGCGCCTTTTTTAACGGCCAAAATGTCGAATTGATGGGTCATCCGCCGTACAGCCTTGACTTGGCACCCAATGACTTATTTTTATTCTCGTACATTAAGAAATAAATGCGTGGTCAACGATATTCGTCGCCAGAAGATGCTGTTGAAGCGTTCAAAAACCATATTTTGGAGGTGTCTCAATCGGAGTATAAAAAGTGCTTCGACAATTGGTTTGAGGGCATGCAAAAGTGTATAAATCATGCTGGAGAATACTTTGAAAAACAATAAACCCATTTTTGATGATAAATGTTCGCATTTTCCTTATTAGACCAGAAATATATATAGCAGCCCTCGTAGTATGGGGTAAAACTAAGTGGCGATCTTTGCATTCCCTAAAACAAAAGAATACAGAGTTTATCTTAATTAAATCAATCGACTCATGATCACTTTCTGATACCATTGAGCGATGTAAGTCCATCGGACAGTCAGTTTTTTATAATTGTAGGCTAGAAAACAAATCCGATCGCGACGAAACTTTGCACATTGTTCTTATTTAGATAAAGGGTAAACCCTGTTGGAATTGGTCCATATTGGTCCAAGTTTAGTATTTTACAAAAGCCCAATCCGATTTTAGTACTTTAGTGCTTTCTATATAAGATTAGGGGCAGTGATGGGACTGACAACACCAGACATATACATCGCGCTCGATGAACCGATGAATGCCTTGTTAGTAAGATCGGGATGAAACCGAATTTTCAACTGCGGAATAACCCGGTGTCTCCGGCCGTAATTAGTTTGGGAAAGAACAAGGGACTCTCTAATACTAGAAAACTAATCGATATCAACCGTGTCTTGGCAGTAGAATGGAGGTGAAACTCAATTCACAACTGAAGAGTAACCTGGTCTCCCCAGTAATAGACCGCAAAGGACAAGAGAACTGTAAACATTTAGAAACCAATATTGTCATGTGCTCCTTAAAGGGTTAAGGGCGTTTTCGCAAAATTAAGAAGAGGTGCGAAGAGGGACATTTTAAATAAAGTACTCACCAAATAGCTGTAGTGAGGAAGGCAAAAAGAACAAGGAGTAAAATGAAAATAAGAAAAAGAAGAAAAAAAGTAAGGAAAATTAATGCTTCCAATTTTTCAGCCATTTCCAATTTTGATCCTGAGACGTAGGTTTGATCTGGCCGGAGAAGATAGTTAAGTTTTTCTTAAGTTTTATTGTAAAG
Organism: Hydrotaea diabolus; assembly: GCA_963513945.1. Lineage (NCBI taxonomy): Eukaryota > Metazoa > Arthropoda > Insecta > Diptera > Muscidae > Hydrotaea > Hydrotaea diabolus. The sequence continues at coordinate 47,971,240 of OY740717.1, read as the reverse complement.
CATCCAATAGTAACAAACATAAACTAATGAAATCCGCTACAAAAAAAAATTAACAACTTTTTTTCTTTTTAATTAAAGCGGAGGATTTTTTTAATTTTGCAGATTTATTTTAAGATCTAACAAAAATAGATTACTAGGACACTGAAACCAGAATTTGGATTGTCCGCCGCTAACACGCACTGGAGTCCGTAGATTCGGTTCAAAGAAAGTATAGGCGCAAGTTTGGCGGCAATCCTCCGAGCAGATGGACCGTAATGAGACTTGCTAACAATTTAGTCGAGAATGCGACAGTCAATCGAAGACCTTACCATCGAAATCCTTCAGTTCGGACGGAGGAAACAATCGCTGGTGTAGCTGCTGCGATTCAAAGCCATTCAAGAGTTTCGACAAAAAGCTTACCTGCTTAAATGGGTATAAACAGACAGTCATTGCAGTCAATGTGCTCAAAGATTTGGACGTATTCACACATAAAGTTTAAATGCCCAACAAACTGAATGCAGCAGACTTCCCGATTTGCCTGGAATTTTGCCAGAACATGCTTTAAATAGTGTTAGAGGACGGAAACATGTTAAACTGTCTTTACATGTCTAACGAACCCTTTTATGGTTAACAGGCAGCATAAACAAACAAAATTGTCGAATATGAAGTGCTTGCAATATGAAGTGCTTGCAATATGAAGTGCTTGCAATACGAGGGTTGCTATTTATATTTCGGGTCCTGACAATACTAATGTTCCAAATACAGACTGGAACCTCCATTGGAAAGTTTGACATTTTTAAGCATAACTTCACTCAAAACGTTTTGTCATTTCAGGCGAATTGTTTGGTTTACAGTGTGATGAAAAATTCATCTCAGTCAAAAAATGTAATTATCCCGCGAAAATGTTTAGTGCAATGATTTTTTACTATTTTCGGCGTGGGTTATCGAGACAAGAGTATTTAAATCAACTTGTTTCGACCTTTGGCAATGAAGCAACATCAAAAACAACTGTTAATCGCTGATACCAAGAGTTCAGTATCGGACGCCGTTCGCTCCAGGATGTATTTCGTAAAGGACGTCCAACTTCGGTTACTTTGACAGAAACCATCGATGCTGTGCGTAAACTGATTTAGAAAGACCTACGTGTGACATACCGTGAGATTGAGGCATCCTTAGGCATTAGTATGATCGATAAGATATTACATGTTCATTTGGCCGTGAAAAAAATTTGTTCTCGTTGGATCCCACATATTTTGACGAACGCTCAAAAAAAGGCTCGTATAGATTGGTGCAAAGAGATGTTGAAAAAGTATAACTCCGGTAGCTCAAAGGCACAGGTGACGAATCATGGATCTATGCATATGAACCCGAAACAAAACAGCAATCGACCGTATGGGTCTTTGAATACGAGCCAAATCCAAGAAAAATTGTTCGTGGAAGAAGTACATCAAAGCAAAAGCGTTTTTTCGTTATAATAGGACATGTTGCCACAGTGCCTTTAGTGGAACGAAGGAGGTCAATTCCAAGTGGTATGCAATCATCTGTTTGCCAACAGTGTTCGAAGAAATGAGAAAAGATAATAAGGTAAGATGGATCATTTTGCATCACGACAGTGGTAGCTCTCACACATCAGCTGAAACGATGAGCTATTTGACCACTCAAGATGTCGAATTGATGGGCCATCCACCGTACAGTCCTGATTTGGCACCCAATGACTTCTTTTTATTCCCACACATCAAGAAAAAAATGCGTGGTCAACGTTTTTCTCCGCCCGAAGCAGCTATTGAAGCGTTCAAAAATCATGTTTTGGCGGTGTCTCAATCGGAGTGGAAAAAGTGTTCCAAAAATTGGTTTGTGTGCATGCAAAAGTGTATTGATCTTAAAGAAGATTATTTTGATAAACAATAAAACCATTTCCAATGATAAATTATTGTTTGCTTAGTGCCGGACCCGAAATATTAATGGCAACCCTCGTACTCCATGAGACGGAATTGCATCCACTTCGTGTCACAGTGTGGTGGGTAGATTCATCATGCTGCATTGTCGGGCCGTACTTCACCGTTACGATTACTGGAGACCGTAACATGAGCATGATGAAACAGTTTTTCTATCCAGAATTACACCGAACGAGAAGTTCTTTCAACTCAGTGTGGTTTCAACAAAATGGTGCGACTCCTCACAGAGCCTGACAGAATTGCGACAGAAACTCGACATTCCTTTCGCCCACCATATCGCCTGACCTTACTGCACCTGACTTTTTCTTGTGGGATCATTGCAAAATGAAAGTCAGTAAAGCAAAACGAACAAATTTGAATAAACTAAATCTATCCATTCGAGAAGCAATTGCGGCTATTCCTGTCTCAACTCTCCAAGTAGTATTGAACAACTTTTTGGTTAAGCCTTGTATTCACCTAAAAAGAAATTTTTGCTAAGGTGTTTTGCATTTATCTCTACACGAAAGAATTGTAGTGTAGAGGAAGCAGCCTTTATTTTTTTTTTCAAAAAAATTATTTTATCAAATTCATTAAAATACCCTTAAAACGACTTCGCAAAGTTTATTAAATTAATATTTTTATAAATTTCAAAACTTCCTTTACCAAACCATTATCAGAACATTAATTTTCGTTTGCAGATCGTGAAAAAAGTATACATTGCTCTTATTATCATCCCTTTAACAGTTGAAAGTTCCGCCACCATTTCGTTTAGCCAAACGAAAAAAGCTAAACGGAATTTACCAATGGTAAATTTCGTTCGCTCTGCTTCATGTATTTCTTATGGGAGCGAGAATTTCGTTTTAGGTGAATACTAGGCTTAAAGTGCCGCAAATGGATCAATAGCGAATCTAAATTCATTATTTTTAAAAATTTAATGAGTTATAATTTAATACCCACAGTATGTCCACCTTAATTAAAAAAAAACGTGCGAGTGATTGTTTTTGTTCTGCCCGACTTGGTCTTTCAACTATAGGAAACCAACATTGGCTCTTTGTTTTTGTAACCTTTTGCTACTGGGTTGGAAGTTTTGAATTATTTTTTATTTTCTTTACAAGTAGGATATAACTAAAGGGTGGTTTAATTTTAAGGGCCGATGTTGATTTTGAATAAAACACAAATTATTTAGGAAATTATTGGCATTTCTTTTTATTATGATAATACTGGTTTGGTTCAATTATGTATGGAACGAAGTATCGGCCAAATGGCCGCCGCGAGCTTGGCGGCACACTTCCATTCGATGGTCCAAATTTTCGATGACGCAGAGGCATAATTGAGGTTCTATGCCGTTAATGTGCCGAATTATCTCATCTGACTTGTTGCTGGCTTATCGACGTACACATTTTCTTTCAAATAACCCTAAATAAAGAAGTCCAACGGTGTCAAATCACATCGCCACGACGTGAGATAACACGGCCATTGAACTAGTAGCGCAAAAGAGCCATTGTTTCTTTAGCTGTGTGGCACGTGGCACCGTCCTGTTCAAACCAGACATCCATATCTTCCTATTCGGGCCATACGAGGGCGACCGCAAAACTAACTGGCCTGGCACTTTTCTGTTTTACTAGCAACTTTTTTTGTTTTTTAAAAGCAATCTTTTATAAGCCATCTGTCAAAATTTCCGAAATATTTAATGATTATTTTCTTTGTTACAGGTGATTGAAGTAAACAAGTTTTATAATTTTTTAAAAATGGTAATGAACAACGCTCTGGAAGACCGAAAACTGCTACTACTATTGAAAACATTAGAAAAATATTTAATGAAGTGACTAAAGATAGACGAATAAAGCTCAGAGAACTGGCTGATATTGTTAAAATACACGAAAAACAAGATTGGAGTATTTTAAATGATGAACTCCACATGAAAAAGCTATCCGCAAGATATGTGCCGCGTTTGTTGACTTTGCCCCAAAAATCGTCCGTTGGACCAATTCCGAGGAGCTTTTAGCGATTTATCAGCGTAATCCAATAGAGTTCTTGCGCCGATTCATAACTGTTGATAAACATGGATCCATCACTACATCCCAGAATGAAAAGAACAGTCAAAACAATGGATAGAAGCTGGTAAAAGTGGTCCCAAGAAGGCGAAAACTGTTAAGTCAGCAGGAAAAGTAATGACCACGGTATTTTGTGATGCAAGGGTTATAATATTTATTGATTATCTTGAGAAAGGAAAAACTATAAATAGTGAATATTATTGTGCACTATTGGATCGGTTGGGTGAAGAAATCAAGATAAAACGACCGCATTTAGAAAAAAAAAGTTCTTTTTCATCAAGATAATGCTCCTTCACACACTGCATTTTTAACTCAACGAAAACTGGCCGAAATACGATTTTAAATTGCTCCGCATCCACCATATAGTCCAGATTTAGCTCCTTCTGATTATTTTTTGTTTCCAAATATAAAAAAAAAATCTCGGTGGCAAAAAATTTTCGTCCAATAGCGAGGTTATTGCTGAAACTGAGACATATTTTGAAGGTTTTGAAAAATCTTATTTTTTGGATGGAATTAAAAAACTTGAAAAAGGTTTGATGAAGTGTATTGAGTTGGAAGGAGATTATGTTGAAAAATAAATAATAATAATTCCAAAAAACGGTTCTTTTTTATGTTAGGCCAGTTACTTTTGCGGTCGCCCTCGTAAGTTCGTTAATTCGTTATCATCTGACGATAGCGAACACCATTCACGGTAACTGCCCGACCGGCCTTATTTTGGAAAAAATAAGCTCCGATGATGCCGCCAGCAAATAAACCGCACCAAACACTCAGTCTTTGTGGGTACATTATTTTTTCGACAACCACTCTTAGATTATCATTCGCCCAAATGCGGCAATTCTGCTTATTGATGAATCCGCTGAAGATGATTTTTTCGAAAATTGATCAGCCACTGTTGCCCGAAGCCTGAGTAACTTTAACGCGTTGCTCGCTTGTGTATCTTTCCATGGTTCAAATTGAGTCAGTCTGAAATTGAGAAATATCAAATCAAATATAGAAAAAAACTTAACGTTTAGGTGTGGTTCACATTAAACGTAAGCTCTTAAAATTTAACCATCCTTTAAGATATATACAACACATGAACATTAAAGTTATGTCGTTTCTATCCGGAACAATGAGTTCCGGATAGTCATTTGTAAAGCAAATCGCTTGGTTTAAGGTAAACGTTCGCTTGTAGCCACTGCAGACATGGTGAACAGACGCTATATGGGTTTGTGGGAGATGCTATACCGAAGAATACATCTACGCTGATTGTTCGGAAAGTCACTTATTCACAGCTTACTTTTATGGGCGGCTGCCATTAGAACCCACGAGAATTCATCCCAAAGTGAAAATTAAATTAGGCCCCCAAAAAATATATGAAAAACAGCAATACGAAATTTTATTGGTTTTTTGGGGCCTAATTTCTAACTTATATATTATTTGGGATATATTTTCATAATGCAATTAGACCCCAAATGTTTGTATGATAATAGACCCTACAAATTTGTTGGGGCATAATGTCATAAAAATGATGGGGTCCAATTACATTTCGATATACTTTAGGGCCACACTAAATATTTTTGGGGTCTAATTTCCTTCATCAAAGAAAAGAAAACATTGGTTTTTTATTGAAAACTTTATAGTTTATTACCTCTGAACTTAATTATAAACTTGCACGGAGGCACGACAGCAAGGACAGTACCGCAAAGCAGTAAATCTGGTTTTTGGCTTTGCATTTCAAATTCACGTAGAAACTATTACGTATTAATAACAAATGAGTAAGTGCAAAAAGAGATTATGTCAAATATTAGTATTTACACACAACCGCAACTGTACGCAAAAGATTTTCTACCCGTTTTGAGGTCTATTTTCGTACTTTGTTGTTACATTAATTATGTAACACATAAATGGAAATTACACCCCAAACCCAAAAATGAAAATAGACCCCAATTTTAAACAGAAAACAACAACTCAATACTTTGGGGTATATTTGCCTTTTTTGGGGTATATTTGCTTACCTTCAAATAACCACAACGAAATAAGGCCTCAATACAATTTTGGGGCCAATTTTCATTTTATGTTTGGGGTATAAATTCGTGAAGTCTATTTTCATAATACAATAAGACCCCAATTTGGGGGCCTAATTTCCTTTTTGGTTTGGGGTGTTTATTTTCGTGGGGCCTAATGTCATTTCGCCACCTTTATATATAAAAGCCTATCACTATCCGCAACCCGTGACTCGTCTGTTAGCCCTGAATTTGGTTTTCCCTAATATTCAATGGCCAGGAAAAAATTGGCAACAAAGCGTTTAAAATCTTAACCATAAATAAAAAGTATATTTTTGTAAATAAAAATGTTATTTTTAATTTTTTTAAAATAAAAAAAAAATTACAAAGTTCAATCTTACGAAAAAACTTTTTCTACACAGTTACTTAAGCATACTTATAAATTTTTTGATTCATCAAATTAGTAGAAAGACTTTGAGGAAACCAAAATTTTCATCCACGAGTTGGAAATTTTCCAAAATTAAAAAATTTATATATGTGTTCGCTTTCAGCGCTCTTAAATGAACATATTTAGAAATATTTATCAAAATAGAAGTAAATTAAAAAATCTCGTAACGATGCTAGGAAACAAAATTCGCTGTGAAAAAAGCTGTAGCCTACCTAACCCTTTGCCATAAATATTATACCTATACCTACCTATACTTATACATAAAGATACGTACTCCGAATTTGTTTATTTTAAAAATTGTTCTTGCATGAATTAAGTGTACTTTACTTAGCTTTTAATAGTTTCCCTTTTATTTCTCATCCTTTTCTCTTTTGCCTTTCTTTGTTCGCATTACATTTATTAGAAAATGGAAAAAATCGAACAAGAACAGGAGCACGAATGCACTCTAGATACAAACTAGGATCAACTACAACGGGTGGGTGTACAGCAAACTGACATCAACGCACATCCACTTTATCCCCACACACATACAAAGAAAGGCTTACGCACGCAATTGCACAAACAATGCGTCCTGTTTTTTATGATACATGACCCTTGTGAAAAATGGAAACAGGACTCTGTTCAATGCACAATACATACGGACACACACTACTACGGACGCACATAATGCCTAGGGATGTGTTTGTTCTTTGCTCCTGCAGCTTCGGCGTACCGCTCGTTGTATGTTCCTTTTCATACTGGCTTATGCATGCATAGTTGAACTGCCCGAGTTCTGATGTTTAGCTGAACATAAGCTTTGACATGATGAACAGTACGGGCTGTTGCTGTAAATACAACAGCAACAACATCAGCATCCATGTTCCACGTCGTGGTCGTCATCAGCAGGATCAGAGAAGACATAATGTATTGAAAGCATTGTGTGTATGTCGGACGACTGCATCTTCGAAGCATTCGCAAAGAAATAAAAGTCGCTGTGGATGTGGTGGCAATTTTTCTTGTGCCGCATCCGAAAGGACTTAACGAAGAACATGCTGCTGCCAATGACCAGCAGCATAAATGCTGAATGGAAGAAGAATGAACCTTTAAGCCACAGCTAAAGTTTAATGAAGAATGCTAAAGCTGACAGCAAATAACTTGTATCTTAAACATTGTATTACTAAATTATTGTACAATACATATGTATCTGTGTTCATATGGAAAAGTTTACGATTCCAGTTAACCTTAGTCAATGTTTTGCATAACGGGTGACCAAAATTTAATCCTGATAAAATTAGTTCATTTGTCCAAAAATGAACTCTGATAAAATTGAACTTTACTGGCCCATGTTTCGGAATTGGCTTCCGCTGAAAAACTCTGCTGAATTAGGTGTCACATATAAAAGCCGACCTCGCTTTAATCTATCATAGTACGCTATCAGGACTAACAACCATCGCACAGTGGGATGAGATTGTAAAAAATGGAAATAATAATAAGTGTTATTCGGATTTTGATGAAATTTCAGCCACTTGTAGAAGAGGTGTTTCTAAGCTTAAGTTTAGAGTTTTCCCTTCCCCACCCATATGTAGGGATGGAGCTACAGGGTCCCCAAGTTGGGCACCTCGAGTTTATAAACGTGTTGCTCTTTATATTTCGGGTCCGGCAATAAAAACACAATAATTTATCATTGAAAATGGTTTTATTGTTTTTTCAAAATATTCTCCTTTAAGATCAATACACTCTTGCGTGCGCACAAACCAATTTTCGAAGCACTTTTTCCATTCTGATTGAGACACCTCCAAAACATGATATTTGAACGCTTCAACAGCTGCTTCGGACGATGAAAAACGTTGACAACGCATTTTTTCTTGATGCTAGGGAATAAGAAGAAGTCATTGGGGATGGTCCATTAATTCGACATCTTGAGTGATCAATCATTTTTTCCGTTGATGTGTGAGAGCTCGCATTGTCGTGATGCAAAATGATCCGTCTTCTCCTATTATCTTTTCACATTTCTTCGAACACTGTTGGCAAACAGATGGCTATATACCACTCAGAATTGACCGTCCTACATAACGAGGAAGGCACTGTGGCAACATACCAAAAAAACGCAATAATTTGCTTCGATGTACTCCTTCTACGAACACCTTTTGTTGGATTTGGCTCGTCTTGAAAGACCCATACGGCCGATTGCTGCTTTGTTTCGGGTTCATATTCATAGATCCATGATTCGCCACCTGTGACAATGTTATACACTGCCTTAGAGCTACCGCAGTTATACTTTTTTAACATCTCTTGCACCAATCCATACGAGCCTTTTCTTGAGCATTCGTCAAATTATGTGGAATGCAATATCCTATTGATGCTTATCATACTAATGCCCAAGAATGCCTTAATCTCACGGCATATCACATGTCGGTCTTGCTTAATTAGTTCACGAACAGCATCGATGATTTCTGGCAAAGTGACCGAAGTTGGACGTCCTTCACGAAATTCATCTTGGAGCGAACGTCATCCGAGACTTAGCTCTTGGTACCAGCGATTAACAGTGGTTTTTGATGGTGCTTCATTGCCAAAAGTCGAAACTCTTGTCTCGATTACCCACGCCTTGAATCGAAAAAAAAAATCATCGCACGAAAATGTTCACGGGGTAATTCAATTTTTTGACTCAGATGAATTTTTCAACACACTTTAAATAAAAGAATTTGCCCTCAAATAACAAAACGTTCTGAGTGAAGTTATGCTAAAAAATGTCAAAGTTTCCAATGGAAGTTCCAGTTTGCATCTGGGAACACTAGTATTGTCAGGACCCAAAATATAAATAGCATACCGTAATCTACTCCTCTTCCGATCCTGTATTATCGACAATGTGGAAGCAATGGATATGGTACAGAAACTTTGACATTTGACCATCCTGAAGAATGCAAAGGTTTACTTTACCTTTTAGATATGGATAGTGTGTTTCTGACTCCTTGCCGAAATAAGCTTGTTTAATTTTATATATAAAAAAAAGTTTAAAAATGGCTGAATTACTTTCATTTATTTTATACAGGGTGGAGCGCGAATTTTGCTTATTTAGGAATGAAATAAATAAATTGTGAACCTTAGAAAAATTTATTTTATATTTTAAATTTATTGAACAGTAAGATTATTTTTAAATTACATGGTCTAAAATAGTGTATCTGGCAAATGTCGACCTTCGATATCCACACACAAATGCATACCTTCTCTAAAGTTTTCATTAACTCTAACAAGCATGTCGACTGGTATTCTGCCAATTTCAGCCTCAATTATGTTAATTAGGTCTTCCAAGGTATTGGGACGGTTGATATACAACTTCGACTTCAGGTAACCCCAAAGGAAAAAATCGCATGTGGCTAAGTCTGGAGAGCGTGCCGTCCAATTCACATCACCCCTCAAAGAGATAAGCCGTCCAGGAAGCGTTTGCTTCAAACAATTCATGGTAAAACTAGCTGTGTGGCACCATCCTGTTGGAACCATGTATTATTTAATTGCATTGCCTCAAGAGCCGGCTGATCTGGAAATTCCAAGATCAAGGGATTGCTTAAAAGCAGAGCGTTTCGGAGATTGCAGTACTGCTGCTCTAACTTTCTCGATGTTTTGTGGCGTTGGCTTCGTACACATGACACATTCCCAGCTGTTCTCAATGAAGTTACCAAATTTACAATCGACTGACGTCCAGGAACACGTCCGCGTGGGGGAACAGCGAATCGTAAACGAATAGCATGCTGCACTGGGATGATCGAGTGCGCATTTGAAAAATTCGACGAAATGACCTATCCTCACGTGTCCAATGCATAATGGCAACTGAAAGGTAGACGAACTCAAATCTCCCATCAGCCTCTATTAGCCACGCATGCTCTCCACTCTCGTCGACCAACAGTGCCGCCACAGCCAGCAGTGCAAAAAAGCAAGAAACGCGCTCCACCCTGTATGACATCCACCGTCCATACGCAACTTAATAGCAAAAAAATGTTCCGTTTTATTGGGTCTCTACGACTCTATGTTTGTATTCGAAGCAAAATTTTTCTTAAATTTTAGTACCCATTTTACCATATTGACTTTTAAATGCCCGTTTTAATCATACGGGACGATTTTGGGGCTACGTGGACCAAGGTATTAACTGCGGCCCAAATATCAGTACCAATTTTAACCATTATTTACCCACACGAAATTTTGATTTCTTAAACAAATTTCTAAAAAATAAACCTTTTAGCGAGGTTCCTTTAGGCCCTTAAAGGGAAACTGTTTTTCCCTGGTCCGAATTCGCATTAACTATGCCAAACATCTTATGACCATAAGCCGTAATCATAAAAAATTTCATGATCCTGGGTTAATTCGTTCGAACAGGCAGACGGACGTGGTTAGATAGTCTTAGAATTTTATGACGATCAGGATAATATAAACTTTATGAGGTCTTCATCAATATTTTTTTGTGTTGAAAACGTAATGACATATTTAGTCAACCAAACACTCTTCGGTAAAGGGTATAAAAAGGAATTTCAAAGAGCCTTAAGTTTCGTCTACCGAAAAAAAACATGCTCGTATCCGCCATTTTGTTTAAACTAGTAAAAAAAAACTAAAGTCAGGCCTGGAGGACTATATGATGGTTTGCATCTCCGGATGTTCTGAAAAGCCAACAGAATGAATGTTTTTGGACCAATTGGACGGATTTTAAATTAACCCAGATTTAAAAACTAATGTCATTGTGAATTTCGTAAGAAAATTTTCATGTTTTTGGAGAATTCTGTTAAACATTTTCTCCAGTTTCAACAGCGTTCGTCCCTAGCACATGGAACTTACTTGTGCCAAATTTCCCCAAGATTGGATGTTATATGGGGTGTTGAGAGCTAAGACATCCAATGAACATATGTATATGAGCTATATCAAAATCTCAACCGATTTTCTTTAATTTGATTAGCGTCCGCCATTTGCCTAAAAATCCTTTGTGTGGCAAATTCATTCGGGTTAGATATAAAATGAAGATTCAAAAGCTATTAACATAAAATCGGACGAACACATAACTTCGGTGCTTGGTCACAAAAAAATAATGTGTAAGTACAAAACTTCGTCAAGATTAAATGTAAGATTTGACTTCTACCCAAAAAAACTGAAACATCGAATGATTATATAAGTCGGGGCTAAATCTATACCAATTTGCTTTAACTACCATAGCTTCGTTACTAGAACCAAAAAAAAAATCCTTGTGCAAATTTTCATAAATTAGTACAGGGTGGGCCAATAGTCACAATGGGGTTTTAAAATTTAATAACTTTTTCGTTAATATATATTTTATTTCTATAAGTATAACTGAACTCTTTGAAATTTTAAATGAATAAAACAACAACGCATTAAAATTATCGATTTTTATTATTCTTCTCAACGATCAATTGTTCTGACGCAGCGAAATTATCGCCGTTTTTATAACGTAAGATCAGCGCCCACATCTTCCATGATTACAAGTTTAGTTCACCGTTTTGAGGAACTGGGTTCAGTGGCCGACCGTGCAGGAAGAGGTGCTCATCAAAATATTCGTCATGAAGAGAACCTGGAAGCTGTGCAGCAGCTTGGCGCTAAAAAGAGACAATGCCTGTATCGAGCAAAATGGTGAACATTTGCCTGATGTCATATTTCACACATAATCACGTTAAATTTCCATAAAATATATTTTACATATAAAAATAAAACATTAAAAAAAACCGTTATTACAAGAGTTATACGTGTTTAAAATCACTAGGTCTCATTTGGGCCACCCGTTACTTAGTAGGGACATAAATACTGTTACACACGTTTTAGGCTGTAAAATAAAAAAGTACTGAATGTTTTTGGACCAAATATTTTTTAAATCTCTAAAAAAGAATCTACTTATTCAAAATATCCGCCTTTTGCCTTCACACACGCCTTAAGTCGGACTGGCCAATCGTCAACAGCTGCACGAACCTCGTCCATTGGAAGTTGGCCACAGCTCGAACCAAAGCAGTCTCAAGAGATCCAATGTTGGGGTATTTTTTGTGACAAACCTTGTCCTCTAAAACCGTCCACAATTTGTGATCCAATGGGTTAAAATCTGGACTGACTGAGGGCTGGGACGATTTAGCCTTATGGGCCGGCGCAGAAACCTGCAGAAAAGTCCATGGCTGGGTTTGGAACAGGGAATTGTAAATAGGCTTCACAACAGCTTTCCAAACGGTTTCTTGGTAAACTTTGTCCGATGTTTTGACTCCTTGTTCGCAGAAATGCAGGTTAGTGACCCCATCGTAAGAGTCACCCTACCAAACCATGACTGAAGCTGGGTGATGACCCTTTTCCACCCTTGGGATCAGTTCAGATGCTTCCTTAGATGACCGCGCATACACTCTATCATTTTGCTTGTTGAACTTTTCCTGAACAGTAAAAATTGTTTTCATCGGTGAACAAAATTGTTCTGTGCAAGTTATCAGCGTGCTTCACCAAAGCCAATAAATGTCCGGTTCGTCGTGTGAAATCCCCAAGTCCCAAGTCTTTTTTATTGATTAGACTCATGGACTTTTACGTGATATTCATCTCACGGGCCATGATTTTCTGTTTTCGGAGCGGATTTCTGTGAATTCTTGATTTAATGGCTTTGAAGACATGCGGTGTTCAAACAGAGCGTGCCGACCGATGGCGGTCTTTTACATCTCCAATCTCCTCAAACAGTTTTATGCATCCGTAGACGAACATGCGGCTAATCCCTTTTGGCCGGATCGTTTTGAAAATATCGTTTTTTTTTATTTCACACTTGAAAAGCTACTGCAGCGATACGGTTCACATTATCTGACCACTCCATGATGAAAGTTGAAACAATTTTAAAATCCCGTTACAGACTAACGCTATTGAGGTTAGCTTTCAAAACCCATATGACATTAACGGTGTATGTTCAGTTCTACTATTGAAATGGGTGTGTTCAATGTTGTAATAGTATTTATGTCCCTACAAAGTAATCTGGAAAAGAAAAAAAAATTGTTAAAAAATAAAAAAATTATTTGTGTTTCACATCAGCTGGTCCTTTTTGGGCCACCCGTTATATATTTATATATATTGCTGGTCTAATAATGAAAATGCGAATATTTATCATCAAAAATGGTTTAACTGTTTTTGAAAGTATTCACCAGCATGGTTTATACACTTTTGCACGCGCTCAAACCATGTGTCGAAGCACATTTTCCACTCCGATTGAGACCCCTCCAAATCATGGCTTTTGAATGCTTCAACAGCATCTTCTGGCGACGAAAATCGTTGACCACGCATTTTTTTCTTGATGTGAGGGAATAAAAAGAGGTCATTGGGTGCCAAGTCAGGGCACTACGGCGGCTGACACATCAATTCGACGTTTTGGCCGGTCAAAAAAGCACTTGTTTGAGCCGATGTGTGAGAGCTCGCATTGTCATGGTGCACAATGATTCGTCTTCTTTCGTTCGTTTTTCGAATTTCTCCGAAGACTTCAGCCAAAAAAATTGTGGTGTACCACTCAGAATTGAACGTATTACGTTGCTCAGGCGGAACAGTCGCCACATGACCAGTCCATTATAAATCACAAAAAGCTTGCAACAACAATACACTTCACTGCATAGTTTGGAGTCTCTAGGTTTATTATTGTGACCGCTATCGATTTTTGAACAGACACACTGACGGGCGCACGGTCGGTCATCGCTAGAGCGCCTTAGAATTGGAAGCTGATCAAGGTGAATATTCTAAGATATACTAAACCAAATACCAAATTTGATACTCCCCCATCATACGGTGGGAGTCCTATGTGGAAAAGTATCAATTTTGTTTTATATTAATTCAGCAATGGCAATACAAAAAGAACCTATGTGATATTTTCGTATACATTGGTGTGTCATTCAAAATCGCGCCTTAACCTTTAACTTTTTTTTAAAAAACGTGGCAACTTTTTTTTACGAATCGACTGCAAATACTAGTTTTCGGAATCTCCGCGAAATAGATAAATGCAGAAGTTATTTGTCTCTCATGTAGATTATCGAAAAAACATAGGTCTTCTGTTGGGAACACCGGCGATATATTGAGATACCTTTCCAATATTTGAACAAAAGTTCAAAATCCCTGAGCTACCTATCACTATATCACGCTTCTCGTGGCCTGACCCAACTATTAATCGACAAAAAAATTTTGATTTGTTGGGAAAAAAATTACTTTTTCGAGAAGCCTTTACTCGTTGCTCCTTGAAATTGCACTTCAGCGCGGATGTCGCCTATTTATAATCTGTTTATGACCAGCTTATGACCAAAAGCCATCATCTTGGCTAAATCCTAGCTCTTCAATATTTGAACCAAAGTTCAAAATCCCTGACCCACTATATCACGCTTCTCGTGGCCTGTCCCAACTATTAATCGACAAAAACATTTTGATTTGTTGGATAAAAATGTACTTTTTGAGAATCCTTTACTCGTAGTTCCTTGAAATTAAGCTTCAACGCGGATGTCGCCCATTTATAATCTGTTTATGGCCAGCTTATGACCATAAGCCATCATCTTGGCTAAATCCTAGCTCTTTCAATATTTGAACCAAAGTTCAAAATCCCTGACCCACTATATCATGCTTCTCGTAGCCTGACCCAACTATTAATCCACAAAAAACATTTTGATTTGTTGGGTAAAAATTTATTTTTTCGAGAAGCCTTTACTCGAAGTTCCTTGAAATTCAACTTCAACGCGGATGTCGCCCATTTATAATCTGTTTATGCCCAGCTTATTACCATAACCCATCATCTTGGCTAACTCCTAGCTCTTTTTGTTTAATCGCCATAAGGCGGACGAACATGGCTATATCATATAAGAATTCTACGACGAATAAATCTATATGTTTATAACAGGTGATCAATCTAGAGTTAGTTTTTGGAATAGGGGTTTTTTACAGATTACGCGTGAGTTGTGTTAAACTTTATTTTGTTTTTCAGTATTGTTTGCCATTTCAGTGGAAAACCTTACATCGCAACAAACTCCCAAAATTGTGCAAATGTATTAAGTAAACGCTGTTTTCTATCAAATTTAGTTCCGTGATGAGGCCCATTACTGGCTCAACGACAACGTCAGTAAATAAAATTGCCGCATTTGGGGTGAAGAGCAACAAAAAGAGGTTCAAGAAGAGTAATTATACCCAGAGAAAATCATGGCTTTGTGCGTTAAATAGACTGGTGGAGTCATCAGTCCATATTTTTTCAAAACTGATGACAGCCTGAAGGTTACCGTGAATGGTACTCGCTACCATGTCATGATGTCGGACTTTTTGCTATCGGAAAATAAAGCCCGTAATCTTTACGACATTTGGTTTTAACAGGACGGTGCCACTTGCCATACAGCTTTTGAAACAACGGGTCTATTGAGAGGTCGAAGAGCAGCTAATTTCACGCGTTGGAATGGTGAGTTGGCCGCCTAGATCGTGCACGCAGAAAAAAAATATGGTTGGGGTGACAATATTCGAAGGGGATCATACTATTGTTGGGTATATGGTTGTGGCACAACAATATTATGTTCCTCACAACACGGGTATGATTCACACATAACCATACTATAGTCCCCACAACTCCTCACAACAATAGTATGATTCACACTCAACCATACTATTATCTCCACGACCATATTATGATCCTCACAACCATAGCATGTTTCTCATACACCCATAGTTTGATTCTCACAACCATAGTATGATTCAAACGAAACCATACTATGATCCCCACAACCATAGTATGATTCACACTCCACCATACTATAATCCCTACAACTATAGTATGATTCAATCAACCATACTATGATCCCCAAAATTATTTATTAGGATTGGATAATGTTGTTATTCAAAAATATAGATTTTTATCAAGCAAGATATTTTAAATCGCATTACACTTAGTTGATAGCCAGATTTTAAGGCCATGTTTTTATTGAACATTTCATTCAAGAAACAAAATTATTTATTCCAACGGCAGTTGAAAATACTTTTAGTTGCCGGCAGGGGTACATGCTTCTTCACCTTCCCCAGACCCCAAGTAAAGAATGTGATGAAACCATGATCAATGGCTTTATACTAAAGTGCAGGTAGATTTTAAATAAACGTGAACCAGTCGATATTAGTTTATTTCACCAAACAAACTAAACACAATAAAAATCCCTCGAACTACATTTCGATTGCTGTGGTTTTTTTAGTGGACAACATCCATTCACTGTATCATGTGTATGTGTTTTTTTGGTATATCAAAAAAGAAAACACATCCATGTATGCTCTAAAAACCTGTTTTGTTATGTTCATAGTCGCAACAACGCTGTATGATTGCCGTAATTATATTATTGTTAATGTAAATTTTAAACAACAATACGTTGGTTGCACCAACGATGTTTATATGGTTGATACAACCATATTTCCATTTCTAAATTGTATTGTTACATTTCAACAATATTAATATTGCCGCAATCACACTGGTGTCAAAATTAAATTCAAAAAACAATACTATGGTTGCGACGAACATGCTTTTATTGTAGAGAACATACTATTGTTGCGGTGACCATATCGTAACCATATCTTTTCTCTGCGTGTGTGATATTACAACCAGCTACGCTTTACTCATGTCATTTACGCAATACCGGTCAAAATTCACGAACGAGTCATCGAAAATTGGTTGCACCCAACATTTGAAGGAAATTATATTCAAAAAATAAATGGCATAAAATATCCTTTCGAATGAAAAATAAAGATTCCACACTTGATCTGAATTTTTGTATTCATTTATTTAAAAAAATACCTTTTGCTTGATCACCCATTTTAAATATGTAAAAAACGTAGTCATAATTTTTTCAAATTACTAGTTTTATAGAAAGGTTAAACTTTGCCATTTAATAGTGGCACACAATAAAATTATATGAATACCACAACTACCTCGGCAGTACCTCATCCGATCAACCCAATTTTGAAGTGCATTTTCGATTGTTTTGGGTCGAACCTCTTCAATGGCAACTTCGATTTCATGTTTCAACGCTTCAATTGTCTCTGAATGCTTTGTGTATCATTTATCCTTAATGGCTCGCCACAGAAAATAATCTCAAACCACAACAATGAGGCGGCCAATTGACATCGGCTAATTATTCGATTTTCAAAAACAGTATGTAAAATATCGATGGCTGCGTTGGCTGTTTAAACCAAATGTAATTTTTGTCTTTCTCTTGAATTTTTGGCAACAAAAATTCGTTGAGAAGGGCGAGGTAACGGTCACCGTTGATGGTAAAAGCGGCGCTTGCTCTTTTTCAAAGAAAAAATCCCAATGATGCCGTCAGCCCAAAATCCACACCTAACAGTGACTCGATGTGGATGCATTGGCTTCTCAATACTCATGTGTGGATCTCTGAACCCCATATGCGGTAATTTGCTTATTGACATAGCCACCGATGTGAAAATGAACTTCATTTGAAAACACAACATTGAGCGAAGCGAAAACGCTTATTGGTCCTGGTCCTTGTACGCACATTTTTAATCTCTAGTAAATAAGCCAAATAAAGGTCATTTATTGTTGTTATACGATCCGTTTTGCAGAGAAGCCTACATATGAGCCGAAGACGAAAACGAATTACTAAAATGTACGAAAAGTCAACTATACAAATTCTAAAATGTTTAAGTAATTAAATAGTTGAGCATTTTAATTAAAACTTTACCTTGTTTGCATACATGGCGCAAAAAGAAACAAACAAACATGTTCCTTTGCTTCTAAGCCACATGTTTATGCTGCTGCTTAATTTTTTCTAAGCTGGCAATACTTTATGTCTGCTTTGCTAATATCCTTCCCCCCGACTCAACCACCACAGAAAAACAAAAAAATCGCCACTATAGTTATGCTCCAGCCATACATCATCGTGTTTGCTTCCAAAAACTGAATCCTACATGTAGTCTTTGATGCTGTTTTAGGGATTCTCTGCTCCTTGTGGCTGTTTAGTTTAAGGATCTACAACAGAGTTTGCTGATTCCTGTGCTGTTGTAGTCCTTACGATACGCTGTGTTTTGTGAGCTTTTGGTTAAACACATATACAAATACAGACTGACAAAAGCACACACAAACACATACACGCGTTTAAATGTTTTTGCACATATACACGCATATCTACTTACTTTCGTTTAGTCCTCACATATATTCAGAGTTTTCGAGAACTCATACATATACGAGTATATGTACGTACGCGTGTGTGTGATTATTTAGTAAAATGTTGTAATGCATGTTGAACACACATGTGTATATTCAAATGTACATGTGTAGTCATGCATATACATAAGGCTACACAGTTCTATTTACATGTATGAGTGCATTTGTTTGTACAAGTGTGTTTGTATCTCTGTGTATGTGTGATCTGTAAGCGAAGACAACAAATGTCCAACTTTAATCCTAACTGATGTTTCTATTAAACTTTCACATCTGCTTTGTGTAATGCTCTTTGTTTTGTTTTTGCCTCCCCAACCAATGTTGTTGCTGCACAAGTATAAACATATAATATTTGCTTGTTGTTGCTGTTGTTTTTGTTTGCAGCGGATACGAAAAAACAAACTTAAATGTTTATTTATTAAAAACATTTTATACAGTTTTGCTTATTTTGTTATTTTTGTTTCACAGCAACAGTAATTTTAATATTTCATGTTGAGAATTTGAGGAAATATTTAAAAAATACGAATCATAAGTTTGCATGGCTAGAGTGCGAATATTTGATTTAAGGACGTCTTTATGACATATGCTAGTTAGTAAATGTTGTAATGGTTCTCGATTTAAATGAACACGCAGTGAGTCGTTTTATCAAAAACAATGGATGTGGATAATTTTTCCCACTGTCTAAGACTCCAATTCAGCCAAATCTTAACACTTACGTCACATTTAGATTCGTGAGGAAAATTGTTTATTTTGGAGTACCCATATCTCTATTGTTGAAGGGGTCCGATTTGTGGGTACCTAGGGCCAGACTGTCTGAATCCGCTATTTTGGAAATTTTTTAAAGTAAACGAATATTTGGATAATTGTGAAAATTTCGATTTAGAATTTACGACGAGCTTTTAAAATTGTACATATCTGAATTTGAAAAGAACTTTCAGTGTATCTGGAATCCCATATCCCCGAACATTAGAGGACGGATTTGGCCACTTAGGGACTAAGAGCAAAATGATGTGGGAAGTTCCATGCATACATGCCTACTAGGGTGTGCCGATTTGTAAGGATAAAAATTCGTCGATAGTGTGCCATCGATTTTTCGATTGCTTTTGGTATGAGGAAAAAAAGTTCCACTAGGGCAGGGGTGCGCAACCTCTGTGCTGTTGCCGGGCGCATACAAAATATAATTTTGCAACGGCCACCAAAATTTTTGTACTGAAAAAGTACGAAACGGTCACTATAAAAATTGACCTCTTGTAATAGTCAACGAGAGATTAAAATGACAATCATTAATTATTGTAGGCAAACACAGTGCTTAATTACAAACAAAAACATTTCCATTGATATTCTCTTACGTTTCTACTTTATTAATCATTATGATATATAATGACTTGAACAGTTTTTTTTTATTCTGGTTCGAGACCTTTATAAAAATAAATAAAAATAAGAAAATGGTGAAATGTATTTGCTACGGTTGCCAGGCTGATTGTACAGCAGTTTCTGAACCCGCCAAGGTTTTTCTTCAGTAGTCTTTGGCAACGATTACTTCGGCCACAAATTAAATGACTTATACGGGAGACTCATTTTCATTAATGAGAATTACCCTTTGCGTATAATCTTCGAACTGTGCGTAGAGCAATCTTCAACGCGCAACATCATTTCCACCAATTCCTTCGCAAAGGGTAATTCTCATTAATGAAAATGAGTCCCGAATAAGTCATTTGATTTGTGGCTGAAGTAATCGTTGCCAAAGACTGCTGAAGAAAAACCTTGGCGAGTTTAGAAACAGCTGTGCAGTCTGCCTGGAAACCGTAGCAAATACGTTCCACCATTTTCTTATTCTTACGTTGATTCTGAAAAATAAACAACATAAAGGTCTCGAACCAGAATAAAAACTGTTCAAGTCATAATAATGATAAAAGACCGAATAAATAACAAAAAGAAAGTAATATCATATATATCTAGCATCATTTTACACAAGTATAGCATATGTTTATTTTTAAGTGACATTTGTACACTGAGAACACAATAATTAAATAAGTGATAAGTTGCTTCACTAACATTGTCCACGTAACTTAGCAGTCCAGAGTCCGGAAATAAGTAGCTGCCTTGCTCTTGGATATTTCCCAAGAGTCGCACAAAGTCCAGGCATTCGCTGGAGATCATCAGTCGTATTCCTGACGCCAGATGGTGTCCACCAGTCGGGTTTGATATTTGTTCTTGAGAAATATCATTCGTGAAAATGACGCTTCGCACATGAGTAAAGCTTGGCATACTCATCCTAAGGCTGTCCCCGGCACACAGTTGCCGACAAAAACAACAACTACGTCGCTTCTCGCGCAAACTGTCGTCAGCTTAAGCTACAGCTGCAGCCTAACACCAACGCGGCAAGAGCTACTTGGTAGGGACATAAATACTTTTACACACGTTTTATGCTGTAAAATAAAAAGTACTGAATGATTTTGGACCAAATATTTTATTATATATTTGTTGATGTATATTGTATCCAAAAATAATCTACTTATTCGAAATGTCCCCGTTTTGCCTTTACACCCGCCTTAAGTCGCACTGGCCAATCGTCAATAGCTGCACGAACCTCGTCCATTGGAAAATTGGCCACAGCTCGAACCAAAGCAGACTTAAGAGATCCAATGTTATGGTATCTTTTGTGACAAACCTTGTCCTTTAAAACCGTCCACAATTTGTTAGCCAATGGCTTCAAATCTGGACTGCCTGAGGGTCATTCTTCAGAGGAAATGAACGCTGGCAAATTGTTTCGAGGCCAGGCCTGGGACGTGTTAGCCTTTTGGGCCGGCGCAGAATCATGCTGGAATGTCCATGGCTGGTTTTGGAACATGTAATTGTTAAGAGGCTTCACAACAGCTTCCAAAACAGTTTCTTGGTATACTTTGGCCGACGTTTTGACCCCACCAAACCATGACTGAAGCTGGGTGAAGAACCTTTTCCACCCTTGGGATCAGTTCAGATGCTTCCTTAGATGACCGCTATAATATACTCTATTATTTTGCTTTTTACATTTTTCCTGAATGGTAAAAATTTATTTTCATCGGTGAACAAAATTTTTCTGTGCAAGTTATCAGCGTGCTTCATCAAAAGACGTTTGCATTTTTCAATCCTATTTTTTTTAAAGCTGCAGTCAAAAAATGTCCGGTACGTCGTTTGAAAGCTCCAAATCCGAAGTATTTTTTAATGATTCGACTCATGAACTTTTGCGTGATATTCATCTCACGGGCCATGATTTTCTGTTTTCGGAGCGGATTTCTGTGAATTCTTGATTAACCGACTTTGATGACATGCGGTGTTCGAACAGAGTATGGGCGGCCCAACCGGTGGCGGTCTTTTACATATTCAGTCTCTTCAAACAGTTTTATGCATTGGCAGACGAACATGTGGCTTATTCCTAGTGGCCGGAGCGTTTCGAGAATATCGTTTTCTTCATTTCACACTTATAAAGCGCTATTACAGCGATACGGTTCCCATTATCTGACCACTCCATGATGAAAGTTAAATCAATTTTAAAATCCCGTTACAGACTAACGCTATTGAGGTTAGCTTTCAAACCCCATATGAGCATAGATATGAGCATAGAGATTTTTTTTCTTTTTTTGATGTGGACAACATCTGAGCATCGAATGAGGCCGATCCCATGCCCACAAAGTGTTCCCTCCCAGAGATATGCGCGTTTTATGAACGTGAAGTCGATGATTCTACGCGCAAATAGAAAGGGACCTAATCTTTAGGTCCCTTCACTTTTGTTTTTTTGATGTGCACAACATCTGAGCATCGAATGGGACCCATGCCCCAAAAGTGTTCCCTCCCAGAGATATGCGCGTTTTAAGTAAAGTCGACGATTGTAAGCGCAAATAGAAAGGGACCTAATCTTGAAAATGGCTCTCCTGAACAAAACTGGTTTTTAACCTTAGGTCCCTTTCTATTTTGCGCGTTACATATGACATTAACGGGGTATGTTCAGTTCTACTATTGAAATGGGTGTGTTCAATGTTGTAACAGTATTTATATACTTAGTATTTCTTCTTGAAAACCACACGTCTAAAAAAACACCCTTTTAATTTTCATAAGTTTCTCAATAAATATGTACGAGTATATTTTTATGATATATTTCAAGCATGTTCAGCTTGTTTGTTTTATTTCGGTCTTTTGTTTTTACACATTGAACAGGGATTAACCGGCTCAAGACAAGTTTTTAACAAAACGGCAAAGTGACTTGATTTTCGTGGCTGCACACTTCTTTTATCTTGATTTCGGGTCCGTGACAATCCTTTTCAGAAAGCTTTGCTGCAATTGTTGAAAGTAAAACCGAACTCTATAAGGCCAGGCCCTCCCCAAACGAATGAGAACTACTGGGGATTTGAAAAATTAATAACTTCTCTAATTACCCCTTTCCAAATTCACCCTTTTTCTTTTTAGGACTTGTAAAATCATGGAAAGTTACAACGTTATCCAACGAACCAAAATCATAAAATTTTATTTTGAACAACATTGATCAATAATACAAACCTATCGATGGCTATCGTCGTCATTTTAATGAGCGGAATTCACCCTATGAATCAATGATTCGACGCATAGTGACGCGATTTCGGGAATAAGGCTCAGCGTAGGATCTTCCACGAAGCGGAAGACCGCGTTCTGCTCAGCTGCAAATGTCTGACAGGTTTTACGCAGAATATTAAGGAGAAATTTACACCTTTTTTCATACAAGGTGCAGTTAGTGCAACCCCAAGAACGAATAATTTATGCACTTCGCTTCCAATAATTGGCCAGAGAATAATAAGCCCATTTCCTCATAAATGGTTTTGTAAACAAAAAGAACTGCAGAATATGGGGTACTGAGAACTCAAAGGTACTTTATCAGCGACAATTATATCCAATTAAATGTACAGTGTGGTGCGCAATTACGTCCCAAAGAATTATTGGACCATTCTTTTTCGAAGCTAACAATGGCAATGCTGTGACTGTGACTGTAAATGGCGAGCGATACCGAGATATGTTCCAAAAGGCCAGCTCTTTCTGACAATCCAGAGATGTGGTTCAAATGGTGCTCCTGCTCAAAAAACTATGCACCTCATAAGAGAGATTTTTGCGAACGTTTCATTTCCAAAAATTCAGCATTCAATTGGCCGCCTGTTAACCGGATTTAACAGCAACTGATTACGAGTATTTTCTTTGGGGATATTTAAAAAAAGGGTATATATCAATAAACCGAGAACCCTTGAACAGCTGAAGGAAAATATTCGGGTCAAAATAAGAACGTTGCAGCCAGATACTTTGAGTCGTGTCATGGAAAATGCTCTTGAAAGAGCTCAGCTTTGCGCGGCTGAAATGGCCTGTTAACCGGATTTAACAGCAACTGATTACGAGTATTTCCTTTGGGGATATTTAAAAGAGATCAATAAACCCAGAACCCTTGAATAGCTGAAGGAGAATATTCGGGTCGAAATAAGAACGTTGCAGCCAGATACATTGATTCGTGTCATGGAAAATGTTCTTGAAAGAGCTCAACTTTGCGCGGCTGAAAATGGTGGTCACTTACGTGACGTATTATTTTATAAGAAACATAAATTTAAATTAAAAATTAAAAAAGTAATGATTGTTCTAAATCCCTTTTTAACTTTTGCCACACCCTGTAAATATGAACGTAGTTTAATTCTCGTGATGAAACATACCAAATGTTCATTATTTCTTTGGTTCTGAGATTTATTTGAACACATTGTTGATTAATTCTTGTTCATGAACCATTTCGGAGTGTCACTACATAAGCAAAAGGCGGGCTCAGACAGCGTGAACTTCCATTGAATTAGTAAACGACCCATGAACCCACAAATTATTATTAAAGGGTGTCCCAAGAAGAACGCAATTTTTAAATCTGGCAACATTCGAAGTGTCATTGTTAAACATTTGAACAATTGTTATTGTTTGTTAGAAGAAGGTACGAGGTTAGTAAAAATGGACTCAGGAACTGAAGCCAGCTGACCATGGACAGCGAAGGGAGTTCGTTAATTGGGTATTGGAGAGACAACATGAAAATGCTGATTTTGCCGATAAAATCATCTTCAGTGCCGAGGCCCATTTTCATCTTGATGGCTTCGTCAATAGGCAGAATTGTCGCATTTGGGGTGCGGAAAATCCTCGAGTGATTCACGAGAAGCAAATGCATCCTCAACGTGTCACTGTGTGGTGTGGTTTTTGGGCTGGAGGAATCATTGGACCTTTTTTTTATGAAAATGAGGCAGGTCAAGCGCAAAAAGTCAATGGTGTTTGGTATCGTGAAATGATAACCAGTTTTTTCTTGCCTAGAATTGAAGAAATGAATGTGGAGGGCATGTGGTTCCAACAAGACGGCGCCACATGTCATACAGCCAGAGAAACAATTCAATTGCTGCATCAGTCATATCCCGGTCGTGTTATTTCGCGTTTTGGAGATCAGAATTGGACGTCTAGATCGTGCGATTTAACACCATTAGATTTTTTTCTTTGGGGTTTTTTGAAGTCGATGGTTTACGCGAATAAGCCGACGACGACTCAAGCCTTAAAAGACGAAATTGGACGCTGCATTAATGAAATACCGCAGCATTCATGCAAAACGGTCATTGAAAATTTCATTAAAAGATCGCGTGCATGCCAGCAAAGCCGCGGCGGCCATCTGCACGATATATTGTTCCATACATAACCTCATTCTGTCTACTTTACGATATAATAAAGTTTCACGATTTTTTCTTAAATATCTGTGTTTTATTTAAAATTTAAAAATTGCGCTCTTCTTAGGACACCCTTTACATTTAAATGAATTAGTATATAAGATGGAGTCAGAAAATAGCTTTGTAGGCACGCGATTTACTCAATAATCAGGACATTAACGATAATGTTTAAAGACGTGAATATTCTAATTCCAGGCGACTTTCTGCTCAATTTTATGCTTCTACAGTCACCGGTTAAACAAGCACGCGCAATGACTATTAATGAATCCACAATTTAATGCGTAGCCTTAGTTTTTAGGACCAGCAACGCGGGCCTGCTGGAAACAAAAAGGATTAATTTAAAAAAATAATCAAGTCATAATTCATTCAACTATCCAAAATATTTAATGCTTCTGAGAGCTCCTTGAAATTTGCATTATTTGACCACGAGGATAGTTATCATCCTGTAGTTCGACGAACAGTGCGTTTAACATCCGCAATAGATACAATTTTCCTGGCTTTATGTGCAGGTTATAGAGCGGAAATTTGCTTATTTGCGAATGAAATACAAAAATTAAGAACCTTAGAAAAATATATAAATTATATTGAACATTAAGGGAATTTTTAAATTATACAAATGGTTTTAAATGGTATAACTGAAAAATATTTTAGTTATATTGAACATTAAGGGAATTTTTAAATTATACAAATGGTTTTAAATGGTATAACTGAAAAATATTTTAGTTATATTGAACATTAAGGGAATTTTTAAATTATACAAATGGTTTTAAATGGTGTAACTGTAAAATGTCGTCCTTCGCTATCCACACACTGCTGCATACGTTTTCTGAAGCTTTCATGAACTCTAACAAGTATGTCGACTGGTATTCTGCCAATTTCAGTCTCAATATTGTTAATTAGGTCTTCCAAGGTTTTGGGACGGTTGATATACACCTTCGAGATTCAGGTAACCCCAAAAGAAAAAATCTCATGGGGCTAAGTCTGGTGAGCGGGCCGGTCCGTTGACATCACCCATTCAAGAGATAAGCCGTCTAAGACACATTTACCTCAAACAAGTAATGGTAACCCTCGCTGTGCGAGTAAATTGAGAGTAAATCGCTGCTTAATGATTGTCAATGTGGTTTCCGGAACAACAGGAGTACCTCTGCCCTTTTCATTGGCCTTACTGACTCAATAAGGAAGAATACTCATGATCAAAAAATGTGTATGGTTTTGTCTTTGGATTTAGAAAAAGGGAAAAGTGCCTGTAGTTTAATGATTTCTTATTTATGTGGTAGAAAGCAGTTTGTTCGTGTCAATGGAGTGGCATCGTCTGTTTTGTATGTTAGGAGTGGGGTCCCTCAGCGCTCAGTTCTTGGTCCAATTTTGTTCGTGCTGTTTATTAATGACCTTTTCAAAAGTCTAGGCGATTGGTGTATAGCATACTCTTTTGCTCATGATGTTCAGCTATTCTTTTCCGGAGAAATCCAGTATTTGGATGTTTTACAAGCCAAAACTATTTATGTTTCAAAATTGTTGAGCGAATGGATGTCCTTTAACAAGCTTAGTTTTAATCCTTCTAAAACAAAGGCAATACTGTTTTCATCATCATCTTTTATCAACCTAGATTTGCAATACAATGGTTCGTCTATAGAATTCGTTCAGAGTATTACGTACTGGATAACAAATGATGCTTTGAGCAGAATATTCGCAGTATTGCTTCACGTATTAGTTTCACACTTCGTCAACTATACAACACCAATTTAGTTTTACCTCGTTGGGTAAAAACAAAACTGGTTCATGGCTTAATTATGATAAATATTTAATACTGCCTAGAGGTATATACAGGAACTACTCAAAGTAATATGAATATAATAAAAACAGTGCTTCATAGAGTTATGCGCTATGTATATTCTGTTAAACCGTATGCTCACATATCGCCGTTTGTGAATGACTTTTTAGGCTGTTCCTTTGTGGAATTGGTGCACCTTCGGTTGCTATTTTTTACAAGATATACAAACTTCAATCTCGTTTGTTCCTAGCAAATTCATTTGTCTTCAGTCACTCAATTCGCAACAGACAGTTAACTATTCCAAAGGTAACACCGCTTATGGATCGATCATTCCTCGAACGAGTAGCCCGACTATTTAACAGTTTGCCAAGCAGTTTAAAAACGTTTAATTTGTCTTCCATGACATTTCATAAAAATTTAATGGAACATTTTCGTTCAAGTACAGCGTAATGCTTTTATATATATGTTTTTTTCTTCGGTTTCTTGATTATCACTTATATGCTTTCATCAGGTTTTTTTCTCTTTTATTAAGAAAAATTAGGATTATTTTAAGTTATATTATTTTTTTTTGATTTTATACTTTATTTTTCTAGTAGTTTATGATGTTCTATTTAACATTTTGATACATATTGTAATTTAGCTTTAAAAGGCCCCAATGGGCTTCGAATTACATGTCAATAGAGAAATGAAGTGCCAAGAGTAAGTGATTACTTCCGAGCAGAGCGTTTCGGAGATTGCAGTACTGTTGTTCTAACTCTCTTGATGGTTTGTAATCCTTCTCTCAGGTCCCCTTCGTACACATGCTATTCTCAATGAAGTTACCCAATTTACAATTTATTGCCTTCCAAGAACACGTCCGCTTGGGGAAACAGCGAATGGTTAGCGAATTGCACTCTGCACTGCAATGATCGAGTGCGCATTTGAAAAATACGCTTCTACTCAAAATGAACACTCCACGTGTCCAATGCATGATGGTAACTGAAAGGCAGATGAACAAAAGGGTTGCTATATATATTTCTGGTCTAGGCAACACCAAGTTTTGCCTGGCGCCATCTGACATTTGCAATGGAAAGTAAGACATTTTTTATCATTTGTGTTTTTTACAGTCCCTTGAAAAGATCAATGTGAAAAAAATGCAATTAACTTGTGAACATTTTCGTGCGAACATTTTTCACAAATTTCGACGTGGATTATCACGACAAGAGTCATCGATGAACTTAAATCTTTGTACGGCGATGAAGAACCATCCTATAGCACTGTGAAAAACTGGTTTAATGAATTCAATCGCGGCCGACGCTGGCTCAAAGGCGAAGGTCGTCCAAAAACGGCCGTTGTGCCAGAGAACATTGATGCTGTGAGTGAACTGATAATGCTAGATCGTCACGTGACATACCGTGAGAAAGAGGCATCCTTCCACTAGCATACATTCGATGTTGCATGAACACCGGGCCGTAAAAAAAGGTTTGTTCTCGTTGGATCCCGCACAATTTGATAATCGTTAAAAAAAAGTCTTGGGTGGATTAGTGCAAAGAAATTTTGCAAAAATCCAATAGCGGTGCTTCAAAAGACGTTGATCAGATCGTAACAGGTGACGAATCATGGGTCTATGCGTATGAGCCCGAAACAAAACAGCAATCGACCGTGTGGGTCTTCGAAGACGAGTTAAATTCAACGAAAGTTGTTCGTGGAAAAAGCCCCCGAAGCAAATTGTCGCCTGTTTCTTTGGCAAAACTGGTCATGTGGCGACTGTTCCGCTTGAGCATCGTAGGACGGATGAGTGATACACCACAATTTGTTTACCTAAAGTCTTCGGAGAAATTCGACAAACGAACAAGAGAAGACGAATCATTGTGCACCATGACAATGCAAGCTCTCACACATCGGCTCAAACCAGCGCCTTTTAGACCCGGCAAAACGTCGAATTGATGGGTCATTCGCCGTACAGCCCTGACTTGGCACCCAATGACTTCTTTTTATTACCGCACATCAAGTAAAAAATGCGTGGTCAAAAATTTTATGTCGCTAGAAGATGCTGTTGAAGCGTTCAAAAACCATGTTTTGGAGGAGTCTCAATCGCAGTGGAAAAAGTGCTTCGACAATTGGCGAAAGGGTAGAAATCATACTGGAGAATACTTTGAAAAATAATAAAACCATTTTTGATGATAAATATTCTCATTTTCATTATTAGGCCAGAAATATATATGTGACAGCGCATAAAAAAAGGGATCTTAGGGTAAAAAAATCAATTTTTCTTTTTTTTATGTGGACAACATCTGAGCATCGAATGAGACCGATCCCATGCCCCAAAAGAGTTTCCTCCCAGAGATATGCGCGTTTTATGAAAGTGAAGTCGACGATTCTAAGCGCAAATAGAAAGGGACCTAATCTTTAAAATGGCTCTCCTGAACAAAACTGGTTTTTAACCTTAGGTCCCTTTTTATTTTGCGCGTCACATATAGCAGCCCTCGTACAAACACTACAAACACACTCTCCACTCTCTTCGACCAACAGTACCTCCATAGCCTGTAGTGCAAAAAAGCAAAATTTCGCGCTCCACCCTGTATATAAGTAAGACTTTACTGACTTGTAAAGGGTGGTTAAATTTTAAGGGCCGATGTTAAATGTGAACCACACCTAAACGTTTTTTTCTGCATTTTATTTGATATTTCTTAATTTCCGACTAATTTAATTTGAGCCATGGAAAGATTAGCAAGCGAGCAAGGCGTTAAATTATTCAGGCTTATTATGAAAATGCATGTGCTGCACTTCGTGATTTCTTCGGTCAATTTAATCGTCCAAATGGGCGTACAGTTGGAAAAATAGTGCATAAATTTGAGCGGGTCTGTAGGAGATGTGAAAACACCAGTGCATGCTCGTACAGCTCGTACTGCAGAATATATCGCTGCTGTTCGCGATAGTGTGGCACGCTCGTCGTTGATGAACAATCTGCATAAAGACTTGCATTTACACGCTTACAAGATGCAATTGACTCAAGAACTATAAGTAAAGCCTCTTGACCATTCCAAACGTCATCAATGGTCAGAATGACGGCAAGAAATGGCATCGGCCCTTAAAATTAAACCACCCAGTAGTTGAAGTCTTAATACTATTTTATACAATTTGTCCTCATAGCAATTTCTTCATACCCCCAACATTTCTGGCATTTTCTTCTAAATTCAATATTTTTTGGTCAATTTGTTGCTTTTATTCTCTTGAGTTGTATAAATCAATTTATATTAGATTTCAGTTACAGTTTTCGAGAAGAAATAAAAAAAAACATAAACATATTTTCCGTAACTTGTGAATCTGCTCCCTGGGCCAATCCAAGCCCTTTTCTAACGCCCCCTTTTGTTTTTTTTAATGCTTTGCTCTGCACATACATTTTTCCCAACGCAACTTTGTGATTTCAATACTTTGGTACACATGTTTTTTTTTTCTTTTTCTCTGGCTGTTTGTTTGTTTTGTTTGCTAACAACATTGGCGTTGTTGCTGCTGCCGCTGTTCAGCTGTTGGCTGGTTCTCCTCATCTATTAACAACTTTTGGTTTGTGCCATGTTCTATGTTCAAAGTTGTTGTTCTTATTGCTGCTGCTGTTGCCTCCATTTTTCGCCGAGGACGGGGCTAAATGAAAATAGTTGCACCCTTAGTGAGGGCAATAAATTTTAAACTTGACTTTTATACAAAACGCGCATTTTTTCGTTCGTTATTTTCTTGTGCAACGCCATGGCGAGGGGTTTTGCAACTTTTTTTAGGGGGAGAGGGAGGAAAAAAGTTCTTGTTTTATGTCCTTGGAGTATTTTTGTCGGTCGTTATTGGTATGTTTGTTGTTGCTGGCGGTGTTGGTGGCTACCAATAACAAACAACTCCAACAACCTTAAGTTGGGATTTATTTTCTGGACGAAAAAAAAGCTGAAATGGTTAAAAATTTGTTGTTTACAAAATATATTTTCGTTTTTGACTCATTTTTTTCGATGCTTTTCGTTTTGATTTCACTCTCTGAATTTCGATCATAAACAACATATTGCTGGCGTTCTATTTTCGCTGTTGAGAATTGTTCGGAAAATTGTTTTCTTTTTTTCTTCTTTTGGACAAATATCAATTTATGGCTGTGTTTGAGATATTGGCTCTAAATTGTTGCTTAGCTTGGGGAGTTTTAAACAAAATAAGATTTTATTTTTTGAAAACAGTTGGTGTCATTTGCAACTGTCATTTAAACTACGAGTAATTTGAATTCCATAGTGAAGAGGAAGAGGTCACTAGTTTTTCTTTGCAGATGAATGAACCTTTTCACTACCGAGTTAATAATAGGTATGTTAAAATTGTTTGGCTATGTTTTATTAGTGGCTTAGCAGCTAAAAAAACAATGTGAACCAATTTTGTTGAGCCTATCTAAGTGGGCGTGGCTACACCAAGATGTCCACTGTAGTGGACATTGGTTGTCAAGGTAGTCAACTCGTGTAGAAGATGTAATCATAAATATCAATAAAAGTATAAATTGTTGTGCTGTAAATAATTATAACTTTTAATATTAATTATTGTTCTTTTACATACGTAAGTACAGGATTTTCACGTTCCTGGGTACCACACCCTATCTCTTTTTATTTCCCACAGAGGTCTTGTGGTATATGTACGTAATGACGTAGTGTCTCAGAGCCAGCAACACTTATACTCACAAGATCCAGAATTTCACTTCCTTTGGGTTAAGTTCAGGATTGGAACACACGTACTACATTTTGGGTTTATTTATAGAAGTCCAAACTCGAAAAGGGAGGTTTCCCTTAACGGTTTTGACGCCCTTTCCGATTCAATATTGAAAGTTTTTAAGAGTTATCCGGACAGTGTTGTTGCTGGAGATGTTAATGCCCATAATTCCGACTGGCTTTCACATTCGAGCCATACAAGTACGGAGGGCCAATACGCCGAGCTCTTCGCCGCACAAAATGACTTGAAGCAACTAGTGAATGAACCGACACATATTCCGTGTGTAGAAGGGCACCAACATAACATTATTGACCTTTACTTAACTTCGCACCCTGAAAAGTACGAAGTTAATGTCCTTGCACCTCTTGGAAACTCTGATCACAGCATTATTTCAGCATCCTTTTCGTATTCCGCTTTTCGTGTCGCTTCGATACAAGCCCCAAAGCGGACAGTTTTTCTCTACGAAAAGGCACGTTGGGCTGAGCTCAACCATTTTTTCAGCATTTTAATTGGAAACTTTATTTTCTTGACATCGACGACGTAAATGCTGCTGAAATGATCCAAAAAAAAATTTTACAGTGAATGAAGACATTTATTATAAATAAAGTTATGTCGGCTAAACCAGCCAAAAGCAGTTGGTTTAACCAGGCAAAAGAGCATAAAGAGGATGCGTTCAGAAATTGGCGCCTGAACAAAAACGCCAATACTGAACTGCTGCGTAAACAGGCAAGAACTTCGGGTGCCAGAGTGATTAGGCGTGGAAAATTTCTACAAGAACCACGTCTACGTACAAAGGTTATTGCTTCCTCCAGGGGAAGTCGTTTGTAAGAAGAGTAAAGAATAGTTCATCATCTATCCCAACTCTTGTTAAAGACGATCAGGCATTCACTGACCCGGTTGATAAAGCTAACCTCTTGGCTTAAATGTTTGCAGGAAATTCTTCCTTGCCGGAAAGCAATCAACCACTCCCCGTAATCGAAAACATATCTAGTTCCATGCCTCAGATATTCACGTGGGGTTAAAAGGGTTTTTGCGAAGCTCGACGTAAAAAAGTCCCCGGGCCCGGATGGTATTTCGGCACGTGTCCTATGAAGGTGCTCTACGACGCTAGCCCGTCCATTACGCAACCTTTTCAACCTTGCTTATCGTGCGGGAGTCTTACCAGCGTGTTGGAAGGTTGCGAACGTCCAGCCAATCCCTAAGAACGGTAAAGCCAATAATCCTGCATAATATCGGCCAATCGCGATTTGCTCTGCGCTATCTAAGGTAATGGAGAGCATGGTTTACCACCATCTTGTGAGGTATCTAGAGTCCAACGACCTGCTTAGTGATCGACAGTATGACTTTCGTAGAAATCTTGTCGGAGCGCTGGAGTCGGTCTATCCACCAGTTTGGTGAGAGTACGGTTGTGGCTTCGGATATCTCCAAGGCCTTTGATAGAGTCTGGCACGGTGCACTCATATCAAAGCTGATCGCTTTTGGTGTCGGCAATACGTTTGCTCGGTTTATATCGATCTTTCTTAGAGATCGCACTATAAGAGTTGTTGAAGATGAGTTCTCTTGCAACAAACATAGGTTTACTGCAGGTGTACCACAGGGCTCTGTCCTTTCTCCCTCTTTATTTCTAATTTTCATTGATGATCTGTTGGGTCAGACCGTGAATCAAATATATACTCCTTTGCTGATGACAGTAACCTCTGTCATTCATATTCATTCGACCGTAGGTCGTGTCTTCATGATATTGGAGACAAAAGGCGAATTATGGATGAGCCACTTGGCCGGGATCTACTGGCCATTTCCGAATAGGGTCGAGTGAATAGAGTAGATTTTAATGCGCATAAGACACAGTGCTGCTTGTTGTCTCTCACAGTGTTTGAAATGGCTCTTGTGCGCGCACACGCACTGGTAAATGCGCTTGAGTTTTGAAGTGTGTGTGCGAAACAACTGCTCGGCACTTTGTAATGTTCTGAGCATGTCACACATGAATTTCCCTCGACAAAACCAACGAAGAGCAACACAATTGCGTGGCTCTTTTGGTTGCGTGCTAGCAAGGTTTATGTATAGAAGGTTACGCCATCCCAGCCCCCTTCCCTTTTCTGTTTTTGACGTTTGTCACCAATGACGTCACGCAAACTTTGTTCCTATTGGCTAAAAATTTCGAGCTAACAGCTGATAATATTTGTGTATTCATAACAGTGGGACAATTGACTATTTTTGCCATCAATTTATTTGTTTTATTTTATTTATTTGTTTATTTTCCAAAAATTTGGCCACTGCACACTTCATTTTTACTATTTTGTTTTTTTCTCCTATTTTTGTCACACTTCTATGGATTAAAAACACAAACTAAATGTTTCTAATCAAACAATAAAAATGTTACTTATACACATACTCACATATTTTTTACTGTTGGTTTTCATACATTTGCCCACTGCACACTTAATGTTTACGTTTCGATTTGTTGTTTTATTTCTTCACAAATCTGACAAAGTGATTTCAGCTGTAGGGTTGCCAACTCACTGCAATATGTACATTTTTCACATGAAATCTTAGCTTTGTTAACTAAAAGTAGGCAGACATAGAGCTGGCAACCCACTTCTTTTTGACGTTTGTCACCAACTACGTCACCTAACGGCAATTTTTGCTGATGGCGTAACCTTGTATTTATAAACCTTGCGTGCTAGTCAAAGAGCTCGAACTTCTTGCGAGGGAAAGAGCAACATCGGCTGCACAGTTCTTTCGCATTTCGTGTTCTGGCATAAAAAGGGCGAAAAAAACATCGGCAATACATGTTGTCAACATAAACCATTTATCGACATTTTAGCGATTTTTATTAGTAATTAAAAGCGTTGGTGCATTTGTACGTAATCTCTTCACACACAAATCAGAAATTGTCATTTCTTCGGCACTATTCGACGCTTTAAAAAAGTAAAAACACATTTCTGCATATTTTTGATATCATAACGATATCATAAATACATTGCCGTTGTTTTAATATTTGAATTTCTTTTATTTTTATGTTTGCCATATGTGTTTTTAAACCTTGAAGTGTTCTTGTTTATACTATGGGTATTCACTTCAGAACATTTCTCTCTAGGAATATTGTAAAATTGTAATTTTATATGTTGAACAACAACAATCCAAAAATATTTGACAGAAAATTGTTTTTGTTTCTAATATATATTTCCACATTTACAATTTTCCTAGAGAGGAATGTTTTGAAGTGAAAACCCCTACTATGTTCTTTTTTTCTTTTCCATAATTTAATTAATTTTTTAAATAACTTTAAAATGAAATTTTTACTCAACCTAGTGACTTTGGCTCTTACTTAACTAACTATAAATAATTGTAATGAAAGGCTATCTTTAACTATACCTTGATGACAATTAAAACTGCAGATTCAAAAATACATACTTCGTATTGATCATACAATACGAATACATTCAAATCTTAACATGTAATCGACTTAGCACAAATTACAAACAACGATAACATTTTGTAGATTTACAGTAATGGGTTTGATTTCAACAACAAAAAAGATACATGCAATGAATATAAGAGTTTAATTATAAAAAAATCGCATATTGACGGTTTTCAAACCAACATGTATGACAACACTTCAAACAACACGAACTTTTTTTATTGACTACACACGAAGCCCGAAGTGCAAATAAAATGAAAATGAACTTCGTTCTGTAAAATTGCTGCGCACATCAACGGTTGCGCTCGGTAAAAGGGCACAGCCATTTACCTTTTTGAAGAGCGCTCTTGTGTGCTGTGCCGCGTTCGCTGCCGTGCGCGCGAGCATTTACCATTTGTATGCAGGGTTACCGTTGTGCGACTAAAGTCGCAATTTGCGACCTTTTTAACGCCCTGCGACTTTATGTGCGACTTTTTCAAACTCATGCAAATATGCAACTTTTTCTAATTTTGTGCGACTTTTTCAAAATTTGTGCGACTTTTTGTCAGCAATTCGAGTGTATCATAAATGTTTAAATGTATAGCAAATTTACACAAATGTATGTATTTCCAATATACATTTTATTTGTAATGACGGACGTGTTTACACGCCAGACGCCAAGTATTAGGTAAGCTCAGTCGATTACATTCTAGTGTGATCGTTGAAATAGAATTTTCATACATGAATGGATGTTTGTCGTAAACACACACGCACCCCTATACATATATATATATATATATATACAACCATCATTCTGTTTTGTTATGATACAACGAAAACACTTGTCTATGGTAAATGAGGAATAAAATCAAATGTGAAATTTGTCTTACAAAAAATACTGTATTTTTCTGCAAATTTCTTTGAAGCATATAATTTCAATACTTGTTGAATGAAATAAATATTTTGATAGTGTTTTTAATATCGTATGTATATCAAAATTACTTCTGATCGGCATAACCAAACAAGTGTGTAATAAATATATGTAAATCTTCGGTATGGACAGGTAAGTTTTTTTTTATTTAGATGTATTCTAAAAGTAGTAAATGTTACATGAAAAATTACATTGCTAAGAAGTTTCTTTACAGAAATTCAAATTTAATACATGGATATAGGAATGGTCCAAAGCACTTGGCTGTAAAAAATAATATTTAAAAAATACTTATTTGTTGCCATTTTAATGCGTAAACTAGATAACTGTAGAGTATACGTCAATCCGACATAGTCTTAGTTTTAATACAGGAACAAAAACTTTTATTTTTTTACTTTTTTTTCGCAGGCAAGTGTTTTAGGCCGTTTCTATGAATGATTTATATTAGATTTTTTTTATACCCTCCACTATAGGATGGGGATATACTAAATTTGTCAATTCGTTTGTAACACCCCAAAATATTGATCTGGGACATAATTAAATATTGATCTGTTGAAATCACGATTGCGGTTACAATAATGAAGCTGGATGGCCCAAAGTGGGCAATGATATGTCTTATAGATGTAGATGTAGTTTGGTATTGATAATGGTTTACATCCGTTTACAGGAAAAAAAATCCCCACACAAGAACTAAAACTAGCTCCGCATAAACACTGTTTTTGGCGTTTTTCCATTAAATTCGATACCATCGGATCGACGCTCTCTTCTTACGAAAATGTATTTTGACAAAGGCTATTTGGTACTAAATATGGACCAAATCGGCGAAAGGTCCAATTTTTGGTCCTGACTTTCTGCCCTATCTTGACAAAACTTGGCACGAAGTAGTTTAATGGCATGAAAATCAACTTTCTATAATCTGGACCATATCGGTCCATAATTTAATGTACCCCCTGTACAAAGTCCCTCCATATTTCAGGTCACGGCACTATAGAAACCAAATTTACTGTCAGATCTTGAAATGGTATGCCTTGATTTTATATATTGCTTTAAACACAATTCATAGTGAAGGGTACATAAGCCAAGGCCAAAATTAGCGCCAGTTTTACTTTTTAACAATGTAATTTTTCATGTCACTTTTAATACTTAGCAAAGGCGTTTTTCTGAGTCTATGTTAAAACTCCACTAATATTTAAATTCGGCAGATTTGTTGTTAGATCTAAAAGAAAGGCTGGAAATGAATCCCAAAATCTGTCAAGCCAGGTTCAGGAAGAAAACGATGAAACGCATAATAACACATTCTCAGAATCTGAAGAAACCATTGATTCCGAATCGGAAAATTCTGAAAAGCCAACATATTCTTCTAAAAGAAGCAGAGTTTCCCGGTATTATTGTAAAGAATGGGAGTTGCAGCACAAATGGCTACAGGAAGATAGGGAAACAAAACGGCCATTTTGCGTTGTTTGTAAGCAACTTCTAGCAAATCAGAAAAAGCATCTTCGCCGACATGCAGAAACAAAAAAAGCACATTGCTAATATGAAGCAAGCTTCTGAAAATCAAAAAATACAGCTGAGCGAATTTTTGCCCAGCCGAAATACTGATTTCCGCAAAAATGTTGCCATTGCCGAAATTAAATTAGTGCTACGCATGATTTGTAAAAACCAATCCTTGAAGTCTATGGACGGAATTAGTAAATTTAATTCTATGATTTTCCCTGATTCGAATATAGCTAAGTCGGTAAGTCCAAATATTTGTTGAGTTTTATACACATTCAAAAAAATTCGCTTAGGCGATAAATTCAAATTGTTGTCAAAAATTCCAAAACTTATTAAAAATATTTTTCATCGCGTCTTAAATTGTTTGTTTCGAAAATTTTTAATTTAAATTTATGCATACGTACTTCAGCAGATTTAGTGATTCCGCTTAAATTTTTTATTTAACCAAAAAAACAACAATTTTTGATGCATGCGTTAAACATATTTTTATTCACTTGCCAGATAAAACAAGGCACTTGTTCTATCAAAATATTTAATTTATTACAGGTTTCTTGCGGCCGTACAAAATCAAAGGAAATTGCACAGTTTCTCGGAAAGGAAGGTCATCTTGCTATAGTTCGTAAAATGCAAAAACAGCAGTTTAGTCTCATTATCGACGAGACAACTGACATTTCCACCAATAAGTGTCTAGTAATGGTAGTGGGGCAATTTAACATGGATCGAGGCAAGACTGAAGATAGTTTTTTTAAATTAGTGCAGCCAGAAAATGGTAAAGGCGAAACTATTTGCGATGCCGTACTTGATTCTCTAGAAAGTAATCACATTCCATTACAAAATTTTATCGGGTTTGCGACTGACAACGCTTCGACTATGGTTGGAAAACATCTTGGAGTGTCCAGTTTATTAAAAAATAAGGATCCCCATTTGTTTCATCATGGATGTGTTTGTCACTCTTTGAATCTGATGAACATTTCTGCTTTAAAGTGCATACCCAAAGATGTGGAAAAGCTACCAAAGAACATTTTTAACTTTTTTAGAAGCCCAAACAGGCAAGTAGATTTTAAGGAGCTGCAAAGCATTTTTGATGTGCCAGAACACAAGCTTCTAAGACTTTCGGAAACTAGATGGCTTTCGTTCGAGTCGGTCATTCGGGCACAATTTGAAGAAAAGTGTGCAAAAACAATATCCAAAATTCGAGAACAAGAGGGACTTTCTCCAATAAACTTTATTTATTTAAAATTTTTAGTTTACATCCTCGGTATTATGAATAAGTTTAATAAATTCTTGCAGAGTGAGTCATCTCAAATAATATACCTAATAGCATACACAAAAGAAATTTTATTACAAATTCTGCAAAATTTTCTGAAAAAAGAATGCATATTGGCCACTCATATAGAAAATATATGTTATAGAGATACTTCAAACATCAAAGATGTTAAAAATATATATATATAGGCCATGAAGCTGAAACTGCTATACAAGCTGAAGATATGTCTGATATTGAACGCATAGCGATAAGACAAAATATTTTACTGTAATACCAACAACTATGTGATGAAATATTGTCCAGAATAAATATAAAAGATAAGAAACTTAGTATTTTAAACATTTTACAACCAGCTTTTTTTACCTCGAACGAAGACGTTAACTATATTGATCTCATATCTGAATTTAATAATATTATAAGTGAACCAGAGGATTTTATTACTGAGTATAAATTGTTAGAAAGTAAAACTAAGGACAAATCGTACGAACACATTTTTCAAATAAAAAAATGCTGAGTTGTTGGCATACTATAGGTAATTTAAAAAATATTTTAGACGAACCTTTGTACCTGAATTTATACAAATTGGCCACATACATATTAACATTACCTCACAGCAGTGCTTGTGCTGAAAGAATATTTTCTAAGTTAGGATTAATGAAAAATAAAGTAACCAATAGGTTAAAAGTTGAAACTTGTGATTCGATGCTATCAGCACTTAATTTGCTTGATACTGAAATAGTAGAAGACTGGATGCCAAGCAACGATCTCGTACAAAAATACAGAAACGAAGTTTCCAAACAAAATCAAAATAAATAGTGTAAAAAAACACTTTTGCTTTCTATTATTATTAAATCAAAAAAGTTTATTTATAGTTTTTCAATGAATTATTTTTTTAGTTTTGTTATATGAATTGTTAATTGTTTGTTTTGTTAGTTTCTAAGCGTTTCCTTTTAATAAACAAGGTCCAAAAAATGTGTGCGACTTTTTTTTTTAAATGCGAATTTTTTTGTGCGACTTTTATTTTGAAATGCGACTTTTTCAAATTTCTCAATGGTAACCCTGTTTGTATGCACTGGAACTTCAATCGAAAAGAGTTTGAGCGAGAGTTAAAGAGCGATTTCAATCACTGGTCTCTCAAGCGATTCGCTGACCCAATTTCTATTGTTGGTACAGGTATTGAACAATCAGAAGCTCTTGATGTTCTGGGCATGAAAATACAATGTGACGCTCGTTGGGCGAGACATGTTTTTGAAGTGTCGAAAGAAGCACTTAAGTGCATAGGCTTTTTAAAGCGGTGCAAGAAATACTTCACTCCTACTGATCTTTTCAATATCTATACAACTTTCATCAGGCCGAAGATGGAATACAACTTCCATATATGGGCAGGTGCTCCAAAATCATCCTTGGAGCTACTTGACCGTGTTAAAAAGAGAGCGATGGTGCTGATTGGTGACAGTAGGGTATCCAACTCTATTGTTTTCCTTGAGCATCGTCGGAATGTGGGTTGCGTGACGCTGTTCTATAGTTACTTTCATGGTGTGTGTTCATCAGATATCCGTCGCCTTATTCCTGACGTAAGAATGTTCGGCAGGGATACACGACTTTCGAGGAATTCACACCCGTTTGTTGTCGATTGGCCAGTTGACCTCACTATACACTACAGATCAAATTCGTTTTTTTACACTTTCTACACTAAAAATGAGTTTTCTGCATACATCCTTCAAATTTACATCTCATGGCGTGTTCAGCATGGTCGAATTTCGACAAATGATCTATGTTATCAAATAGAGCCTCTGTCGTTGGACTAGTATAGTATTTAACCCGTTTGGTTGACTGGGAAGCCTACAGTTTCATCATCATTGGCAGTCTCATAAGGATTTGAAGAGCGACTTCCCTTGTTCATCGCTACTAGTGGAGTCACCCGCAAATTTTTTATGATTATTTTCTGGAAAGCTAGAAGATCTGGTTAAACTTTTATGGGCACTTCATTCATTACATTTTCAGATCGATACTCAAGCCAGCTAGCCACAATTGTCATTTCAAAAAAAAAAATGCATTATAACACGTAGCGTCCATTTCTTCAGCTTTAAAAATATGCGATAATATTGTATCATCTGCTCTAAGAGATCAACGGGTTATATAGTCGTACAGCTTCAGGCCTTTCAATTTACATAATTTTTTTCTCTTTCTTGTCATACCGTTGGACAGTGTCTGAAATAATTTTACCTACAAAGTTTGAAGCCAAATGTACAGCTTTATTATCGAACCATTTGGTCAAAATAATCTTGTTATCTTGGCTTATAACTTGAGCTTAAAAGCTAAAAAAGGCTCAAAGCGTGTCTACTAAATGCAGATATGTACGAACTGCATAGAAACGATTACGAGACTTACTACTTTCTGTAAACATTAGAAGAGCAAGTCCTTTTAGTTGTTGAAAGGTCGATTGTTGTTGCGCACTATAAAGGTTTGTATAACAAGCGACATCATCAAAAAACTGTCATTGGTATATATTTTTCGGAGTATAGAAATGGGGATTCGCTGTTGTTTATGGAATTTTCAGATGATTTCTCAAATTTTGAGTTCAGTAGTCTGTCATTATGTCTAAGTCGGCGCCATTTTATATTATTCCTATTGGTTATATTGAATTCCTACAGTGTTTCATCTATCCTGCCTTCATATTGTGAGGATGTGTGTGTTTGAGGTCGGTATGATCTTAGGAATCGTTGAGAAACGTATGCACTAAGAGGAACGTCATCATTGATAGTTGTGTCTGTATCGGCAATATCACCTAGGTCACCGTCACCGTCACAATATCCCCTCCAATCTGCTCCAACACTTTATATTCTTCGTCATCCTCCTCACTTTCAAGATCTGATAAATTTTGTAGTGATTCAAAAAAAATCCTTGCTAGGCAAAACTTTGCGGTTGGCCATTGCCTAGGGGGGAAAAATGGCACAGTAGTTATTGTGAAAACCTTCGCTACTGATGTCCAATACAGAGGACATGAATATTTTATTGGTTATTAGAAGTACATTTTAAACGATCACTTTAGTTTTTTGATAAAAATAACAAGTAAGCTTTACTAATGCTTGAAAAAATCACTGAGCTGTTACTGTAACTTTACCTTACAAAACTGACACACACAATTATTTTAAACTCAAAAAGTCTGCTTCACGTGGAGCTTTTTTTTAGAAAAAAGTGGGAACTGCTGCCTAAAATCACTGCTTTGTTTACGAATAATGTTTGGTAGAAACAAATGAGTACCGTTAACACATTTTAAAAGAAAAAACAAGCATAAATGTTAATGACTACCTACAGTGGATCCTTGAAGTCATGTCCACGACAGTGGACATCAGTAGTGAAAAGATTAACGAATGCCCTCAATATTATATTAATTTGTAGGTCCCGAAAGTCTGAACTTAAGAAATTATTTTAAACGAATCTTGCAAACCAGAGAAAAAAATGGTTACTATATGGTCACGGCAATAATAATATTTTCTCCGCAATAAAAGTATGTTCGTCGCAACCATAGCATTGTTTACTGAATTTAATTTTGACAATAGTATGATTGCCGCAATATTAATATTGTTAAAATGTAACACTAGTATTATTGCCAAATTCAAAAATAAAAATATGGTTATAGCAACAATATAAATATGGTTGGAGCGACAAAAGTATTGTTTTTTGGGTTTTTTGTTAACAATAATATTATTACGGCAATCATACTATATGATTGAAATTCTTTTTTTAAATAATGTTATTGGAAGTTTTTATATGAAAGTTAAAATGTTTTAAACAAACTGTCTTGGCTTTTTTAACTGAAATATTTTAATAACAACGCTTACGTCTTTTAAACTTATTTTTTCTACTGTTAAATACATCACTCCTATTATTTTTAATTTAATGTATTTTTATAGAAGTTTTATAACTCAAATCCATTGTAAACAACTTAATCCAATTCTATTAAAATATATTGGGGATCATATAAGTACTATAATAGTGTGTGAGTATACTATGGTTGTAGGGATCATAACATGGTTGCGTGTGAATTATACTATGGTTGTGAGGATCATACTATGGTTGTATA
Organism: Hydrotaea diabolus; assembly: GCA_963513945.1. NCBI lineage: Eukaryota > Metazoa > Arthropoda > Insecta > Diptera > Muscidae > Hydrotaea > Hydrotaea diabolus. The sequence goes on along the minus strand of OY740717.1, from coordinate 47,928,310 downwards.
TGAAACATACTATGGTTGCGAGGATCATAATATGGTTGTGGAGATTATAGTATGGTTGAGTGTAAATCATACGATGGTTTTGGGGATCATAGTATAGTTATGTGTGAATCATACTATTGTTGTGAGGATCATAGTATGGTTGCATTTGAATCATACTATTATTGTGAGGATCATAATTTTTTTGTACCACAACCATACTTTTTTTCGGCGTATAGGACAATTCGCTAGATAACACGGCGAATAGTATCAACAGGAATACACTGCAATTTAAAACGCTTTAAGGACCAAACACACTGAAGATTTCTTTTGTTACGGTGCGTTTTCTTAGCTTCTGGATATATGTTCAAAATTTACAGTTAATGGTATTGTATTGTCGGCATAAAAATGCCCAGCCATCAATTTTTGTGGGGTATGGTCGGTTTTTTCAATCGGTTTTGGACTGCCGGAGGAACGCACGTACGCAAAAACTTCAGTGTGCCTGAGTCTTTAATGGAGAAAATAAATAAACAAAGTAAAACCGTTAATAAAACTGGTCAGGCTGAACCTTATATACAATCCACCGTCGCTACACTACTAAGGAGCAAAAAATTGTTCATTTAATTGGCCCTTTTGGACCATGCATACATCCCTTATCTCAGCCAAAAAAAAATAAAATTCACAATATTTGAAGTAATTTTCTTAAATTGGATCTCAATAGATCTATTGTTTCAGCAGCTGTATTTGAGCGTACTATTGTAGTCAAGTGTCTTGAAGATTCCGAGCTTCAATTTCAGATAGCAAAAAGTCCGATATCATGGCGCGATATCGAGCACCGGTTATTTCCGGCCAACATCATTTTTGAAAAATATGGACCGAAGATCCCACAATCCCATCAACTGCACATAGCCGTGGTTTTCTCTGGTTGTTCTTGAGCTCAAATGCGGCAATTTGGTTTATTGACGTTGAGTTGGAAATGGAGCTCATCACCGAACAAAATTTTGGTCAAAACAGCAGCAAAACAATGAAACAGCGAGACGCCGGAATATCGTTAGGCTTCAATTCAGCCAGCAATACTGAAAAGAAAAAAAATAAAGTTTAACAAAACTTACGAGTAATCTGTGAAAAAAATCTATGGAAGAAAATACCCGTTACAACATCAAACAGCTTATAATGATAAGCATTCATCGTTCACAATTTCAAGATCTTAAGTTGACTTGTTTGACCACTATTACACTTTCAAAAGGCACAAGCACGGACGGACATGGCTAGATCGCCTAAGAATTTTACGACGAACAGTATTACTTATACAAATACTTTATAAGGTCTTCGATCAACATTTCGTTGTGTTGCAAACGGAGTGACAAATTTGATGTTTTATATACTCTTCGGTGGAAGGTATAATGAGATTAGAATGATGAATGAGAACAGATTTGTTGCCACAAAAGATTTTTTTAGCCAGTCAAATGTTGATGGTTGTACGTATTATTCATGAGTTCCATCGGTACTACCGAATGTTGATTGGGTACAAGGCAATTTTCAGTAATGTTAAATGCGCAACATTTTTGATAAATACGAGTATTAACGTCTCTGGAAGTTGGAGTTTATTGCAACAACCGTTCTGGTACCTCCCTCCCATATTTTTTTACCACGCTTCATGGATGTTAACACGAAGATGGAAAGTTGGAAACTTCACCCAAACCCTTTTAGAACAAACAGATAACAGATTTGTTGCCACAACCGTTTTTTTTTGTAAACCAAATGTTGGTGATTGCACGTACTCCCCATGTAGTCCAACGCTACAACCGAATGTTAATTGGTTACAAGGCCATGTTCAGTAGTGAGACCAGACAGTATTGGTTATA